>MVGT01001028.1:172851-235396 GCA_002174775.1 Macleaya cordata
AGAACAAAAAAACTTACTTGTCTCTTTGGTTCTTCATAAAGTTGGGTCCTTTCTTTAGAAACTCTGTAGTTTCCCCAAAAACTGGCCAACCCAAAGTTCCAGGAGGCAACCCTTTTTTGTTGAATCTGTACTCATTCCATTTTAACAAGACATTGCAGATAAAGAGACCCAAAAGAACATAAAAAACAAGCACCAAAATCACCATTGATGCTCCCCAAAAAGCTCTAACCCACTTCTCAGAACTGTAAGAAAATGAAAGCTTCTCAACTTTCAAAGTTCAAACTTAGTCTGAAAAATATGTTTCTATCCATATATATATATAGAAAGAGAGCTATAGAATGCCCCTTATGTGGAATGAGAAGGCCACACCAGCCAAAAAGTGCACCCTTACAAGGTCCCCTAAAGGTCAGTGTGTGAGTCTGTGAGACCCAACTAAGAACATAATAAAGAATTAGTGAAACTGTAGTGAATGCTTTCCATGAAACCCATGATTCAAAAAGCTCAGATCCAATGTCTAATTTTCTTCTCAAAATATCTTTATTTATTTCTTTTTCTTTTTTATGTTTTAATTTTTAAATTTCTTTTTGCAAGTACATAATTATTGTACCCAGATTCTAATTCAGTACCACCTTGCATTATTTGGTCTTACACTCTTACTTATTATTGACCAACTCCCTTGGTTTTTATGTCAGCTGACACCAAAATGTCAACACATGCATTGATGACAGTAGGATTGAATCATCCAACTGTGATAAACACCAATGCTTAGTAGCATTAGGGTATGTATTATATCATTCATTCATTCCCTCTTCTAGAAATCAAAATTAGGAAGCTGAAGATAGACTTTCCTTTTTTTGATAAAATGGTGTTTTGGTTAGAACAAATAATTTTTTTTTTTTTTTGTAATAAGTATGGTTCTTTTATTTTGAACAAGCAGTTGGTGGTGAGTTTTATGTTTCGTTTGTAGTACTTTTTATGCGTTTGTTGTTGGCAATATTTTCCTATTTTATGCCCTAAATTGTACTTGTAATTGGTCACGAACCCTATTATAACCAAAAACATAACGATAAGAGTTGTTGGAAGACTCTGTGAGTTAGCAATATTTCTAAGAAAATACAAGGCCATTGGCTAGGATTTACTCCTTTTTAGGGCAAAAATGGGTATTTCTTCTTCTTCTTTTTAGAAAAGGAAATTCTATGTATTAAAGAATATTTGTACAAAGTATAGAAAATAGGTCAATTTTTGTTACAGCTAGTATTACACAGTCAGGTCTTTATCTAACGTTGACTGTTCATTCTTTTTTATTGTATAGATTTGTGAACTAATAATATTTTGTGGAGAAACTTACTTCTTGGATTCTACCCTATCCTTGGGTACCCCACTTGTATAAACACCTCATCCTTTATGAATATAAAACGCAAGTGTGAGCTCGCTTAGTTCGTAAAATATGTTGTTACTGATAGCTCAGACTTGAATTTAAATTTTGTTTACATCGAATAAATTAATAAGTTGATGGTTTCTCTTTTATCTTCTCTCTACCTATTAAAGTCCGTATTCTCCACCGGTTAGTAGTAGTTTCTAATAGAGCCACGCAATATAGTATATATATGAAGTGAAATACCTCATGATGCTCTAAATAGAGCATAATTTTTTTTTTTTTAATCTTCTAATCTTATGATGTATGGTTAATCTCCATTGATAAAGCACGAGACCTAATTAGTTAAAAATCAGTTCAACAACCAAGTCTCTATTTGGTCTGTCTCTGCAGATGACTACTGTTGTACCAAACATTATTTGTTGATAAGTTTGCCGTCGTAATGACATTCAATCATCCTTATCTCCACATAATTCTCTTTATAGTTTTCCTTTTGTGTTTAATCATAGAATTTTTACTTTTTGGTAGGAAAATTTTCCTTTCATTTCAGTACGTAAGACGTGGATCACATTTAAAAACACAAATAAATGGCAGTGGTTATAGCGAACAACCACTTGTTCTGTTGGTTGGTGTTAGTTTTTATGATTAAGGAAGTCTTGGGTTCAATATTTTTTTATTGTGGTATTACCATTAAAAGATACGTTCGCCGGCGTAGATGATAAATGACTATGAAAAGAAATCAAATTTTCAGGGTGGCTATTTTGGATTGTGAACCTAGTGAAAACTTCCATTGGTATGGGTAAGGAATGAAACAGATAAACTGCCACAAACATATGAAAGTCTTTTTTACTGACAAAGAGAAATCACGAGATCACCCTTAGAGACGAGAAAAAGTTAATTTTATTGATGAAGACCACCGAATATGCGCCAACATATATATCAAATCACATAGATCACACTTTTTAAACATTCGACTACTGAATCTAATTAAGAATCACATGAATCACACTTTTAAAACGTTCGCCCACTGAATCTAATTAAGAATTGAGAATGGATCAGTTTATAGCCTTATATATGTACATGTTATATGTAAAGGCTCATGTGATACTCATATGAGGTTGATCTAAGGGCTGAAGTGTTGTGAAGATGTTCTCCTCACCATGTAGATTATCTTCAAAGAAAACTAATCTATTGCAAAACTTCTAGCCCATAAAAAATTGATCAAAAGTTAACGGTGAAAAATAGACAATGAGAAAAAGAGTCAATATTTGATGGGATTATAAGTTTTAGAATGGACTGATTTTTGGTGAAATTGATCTACATGATAAGGAAAACATCGCCACCAAAAACCTATACACCGAACGTGTATATATAATGTTGTAAACCGATCAGGAATCTTAAGAATTTAAGATCTTTTTGCTTTGTGAACCAGGAGTAGGTGGTTAACATTTAGCTCGTGTCTTTTTTGGTTTTATCTGTGGTTGGTGAAGCAGCAGCTGGGCCTGGGCTCGATGTGGTCAACCAGACCATAGATTGCCCTTTCAAGGTTTCTTTTCTTGTTGACCTATTTTACAAGTGGGTGAATAAAACCACACAATCTTAACGGTCGGATATTAAACCATCAGCTCAAGCATCCTTGGACTGGTTATATGATGTGTGGCTTTGCCCACCCACATTACTAGTGGGTGAACAAGATTAAGATTAGTCTCCTTCTCTCGAGGAAATATTTTTGTTAGATGCCGATCTACTCTGAAGTGGAGTCTCGGGAACCCAATAAATTAATAAATGCCATATGTGTGCATGGTTAGAGTGGGACCCACTTTAGAGCGGATGTATATTAGACGCATCAGGAAAAAGTGGGTATATCTAAAATCAATAGTGTTGTTTGGACGGACCACTTTATAAAAGTGGTGCTCCATGCTTATGTAGCAGGATGAGTCCACTGCTATATAGGTTGGAAACTCCTTTTTTTTGATCGGTAGGTTGGAAACTCCTTCAAAATACTTTTTTTCTAGAGTAATGCTAGAAGTACTCTCAGGATAACTCTCAAGATGACTCCCAGGATGAGGTGGCAAGATCTGCTTGTCTAAAGTTATTTTTTACTTTTTCAAATTTGAAGCAGATCTTGCCACCTCATCATGGAGTCATCCTGGGAGTACTTCTAGCATTATTCTTCTTTGGAGAGGAAAGTGATAGGTTCCACTTGCCACATAAGCATCGGGCAAAATTTTTGTAAAATGTTCGGTCCAAAAGGTATTTCCTGTCGTCTTCCAGCATTTAACTCGAGGGAGGAATTAGAAAGAGAGAGAGGGTTGGTAGGTGTAAGAGAGAGTTTTTGTAAGCTAGAGAGAGAGAGAGGGTGTGAGTAAGCTAGAGAGAGACAGAGAGAGAGAGAGGAAGACAATATTGTTTGCAGATCTTCTTCTTTCTCTTTCTCTGTAAACAAAAAAATGACAAGCCACACAAAGGTATATACATTGGAAGAAGCCTCACAACACAACACAAGGGATGATTGTTGGGTAGTCCTTGATGGAAAGGTATATGAACTTAGCTAGATTACATTTTTTTTTTTGTGTTTAATTTTTGTTTCCTTTTGATGGGTTTCATTTGATCTTATTATACATTTCTGTAACTTGTGTATGATAGATATATTGATATACATGTAGAGAGAGAGAGAGAGAGAGAGAGAGAGAGAGAGAGAGAGAGAGAGAGAGAGAGAGAGAGTATGGGTTTTAATTTGTTGTTTTGTGTTACATTTAAGAATTACTTGATCTGGGTTTATTCTGCTAAGTCATGATCATGAAGTAGTTATTTGAGTTTTACTAGTACTTGATATTTTAGTTATAGACACAGCTTTCATGGATAATTTTTATTTTTTCCTTCTTAGTTCTTTTAGGTTTTTCAAAATCAAATCACATCCATGAACTTCATCATCTTACCTTTCCTAGCTAGAATATCCATGATTATGGCTAAGATTATATATGTAAGTATCAGCTGTCATTGTCAAGTTAATTGCTTTCAATTTAGGTGAAGGTAATCATCTTTAGGACCCTGTTTGGCAAGTGTCTACTGCAAAGCAAATGTTTGTCCAAAACACTAAAACACTTGTTGTTCAAGTCATCTCTGCACAAGAAACCCAACAAAGTCAATTGTAGCCATGCAACCAACATTAAAGGAGATACACATTATTGTAATGAGGCTGCAGAAACAATCTCATGAGTGTGACTTCCAAAAGCTAATAAGTTTGGCAAACATTTGAGTACTAATGGATAACAGAAGGGTAAAATCATGCTTCAATTACTTCTGTTTGTTCATTGAAACTATTAGCAAGCAAAACATGGTTTTGAATCGAATTGAATGGAGAAATAAACTACTTCACTCCGCGGTTCTATACAAATTGACTAGTGTTTCAGAAGGCATTGGAGTATTTTTATGCCCGGCAGTTTGCTTTCGAATCCGGGCACTCGAAAATGTCCTTTATCATTTATTAGAGATACACAAATGTGCCTAACAAATGCACAACACTCATTCAGTATGTTTTGCCAAGAAAATAGAATATATGAATATAAACATGGAACCTGTCCTGAAAATACTCTGTAGCAAATACTTAAGTAGTACAAGATCACTCTGTCATGCTATATCGATCGGATGCCGTTTGTCTACGCAATATGTAACAAGTTATTGATTTATAAGTGGGTATTTTAGGAAACACTTCTAACACGAATGAAAATTAGTTAGGTAAACTTCCCTTTGCTTGAGTAACTTCCCGAAAAGGCGTTTTTTTCCTCTTTCTCCAACCTTGTTTTTGTTGTTGCTTGCAGGTGTACAATGTGACCGAATATTTGGATGAGCATCCAGGTGGTGATGATGTCCTCCTCAATGCAACAGGTATTTCTCGCTTCCTTTCTAGTCATGCATCTTTGTTTATGCCTAGTAGATGCATTCGTTTCATCAAGTCAACTGCAAATGTATAGAATTTAGTTAGGAAATCTGTGATTCTAAGGAAAATATAACATAAACCCTTGATCTGATGTTCAATCATTGTAATGCACCTAAGGGAGAGACGCCATTGAAGATTTCGAATTCGTGGGGCACAGTAAAAACGCGAGAGGACTAATGCAAATGTATTGCATCGGGGAGTTGGACAAATCTTCTCAAGTTATTCCACAACAGAAGGTTACTACCAAAAAGCAAACAACTGAACTTTCTCAAAAGTCCACAGAAGCAAGCTTCAAGTACTGGGTCATCCCAGCAGCCATTATTAGCATCTCTGTGGTAGCTGGTCTGTTCTATTTTCCCAAGTGAAACAGTAAAATTCAGAATATTCATTAGAGGGTAGAAGATTTTCAAAGACAGGTTTCAAGTTGTAATTCAGGTAAAATTCTATGCAATTACCATTGAAAAATAAAGATGGATCCAGATTTGATGATTGCTCAACAAATGCATGCAATTACTTGATTTACTAGATCAATGCATTAGATCACTATGAACAAAATGTTCCTGCAGAGATTTTTTTTTTTTTTTTTACCAAATGTTGGTTTTGATTAAATAATCGGATGCTCTTATTATCAATTGAGAGTTTGATGTAAATCTAGCATAAGTTGAATCAGAAAGGCAGTATACCTCAATGTTTTAAAAACTGGACCGGACCGACCGGTTGAACCGGTAAACCGGTGAACCACTAACAAAACTGGGTTGGTTCAACATTTTCTTCAAAAACCGGCTTTTTATGATTAAACCGGTCAAACCGGCCGGTTAAACCGGTGACCTAGACAAACCGCCCGGTTTTTTGACTGGGTTAGTTTAGTGTACTATTTTTTTTTTTGAAGCCTTTACCGTTTGAACTGAAGCTGCTTTTTTGACTATTTGCTATAACTTAATATACTACTAGTGACTAGTGACTTCAATGGTTTTCCAAAATAATGCTATTGTGGAGTTTCGAACACAAGATCTATAGTTAGTTTAAAATCAATTTCGCCAACTGTGCTACATGTAAAGTTATGTTTCATTCTCATTTTTTATAAGTATGTTGTTTAGTTAACCCACTGGTCAACCCACTAGTCAGACCAGGTTGACCCAACCCAATGCTTTCTCTGGTTCGATGACCGGTCCGATTTTTAAAACATTGGTATAACTAAAAACAGAAGTACAGAACTCATAAACATGTTAGTTGGAGGCAAGCTGTCGAACGATTAGTAACTATATTATAACAGTTTTGGGGACTCAGATTGGCCTCTATTTTTTTGGTGGGCAAACGAGAAGAAGATAGATTAGATAACGGCCGAAGCCTCGGTTACATGAAGTAAGTCTGCAAAAAGAAAGGAAATATAAAGGACGGTGGTTCAGCCTCATAGACTGCAGAAGTTGAGGGCATCCGCTACTGCGTTGGTTGAACGATAAGAGAACATAAAACTGAAAATAGAAAAGCTAGGGGTAAAGAGCTGGATGTCCTATAGATGAGCTCTGGTCCTCCATCCGACTCTCCCTGTAGAGGTAGAACTAGTAATACTGCCGATAATAGGTAAAGCATCACCCTCAAAAATGATGTCTGTTAGGTGGTGCTCATTTGCCCATTTGACTGCTTCCAGATTAGTCAATGCTTCTGCCTCCTCAGCTGAGTGAGCTCGGCACTGCAGTAGTTTTACCATCCTGCACATCCCAAGACTGTCACACATAATAAGGCCAATACCACAAATTTCATTATAATTAATAAAGGAAGCATTAAAATTTATCTTAATAGAGCCAGGCCTTGGCGGAAGCAATATTCTAGATCCTAGGGGGTTTGTAGAGGGAGTGGATGGATTTGGGTCTGAGGTGGGCATAGGGGGGAATAAACAGATAAATAAGCCATGATGCTTCTACTGGTATAGATGGGAGATGGGGTTACATTTTCAAAGACTTTTTTGCACCGGGCCTTCCAGATGAACCATGATGTACTCAGATTGGCCTCTATCATCTGTATATAAGAGGAAAATCTCTAAATTCTCAGGTTAGCACGGCATCAACCCAACCCCAACCTGTTTTTAAATTGGGTTGATGATTCTAGGCTCAGACTAGACTTGGATAAAAAAGAAAAAAAAAGACTGTAGGCTCGCGCTCAAGTTCAACACATGGTTCAATAGATCGGCCCAAATTGCGCCCTTAGGTGGCCAAATAAGCACTTAATTGTTTCCTTGTGATGTGGTAGCCAACATCTTAGAATAGCACATTTAATATTATTTAATATTTTAGTGGTTTTTGTTTGTTTTATTTTTTGGACAGTTGAATCTGAATCATGAGAATTTAAGCTTGAATTATATAGGATATTCAGGCCCGGCCCAGAGGCAAAGCAGCACAAGCTTTGCTTTGGGCCCGAACAATTAGGGGCCACTTAGGCCCACTAGTACATTAGTAGTTGGGGATAAGTTGAAAAAAAAATTAGAAGGATCTTTTAATAAAATAGTTACTTATTTGAGGCCATTAAAAAATTAAAAGATAACAACTTAATTCTCAATTTCTTCATTATCTTCTTCACTTATTCTTCTTATTAGATCTAAGTGTCTAACTTCACCGTTGAAGTATGTGAACAACTTAAATAATTATATTTTTTAAGGTTTTTTTTTTTGAAGATTGTTTAATTTAGTTGGATTTTTTAGTTATCTCTAAATTCTAATTTGGTCATTTTTATCTTACTGATAAAAAATTAAAAAAAAAATTGATATCCAATTTCTATTTAATTGGCGTTTATTTTTTTGAAGATTGTATAATTTAGTTGGATTGCTAAGTTATTCTTTAGATAATTAGATATAAGATGCTAATTGTTTGAACCCTAATTGTCTATTTGATATTTGTTGCAAAAATATTAATTAAGTAATTATTAGATGAGTCCAACTACCTTTGAATGGAGTTTTGAAACAATAAACCTAGATTGATTTTTGATAGAGGTTTAAAGAGGGTTTGTACATATTAACCTTAATTGATTTGAAAAGGGTTGAATAGATTGGCTATGTTATCGAGGGATATTGCAACATACTTTATTGCGACACTATTGCAACATACTTTTTATGGGGCCCATGTGAAGATGGTTCGAGGGTTAATTTTTTATGGAGATGTTTTTCTCATCATTTAGATCATCATATTCGAAAATCAGCCCCTTCTAAAAGTTCTAACATCTTCAGATTAGCCTATAAAAAATTGGTAAATTTTAAACATTTTTTTAGACCGTTGATTTCTTTTAATTTTTGATAAACTTTTGATGTGTTTAGAATTTGTAGAAGGGGCTGATTTTCGAATATGATGATCTACATGATAAGGAGAATGTCCCCACAAAAAAAAAAATTAGACCTCGAATCATCTTCATGCCCTCGAACCATCTTCATGTGAGCGCCATAAAAAGTATGTTATAATAGTGTCACAATAAGGTATGTTGCAATATCCCTCCTCTTTTGGAGCCATGTCTTTTGAGTCCGCTTCGGGCCTCTTAATTCTCAGGACTGAGGATATTTAAGCTCAAGAATTCTAAAATTAACTCATTTACATTGTACATCAAATCAGACCTTCGTGACTTTGAAATGCTAACTCTACCATTAGGTAAAAGTATCATTAAAATTCAATCTAAGTCAAATTCAAATGCATTTCAAACAACAAACACCACCTTAGTTTTGAATGTGTTGATATTGCCACACCAAATAGGAAAACAATCGGAGACTATAATGTGAGATCCACTTGGGAGACCCATCCAAGACCCCTCTTTACACCAGTTTCCTGGAACCTACTAAAAGCTATTCTCCCCTTATCTTTATTATTTACCTAACATAACTCTCTAACCCTTCCTTTCACAAACACCTCTCTCGAGACTCCCCTTGTCTTTATAATGGAACGTCCACTTCCAGGGAATAAGATTCTTTGTTGAAGACTTGGAAGTCACCACAGGTTTGATTTCATCAGTGCCCCTTGTACAGTTAATAAGATTCCTTGCGGAAGTCACAAGGTTTGAGTTCATTCGGGAAGTGTGAGACTTTCTAGAGATATTCCACACCTAAATAACCAAAACCTGGAATAGGAGCAGCTTAAGAGCGGCCACTTAAAAAATGTCTTTAATTCTGAAATGTCTTCGAAACAGTAATTCAAAGTGAGAACATCACCCCTAAACCACAATTCTGATTATTAAGTTCCAAACCAATTACAAGAAAACAAAGCTAACTCATCAAGAGTAATGCTAAATGCCTGTACCTAGAAACTTTGACACAAAGTCTTGCACACAATCTCATAGGGCCCACACAAATATGAAGACTAATTTTCAGTGAAGATGTCCTCTTCATAACATAAATGATTCTCACAAAAAATCACCCATCATTTAGTAAAGAATAAATGGTGAGGAAAAATCAACTTTTAATAAGATCGACTGAATTTTTGAGAGAATGATCCATATGATCAGAGCATCTCCGGAAAAAGAAAAAAAAAACATAACCCTTAGATCTTATCCATATAGATACTACAAGATTGTGTGAGATTGTCAAAGACTTAAAAGAGTTTTGGGAACCCGTAGTATTGCTAGTTTGCCATGAATATTTGCGGGTGCTTGATAGTCAATATTTGCATCAATTTGCAGGGATCCCAATGATGCAAATTTGCATTTTCCTTCATAAATTCTAGAATGCAAGTATAAGATGCCAGGGAACACAAACTAAGCTGCTGAATTTCCCCATTTTGGAAGAATGGACCAAAGTTGACAAGCATCAAGCATTTTGGTCTCAACTCAAACTTTTAGTTCAATCAATGTGATCATCATCACCACCTGACCGGAGATGTGGATACTTCAGTTCAAAGTTTTAAATCAGAGTTTGAAACCAAACTTCTTACATTTGCAGCTATCAAGTTAAACATGACACTTAATTCTCTATTCTAGACAGTTCCATCTCATAGGGTACATAATTGATCTTAATTTCACAACACCAAGTGGTTTTCTTTTGAGTGTGATCTGGGTAATTAGATCATCTTCACAAAAACACAAAAAAAAAAAAAAAAAAAAATCAGCCACAGGAACATCTCCCAATAAAGAGTAATTAGGTCTAGATTATTTCCAAGTTTTTCCAAATTTTTTTTTTTATCTTAAATGACTTATTTTTAACACTTTTAACAAATCCCATACAAGCTTTAGTCCATATTCAACTCAAACAGCCCTAAAAAGGTACTGGCAGATTAACACCTCGATTTCGTTTTCTTCATTTCTTTACAAGTATGCTATTGAAATAATTACACACATAAAAAGTACAAAGCACTTTCTCAAATCCTTTCAACTTCATAGTTCCCGCATCCATGAATAATCAGAAACCCTTACAACATCATCATTATAAACAAGGTTAGGATGGTGGAGAAGATACCATAATTAGGGTTCCTGTTAAAGATTTTTTTTTTTATCAATGGAGGGATCTTGGAAGCTTACTTTCATTAAAACAAAAACATACAATCAGAACCACAGAGAAACAAAAGAAATTAAACAAGAATACTAACAATTTGATCGGCTTATCAAACCAAACCTGAAGATCAACCCCATCTCAGTTAACCTGTTCAAAAATCAAAACAACTACCAAACTGAAACATCGATCTGGGCCGTTGGATCAATCATCTTTAAGAAACTTTCGCGAGATGGAATGAAAGGAAGGAACGATCGGAAACCATCGGTATGGGCGGTCTCGGAAAGAAGCTTGTTCTTTCCTTTCCAGAGTCGCCCGAACCGAATGCTTCCGAAAGCTCAAGCTCCCTTTCCTACCATCCCGAGTTATGGCGGAATCTTAAACCCCAATTCAGCAGCTCTATCAAGTATCAGGCAATGAGCTTATGGATAAGAGGGTACATTTATAGAGTTTCAAATTAGGGCAACCAATGAGACAATTACTTTCTGGGCATGCCCCCTACTTTCTGTAGCTAATTTGATATGGACCCAAATGTTTTTAAAAATTGGACATATCACCTCGGACTTTGGTCAAACTCCCTCGACCAAATTCAAACAAGAAGTTCTCCAAATTAAAGCTGATTCCAGGACATTTTCCTTCTCCATGATTTTCTCCCATTATGCAAGTTTTCTATGATTATCTCAACGTCACTCTCCCATATTCTTTATGAACAAATTACAAACACAAATTACAAACACAGAAATACGCGGATAGAAATCGTTACTACGAACAAAGAGAAAGAAAGAACACAAACCAACCGAGCAAGCAATTGTTTTTTCTATTAATCTATTGCAGAGTTTGTTTATAAAAAAAGTTGGAATTTGAAGTAATATTTCTTACTAAAAATTAATACGTATCTCTAATTTTTTTAGTAAATTTTGAGGATAAGTGTGATTATGACACATAGCAGAAAAGGTTTTAGATAGATGAACCAAGCACCAAACTAGAATCCTTTTCTTGGGAATAGAGTTCCATTCCCATTATCCAAATATGACCTTAAAAATTGAAAAAAAAAAAATTAACCTGCCTTTGGACATCAAAAATCAACCCAGTGTAAGAAGTTGGCAACAAAGTTGCCACCAAAGAGAAGACATAAACTACATAATTTATTGCATGGGCCAAACCTTCTAGCAATACCACAGGCTGCAAGATTTGAATCCATTGCTAGTAATTAACGCCTTATCAGTGTATCTCAGTCTTGTCATTGTAATTCGAGCAATAGTCCCTTGTACCAAAAAAAAAAAACATTATTCTTTTTATCTTTACAATTTTAGAAACTCACTCTAAATATTGCTATATGCAACCATTGAATCATTGATGATCTCATAAAAGAAATGGATCCTACCCCAAGCTGTTGGTTTTCAAACCCCATCTCTGCCATATTGACCTAACTAAATTTCCCATTTTTTTTAAAACCAGACTAACCTATTTTTTTTTTTTAAAAAAAACCAGACTAACCTATTTTAGATGTATATATATCATTCTATTTTTACAAAAGAAAAGGAAGAAGAATCAGACTGGGAAAGAATCAGAAATGAAGAAAGCATTGTTTAAAGCCATTCCATTGTTATCTTCTTTTTATCTTTTTGACTTCCTTTGGCAATGCATTGCTCTTCTTGTAAGTAATTCTGTTTCTTCTTCTTCTTTTTTTCTTTTTTTTCCTTTGGTTCTTTGACTGTATGTTGTTCTCAGAGTCTAGTTCTGCTTAAAACTAAAACAGAGGTTAAAATCTAGAATCCTGAAAAAAGACCAAATGAACCCTCTTCCTGCAAAACTAGAAAAGGCGACGGACATCAATTTTACAATTTCAACCCACCAATTTGTCGATTCCGTAGACCAGACAATACAGATTTCACACGATAGTTTGTCAGTTCTATAAATCCAACAAGCTATTTTGTGATTATGCTGGTGGTGTCACAGAACCGACAAGCCATTCTGTATTGTGGGGTATATGGAACCGATCAGCAAGGTGTGCTGATTTGGTAAAAAGTTGGGCTGTAAATATCAATCCCTTTGGGAAAAACCCATTGGTCATTTCCAATTTGATAAAAACATCCCATTTCAAAATGTTTTGAGAAGAACAGGCCTGTAAATCTACTGTCAGAGATTTTACAAGTCTACAGTAACATTAAAGCAGTAAGGCATTTAAAGGATCGAATGGAATGAAAGAGATCAAACTATGAAAATATGTAAAAGTAATTAAAGCATGTAAAATTGAAAGTTACCCTCAGAAAGATAGAAATTTGAATTCATAAATACAAGCAGCATAACGGGAAATGGGAGAAAATCTCGAAAATAATAGGAATGAATGGTTTGGGAAGATTATTTAAGCGTCTTTCTTCTTTCATCTTCAAGAGTTTGAAGATTAAGAGAAAGAGAACTCCAAATTTTCCCAACCACACATTCCCACTACTTCCGGGAGTCCAATCTCCCATTTCAGATCAGCCATCGAGAAACCCGACTCAACCCAAACCAACTCTCTACCAACCCAATCTGCAGTGACTAAACCTGAACCCTAGTCTCTTTCTTATATAGAGAGCGAAAGGGGGATTGCGGTTTCCTGAAACCATTTCTCGAGCCCCTTGTTTTCTCAAAACCGCTATCCACGTAAGCCATACAGAATAATAATAAATGACTAGCAGGCGCACAACACATGCATTCTACACGTATGCTTATACTCATTTCAATCTGTGTCATGCGGTTACATTTTTGGTAGAATCGTTGTGCAGGTCAGTGTCAGTGATATATACATTACGTTACCTTATTTGCTTTTCTCTGAGAAGTACAAGTAATCAATAGAGGTGTTAGATTGTTGAGTTGGATTTTTCTAGGTGAAAGACTAAAATAACATCTAGCAATTGTATCATTTCATTTAAACTTTAAAGCATTTTTTGTGTGAGCCTACCAAGGATAGAACTGAAAATAAGTTTTCGACGTCAAATAACTGTCCAAAAGGTCAGCTCTTTGTGTATAGAAGTAGAGATAATATGCGAGTATATACTTAGACGATTTTGACCTCTCTAGTAGAGTGAAGTATGCTGTTCCACCTGTAAAATGTGTCATTCGATACTCTTCGAGACTACTTAACGTCTACCCCACCTCTTGTTGGACCTATACACCATTATCTTGATAGACGATTTTATTCATAAGACTTGAGCATTTCCTTACAATGTCTACTCATTTCCCTACATTCTTCTAAACTCGTTCATGAAACCTACGTTAAAATAAAAGCCACAGATTAACCCAAAAATGTGGCTCAGGTCATGTGCCGATCACACCATTATAAGAGAAGAAAAGCAATTTATCATTGTTGTTGTTGTTGTTGTTGTTGTTGTTGTTGTTGTTGTTGTTGTAGGTGGTTTTTTTACTAATTGAAAGACAACTATTGACAAGTTGGTCGACACCAACTACCCACAAAGACATTGACTCACTGTAAATTGTAAAACAGGGTCTTACTTATTTCACTAAGTGTAGGTGGTTTTAGTAGTTGACCAGATTTCTGAGGGAGTACTACTTAATAAAGTACGACAGGAGGATCCCAAAATAAACTCAAAAAGGAAAGATGATAGTTGAGAAATATGTTCTTTGAAGCATTGAAGTCTTTTGATGCAATTGACTAGTCACAATAAGATAACATTATAAACATATAAATCACAATACAACTGCTCAGGTTAACAAATTGGCAGTGAAATAGAACCAATGGATACACAAAAAATGCAATATTATCATGAAAAGCTAGAGCGCACCTGAACCCCAGGTCCCAACACATGCAATCTTCTATTCTCGCCGTAAGCTTCAGCTGATGTGGTCCAGTTGTCAAAAAGAAAACCATACTTTTTACAAAGCCCCCTGATAATTTTTACTAGGCAAAAGCAGATAAGAATGCCAGAGACGCCAAGAAAGCCATAATCGTTTGAATTACAGAGATAATTGGTCGGGAACTAGCATTTGGCAACCATGGATACGCATCTGGAGGTGGCATGACACAGTTATCACCATTGAAATAAATACGTCGAGGAAAAGCCCATCCCTTGTCGAAAGTAAAAGTTGCCTTATCCTTCCTAAAAAGTAGTTCCGACTGTACATTACCCATAGGGCCTGCTTGCATGAGTAAATCATTGTAGAATTTGATCCCCCATAGCATCGCGGTGTCATCTGCATACCAAATTGAAACATTCGAAAAAAAAAATCATGTTACAAACAGACTTTCAAGAAAAGTTCATCCCACAGCATTTAAATATCATCTATTGTAAACAAAGGACACGTGATTAGAAATTCCAATAAGGCCAATTAATGATCGGACCGCTTGTTTAGGACTAAGAGGTTTTTTGGAAGTAGCTTAGAACATAGACAAGGATTTATTGAAGTTTATGACTAGATAGATTTTTGGGTGTTATATCTCTTCAAGGTTGTTATGAAATACCATGACAAAGCAAAGAAATGGAAATGCAAACCACAAAGAAACAGAAGATTTATGTGGTTCAGCCTTGGGAAAAGATGGCTAGAAATTTCAATGTGTGTAAGCAGATTTCAAGTTGCTCAAGCAGACTCGAACCTAGCCCCACAAAACCCCTCTCCCTGAAAATATGCCCAACATCTTCAGGATACATAAAGGATCTGACTGCGGTCAAAATACCAGGTCACTCAAGCCATAACACAACAAAAGTGAGACCAATTAACTGGATGTAAGGACCTCCTTCTTCTGTGGCAGAGGTACAGTGAGTACGCTATGGGTTGTACCATGTTACCCCTTTTGTATAGAATATATAGCTCTAGGCATACCAAAGAGCATCAGCAACTAAAGATTGAACTTACTTATGGAGCCATAAGGAGTTAACCCCATGTAATTAAAGCTGAAGCTCTGCGTGAGATTATCGAAATTTGGGTGTTGGACGACTAAATTCCACTGTGAGTAGTTCATCCTGTAATTGAAATTAGTAATCGTGATCTTCACCCGCCAATATTCTTTATAATTGAGCTTCACATGCCAGTGGATGCGGATGGGGCACATATGGCTAGTACATTGGACTAGAGGCGTAAAGCTATTTTTCCCAGGACCTGCAATAGCAGAAGCTAAATACGGCGAGTTTCCCCTGTAAAAAAGTAGGAATAGAAAAACCCTAGTCATCATCTCTGAACCCAGGAAATTTGAAAGAAGATAAACAAGAAAGCAAGTGTACACTAAGTAGCACAAGTAAATAACTTACTCTACGCAGCTTCCTGGCTGAGTTATATTATTCTGGCAGCCGCAAGTGCATGTTGGACAAGGGACAATTGTTTCATTGTAGAAGGAGGAAAGTGAGACACAGCAGGATGGAGTCTTCTGAGAGAGAAATTGAGAATACATGCAGGTAACATTCCATGTCACTGCCACAGTAGATACAAGTTAGATAAGGCCCTAGGGTTCTTCAAAACGTAGTTCAAAATTCTGTACACATTGAACACCAAAGAAAAAACACAAAAAAAAAAAAACAAACAAACAAACAAACAGCATGCGGATACAAAGAAGACATGGGTACAGGCTACCCTACAGATGTACAATATGATACCAGTAAAAATAAGAGGATACAGTGTGGATACAATATTAACACTCAAAATGGGGGTTATAAGATGCAGACATGACACCAATTTCGAAGTACTTGTGCATCATATACATTACATACTATAATCTTTTCTTATTTTTATTTTTATAAACATTACATACTATAATCCATTACATACTTGTTCCCCTCATTTGCTAACAAAAATGAAACGACTGAAGAAACTAAAGGAAAGCTCCATTGGAGAACTCTTGCATACCTCTTCTTTTCTCTAGAAATATGTTTTCGAAGCTGTAAGACCCCCAAAAAACAAAAATTCATCATTTTTTGGAGGAAAAAAATGTGTGGCATACACTAGTTAAAAATTTGAAGTTAGCACATGGAATATCTGCTTTTGTTTGATTTTCTAATATATAATTACACAGTTAAAACAGATTGTTTCTTATTTCGATATGCTTCATATACTTTAATCTGATGGTTCCCTTACACTATATCCATCAATAGCATCTACGAGAAACCACAGAAATGTCATGGTGCTACATAATCCAGGTCATTGTAGCTGATCCCAACACTTGTCTGTTTCCAAGCTACATAGAGTTAGGATCATATTCTAATTAGACTACTAAGGTCTCAAGAACTTTCAGTTAGAAACTTACTCAAAGCTTGAGTCTCTCTCCTTTGATCTGCCGTTTTAAATTTACTTGGCCGCACTATTTTTGCAGGGCCACAGGTGTATCCTGGTCCCGGTGCTTTCAACGTGAAATTCTTTGGCACTCTGACGGTCTTGTTGGAGGTTCCCGCTGAACCCACACTAAGTTGGAAGGAGCTAGCTGCATTGGCTGGATCCTGGACCCATGAATTGATTACTCCTCCTTTGCAGCAATTTGCTATCTGCTGGTTGTAAGGGGTTCCTGGCAATAAATCCACAACTGTAGGATTCTTCTTACAGCAATGGGGGATGTTCCCTTTGAATCTCGAACAATCCCCCTGCTCTGTCGTTTGACCTCCCAACATGCTCCAGATCACCTCCTTCTTAGCCCAAGTCCATCCCAGCGTCCATCCTGGTGCTTGAATATGACGATACTTCTGGAAGTTGAAGATTGTAACAACAGCCTGTTCCATTCCAATCAGAAGGAGACAGAAGATTAAATAATGAGGGAGGGAAGATGAACCAAATCTAACATTAGATAATTTATCCCCTTGTTATGTAAATCGTGGGAGATTTTCGTGGTCGAAAGGACTAAGGAATAAACAACAACGGTTGAGAGTTTCAATATATCTTAATTGAGAAGACTCACTCACTAAGGAGATCATTATCTTGAACATGAATTGAAATTAAAGATTGTCATATATACATATCTACAGGCGTGTGTAGTTGGGCGTATACTTACAACATAGCCATCTGGAGTCCAGCTCATGATATCCCATTTTATTGTGATATTTCCATTTGGATCAAGAGCATCATAGGCTTCTGAAAAATCAAAAAAGCAAAGAAAACTTAAAACGTCAAATCCCAAAGAACCCAAATACACTGAACTGAGTAGGACAATAGGTTCCTAATTTTCTGAAAGGCCAAAGTTCTATCTTAGGCTTTTGCAATAGAATAGACCAAACTCAAATGCATGACACAAACTTCAACTCTGTTTTGAGACTTAACAAACCCCATCTGCTAATGAAAACAGAGTAATTCCTCTCTTCTTGTCCACATTTATTTTTCTTCGAAACAGAATGACCCTCGGAAATCATTACTAAAATCTCTTCCTTTTCATCTAAACATTTTTATATATCGAGTCTGATTAATTGAATACACAATACAACTGTTGTTTCTTCCTAGTTACGAAAATCACGTGTGAAGGTCCAAAAATTAAGGTAGTAATCCTCAAATTCTCAGATTACCATTTTGCTTTCGGTTTTCCATTTTCGCATATATCTGCTAGAGATAGTTTTCCATCATCTACATCAATTCCAGCAAATCAATGTCAAATCTCCCGATCATAAGAAAAAAATAAATAAAATCCTTCAAAATGATATATTTAGAAACATCGAAACCAAGAAGAAAAATTCCACAGAGATTAGTTGCATTAATGGTTTCAACCAAAAACCAATGACCATAAAAACAAATTTAGGACATAAAAAATACAGACAATGGGACAAGGAAAAAAATGAAATTGAGTTCCCAAATTTTTTTACCATAGTTCTTGTAAGGGAAAACATACAACTTTCTTTATTGCACCTAAAATGCCAAATCCATGAAACATAGATAGATATCTGTTTCTTTTTTTTCCAAATAAAACATACTATAACCAAGTAAAAAAGAAAAACACCACAAAAATAAGAATTGATAAAGATTATTAGAAGAAAAATTACATCTTTTTTTCTTTTCTTTTTTTTTTCCTGATCAGAAGTTTCATATTTTTTTCTTACTTCTCCAAACATGAAAACCCATTCTTCTATTTATAAAATTCAACTGCTAATTCCCAACCAGACATAAATTTTTTACTCCCATTTCTGGAAATACAGTAAATCCTTGAAAGTAAGAAACAATCTCTAGATTGTTGTGACAACAACAATAAAAAAATACCCAGTAGATTTGTATGAAACCCATTAACATGAACCAGAAAAAAGAGCAAAAAAAAATAATAATAATAAAATAGAAGAAGAGAAGAAAAGGTCAAAGCATCTACAGTGGAAGAAGAAAAATTAATTTTTCAGTTTTTCCTATTCCCAGTAACCCAACTGCCAATATCACCATAATGTCCCTTTAATCAATCACCCACACTCTGAAATGCCAAACCCATGAAAATAAATAAAAATTTCTTCTATCCAACAAAACCCATTCACATAAAAAATGAAGGAGATGAATCCACAAAACTCAAATTTGGAATAAAAACAGAAGCAAAAATGAAAAGAAGGAGATTGATTGTGGAAACCAACCTGTAGAAGTGAAACTGAAGCAGGAAATCAAAAACACAAGCAAGATGATGAAATTGGTAACTTTTGAAATGGAGCATGTCCTGGAGAGGAAGATCAAACCCATTTTGTGGAAAGATCTTCTCTTCTTCTTTTTTTTAATCTTCCTTCCGCTTCTTCTTTGAGAGCTTTGAGTTCTGCAACTTAGAGAGAGAAACAGAGAGCTAGAGAGAGAGATGAAGAAGTGGAAAGAAAACGCGGAGTTGGCTTTGTTTCACGTGGCAGCTAAGCTGAGCTGAGCTCAAGAATGTTTCTGGTGGACTTCGACTTCACTATTAAAAATTCCTCCATCACACACTAAACCAAACCTCACTTCACAAATTTTGTTTTTTGTACTTTGCCCATTTAAACAGATATATTTACGAAAATGTACCATTACTTTCCTAATAGTCAAGAGTTGAAATAGTGCTGGTTCCATACGCAGACTTCGGAGTGATTTGTGTTGTACTTGGGAAAGACATTTCCTATTTGTCTTAAAAATTGGGGCAAGATATTTAAACCCAACTAATTTTACAATTTCCATACACCTATTTGTGGAGAGCATATCCTTTGCTCCCATTTGTATGTGCTCTTTATGTACCCATGCTTATTTTAGTTTGTAGGGTCCGCATGAAGGTGAATCAACTACTGATTTTTTTTTTTTTGTAAAATTTTTCTTCTCGCCATACAGATCATTCTCATAAAAAATTAATTTATTTTAAAACATTTAATGATATCAAAAGTTGATTGAAAAATAAACCGTTCATTATCATTATTTTTTTTTTTGATCAACATCTGCTGAGTTTAAAAGTTTTAGAAATGGTTGATTTTTTGCAATAGTGATATATATAGTAAGGAAAATAATCTTACAAACAAATTCGCGGTTAGTTCGAATCAAATCAACGTGGGTACATAAAGGGCACATGCAAATGAGGATAGAAAATCTACTCTCCTATTTGTGGGATTCACATCAAGATGATCCATTTAACAAAGATGATTGAAATAATTTTAAATTTTTCAAACCATCTAAAATTTCTTTAATTTCGTTTTTAAGTTGCTACTATCAAGGATTGACAGAGTCGATTTGCCGCCAGAGCATGTTGAAAATATAAGGGCATTATGATTTCAATAAAATTGCATTTGGAGTAGTTCTGGCGTGGAGGACTCCAAATTTCCATTTAGTTGGTGGAGAGAGGCATTGAAAAAATTCATTGTTTTTCAACTACACACAAATATGAATAATGCTACAGCACTCCAATCGTAAGGCCATTAGTTTCTCGCGATTTGAATCACGTTTTCGAGTTTCGTAATTCTCAAATTTTAAAGTATGGACCATCTGATTTCTAGCATCATCTATCCCTCTTTAATTTTCTCTCTCTTCAGCTCTATTAAGAAGCTTGGAAATATAATTAAAGAAACTTGACGAAGCCATATGATTATGACCCTCACAAATAAATAAAGAAACACACCATCTGCAGATTCTGCACCATGTGTACCCCGGCCAATGCATGTATTGGTAGCCCTATTTTTGGTAGATACCCTATTGACCCCATTGATCAAACAGTGCCCAGAAAGGAAAAAAGAAAACCCTAACTAACACTGTTTACGACAACCAACAAAAATGCTATCTATGTGATTATGAAATTAGGTCCTTTAGGATAATCTAATGGATATCCGCAGCCAATTTATGACTTAAGGCAAGACTAATGCACACCCTTAAATCCCAAATCCAACAAAATTTTAAGGTTAGTGGACACCCTTAAACCCCAAACCCCTCACTTGGTCCGGTAGTTTGATGGAGGCTTAAGGGGTTAAGGGTAGCCGCAGAAATGTTCTGCAACGCAAAATCGTAGAACTTATCTGCGATGGAACAATTTAAAAAATTAAAAGAAGGGAGTCGCAGAAAAGTGACACATCTTTTTTTAAGTAATACAATAATAAAAAAAAGTGTTTTTAGTAAAAAAAATAATAAATTAGTGTCGCAGATAACTTCTGCGAGAACCCACCTTACTTGTTGGTGGGTTTGAGGTAGGCCATAGGCCTTGTCCTTAACGGGTATTATAGACCGTGGGTTCAGCCTAGATTCACATCTTTTACTATTATAAGGGGCTTCATCGGCTCCCCATCAAAGTCCTCACATATTCTTAATTTCTCAAATTGCCCCTCCCGTATACAAAATATCCTATTTTGTCCTCACCTATTTTAGTCCTATACATGCTCCAATTATTCATGTTTTATTTATACACTCTGCTTACACTCTATGTAGGGTCCACATGAAAAAGATTCAAGGGCTGATTTTTTATGATGATGATCTTCACTTTATGGCCCCACATGACAGTGCCAAAAAAGTATAATTGCAGTGTTAATAGAGAAAATTTAAGAGATTTGTGTAGGAGGTAGATTTGCTAAGTGGTTAGCTAAATTTACACTCCACTTACACTAGTTCTAAGGCTTACTCAAATTTGATCCAAGGGCTATTTTTTTGTAGATGAGCTTCACAACATTTAGATCACATCAATCCATGAGTCGTCTTCATGTAGAACCACTTGCAATCTTATTTCTTTTAATAATAACGAGCCGCATAATTTGCCAACTCACATTCGCGTAGCGTGTGTGAGAAGGCAAAATAAATTTGTAACGCGCATAGCGCATTTGGACATCCAACCCACACGTGCGAAGCGCTTATGGGGAGGATGGATAGCCAACTCACACGCGTGTGTGGGGAGATCGTTATAAAATAATGTTAGACAATTCTATCTACAACTTCAACTTCTAATTTCTTAAAATATAACGGGTATTATGTACCATGCAATTAAACTTGCAATTTACAAGTTAAGCGAAACCTAATTTGCATATCATTTTTAATAGCAGATCGCGTAAAAATTAATTGCCTTTTGAAGTTGCGATTTGCAAATTATATAAAAACAAATCTACATACCATTTTTAGTAACAGACCGCGTAAAAAATTAACATTTTGAAGTTGCAATGTTCTAAGTTGTGCAAATATGTATGCAAATTTAAATTTGCATATTGCGTAAATATAAATATTTTTTAAAGAAAAAAATATTATTGATTGTTCACATTTCGAAGATCTCGACGAATGTTTTCCAAAAGTATAATTTTTGTGAAAAACTAATTTGTATGTTAAAAGTTATGACATTTTTTATTTGAAAAATAAAAATAAAAGAATTAGTTTTTGCTAACATGCACCATAAGTTAAGGGTAACTATTATTTAGTTAAGGGGCATTTTAGACCACAAAATACTTTCGGACTAAACTGGCAATTATTTTCTATCATGGACTGAAATATTTCTCATAGTGGAGTAAATGATCATTGATTAAAAGAGTTAATTTTGGATAATTATTTTATCAATTGTTGTGTTGTCTTAATTATTAACTTAGCACAAGCCTTCCGGACATGTATGTTGCACGTATTTTTTTATGCTAAACTTATTTCTTACATTGAATTTGTATGAGAAAATGTGTCCACAAATCATAAAAATTATCAAAAGCTGATTTTGATTTATTTGATGAGGAGATGATCATCCGAAGAAAAAAGTTGACCCTTAGATTGTCCCAACAAGGCCAACACTGGCCCTACAAACAAGCATAAACAAAATGTCAAAAAATAAGATGAGTGAAACATATAGTGTAACAATTAGGTGTTGGTCCACATAAAGATAATCCATGGACTGATATTGATCTAAATAATGAAAGGATAATCACCACAAAAAATCAATCATTGAACCATCTCTACGCAACTCCACTAAAAGTATAAACTAGTGTTAGTAAAAATATAAACTTTAAAAACATATTTGTATTAATAAAAAAAAATGCAGACATTGTTAGGGTTCAAAATGAGCCGGATGCAACTCCTTTAATATAGTATTTTTTTTTTTTTTAATATAGTTAAGATATAGATGGTGTCCAAATGGGTTATTCCATCCAGGGGCGTATCCACGTAGTGGCAAGGGTAGGCAGTTGCCTACCCTCAACTTTTCTAAATGTATTATGAGGTACAATTCTATACATTTTTATTCATACAATATGTTTATATTGTGGACCATGGGGTCCCCATAGAGAAGATGACCAAAGGTCTAATTTTTTATGAGAATGTTTTTCTATATGGATCATATTCACAAAAATAAGCCCATTTTATAACTTTTTACATCATCATCAACTTGTTGGAAATGAATGGTGATTTTGTTATTCATTTTACCGTTGATTGTGATCATTGAATGATGAGGGTTACCCGTTTTAGAATAGGTTGATATTTAATGAGGTTGATCTACATGGTGAGAAGATCTTCCTCACTCAAAATTAGGACTCTAATCATCTCTATATGGGCTCCACAAACTAATGTGTGAAGAAGAATGCGTATGAATCTTCTCTCGTATATCATATTTGAGGAGGAATACCTGTCCAGTATCAAAATGCCCAATGTGTTGTAAGTCTCACACAATGATAATCCAGTGGATGAGTTTCAATCAGGATGGCATACTATGTAGATCTTTTTCACCAAATATCGCATCATTATAAAACTTCTAACACATAAAAAGTTGGATTATTTATGAGTTATCTATTTTTATTTTTATTTATTTTTTGATAATTTTAAACTAACTAATTTTGATGGGCTTAGAAATTTTAGAATGAGGTGATTTTACATGGGGATGATCTATATGGTGAAGAGAACACCCTAACACCCTTGGATTATCTTTTTGTGAGAAACTTGAGTTTTTATGTTAAATTAGTAAGTAATTAGGTTGTGTTGCAAAGCGTTTGAATTCCACGGAATTGGGTTAGTTTCACAGAAACAACACAAATTATGTTGTTTGTTTGCATTTTTAATTCCACAGAACTGGGGGCCTACTTACTTAAAAGCATGGCTAGTAGCTAGTTTTCTATGTAATTCCATGGAATAGGCTTCCTTGGCCCCCTAAGGAATATAATTCCACACTGGAACTGAAAGAAATGAACATATTTCTACGAAAAAAACACTTCTTTGCTGTAACATCAACCTTAGTTGAAGTTATCCTTGAAATTCATGGAGGAGTTAACAGATGAGCTAATTTAAACTTTAATTAGTGGAAGATATACTTGAAATTTTATGGATTTTATCTTTTAGTTTTTGTGATTGACCACTTTACCTACCTTGAAAAAAAAATCCTGAATTCGCCACTGATTCCATCCAACACTTCAATGTCTTTTCCTCTTTACAAAAACAACACATTTTTTTCTTCTTCAAAGAACATTGATCTTTTCTAAACATGCACAAAATGGGTATTTCATTAAGAAAAATCTCACATCCCCTAAAAATAGTTTTTGAAAAATCTAACTTCTATTGAGTCATCCTCCTTAAAATTACATTTTCTGGACCCATTTGAAAAGGTCTAAATATTTTGAAACTCATGGAGATGACTTTTAAGTGCCAAATTAAATCAATCTTATTATAACCACTAGTACAAGTCACACATATACAAGGTTCTTATTGGTTTTACGCGTTTTTTTTTTTTCTTTTTTCCTTAATTTCTTTTTGATTGGGACTTCTTTAAGTTTTCTTTCCCTGAATCTTGACTTCTTCATCGATAAGAATAAGACAACTGTAAGGCATTAAGAAAAGACGTCGCAGCGTCGTTGTCTGTCCACGTCCCCTGAAATATCCATGTGTACAAAAAAATCTTCTGTCTACTGGGGCTCATCTCGACGACCGTCGAGCTTTGTTACCCTTGTCTCTTTTATGTATGTTCCACGGGGTAGCCAACTCAATTGCGGATGCCTTAGTCTCGTAGGCTAAGACCTCAACATCTGATGCCTCTTCGGCTGACCCACCTTCTTTTATCTTTGATGTTTTAAATAATAATTTTGCTATTATTATTATTATTATTTTTTAAATCAAACCATAGATTATAAAACACTATAAATATCGTCCAACTCCGAAGAGTCTACATAGTTAATCTGAGACATTGAAAGAAAAGCATCTGAACTTAACCAAGTTTTTGGGTTCAACAAATTACTCCCACATTTTGCCAGATGACAGACAATACTGTCTTTACTGAATTTCACTAACTTAAACACTATATTAGTCCAACTATTAGCAGCATCCATCACTTCTTGTAAGAGATGTTGGTTCCTCCAATGAGCTGTTGCTAAAACTTCTTTATCTCTAGTCCAAAAAACTCAATCATCATTCTGAAAAATGATGTGAGCTAGGTTCAATTCCTTTGACCATTTCAAAACTTCCATAGCTGCTAAGAGAGATCCTTCTTCCTGATTTATACAAGAGATGGAGAGGGCTCTTGTTCCACAACAGATAACTACCATATTAGTGATAGAAATACCAACAACAGACTTAGTTTCGTAAATCACATTTAAAATCTATAATCCATCGCATAGCATTCAAATTCAAATTAGGCAAACTGATTAAGGATTGATGTTGAAACTCAGGAGTCCTTGAGGGAGAAGACATTCTTTGATCTTGCTTATCTTAATAGAAATTCACCGCCTGATTAATTTGAGTAACTGTCTTGAATGGATCTGGAATAGCATTATTAAACACTGTTTCACACCTTGCTTTCCAAATGTACCAAACCACAAAAGCACTATAATCTTTCCAACTAAAATGAAGTTCATTCCAATGGATCATCATATTAGCCCCATTAAGATACCACTCTCTAAAGGTTTGGAAAGAAAAAGTATGAATGAGAATGCCATAAGGAAGAGCAAACCACACATCACGAGTAAATGCAGAGTCTAAGAATAAGTGATGGACAGATTCAAACTTCTCTTTGCACATATAACAAAAGGGATCAATATTAGGAAGAATAACAGATATTCTTCCTCCAAGAGGACGGATATCATGTAAGCATTTCCATATAAAAATCTTAATTTTAGGATAAATATTTAGAGACCAAATGCTAGACCAAAGGTTAGTATTATTGTTCAGATCCACAGGAACCAAAGCATAATAGAGAGACTTAACAGAAAACAAACCATTCTTGCTTAAAGACCATTTAAAATTATCAACTCCAGTAGAAGGGATTCTAATATGCAGAATTCTGGTTTTAACATGAGAAACAAAGCATCCATCCAAAATATCAGGCACCCAAATATCCTTCCAAATATTCACTTCATCACCTGTCCTAACCTTCCAAATCCCATACTCTTTGATACAGACTTTGCTACTATTGGGGCTATGGCCTCTTTACCTATAACTATCTAATGTTTCTCACAAAAAAAAAAAAAAAAAGTACATTAAATCTTCTACCACAAAAAAAAATAAAAAAATAAATGAGAACCTCAAAAAATCTTCAGCCAAAACTGACTTTTTAACAAGTAATAACAAGAAACGGGCAGGGCCAAAAGATTCACAAGTCATTGGAAGAGAGCAAACATTTTCCGAGAACAGAAAGATTAAGATTCTAATAAGGAAAAAAATTCCATTGTTGAAAACTTTCTCCATCACCTAACATTTTGATTTGGACTTTGCTTTGCTTTTTTTGGTTTTGCCAGCTTTAATTAGGTTGTTTGTGTTTACGTAAGAACAACTACAACCATTGGCATGCCTTTTTATCCACCAAAAATTTGGTTGCATGTACATGGTAGTATAATTAAAAAAATATAAAATAAAAGTAAAAGCTTATTGATTTCGGAAAAGGAAAAAGAAATAAAGAATTTATTAATTCAATACTACTGTTATAATAATCTAATGAGAAAATAATAATTTTCTAGCTTAATAACCATATAACTGTATGAACCCTTTTCTTTTAATAATAGAATAGATAGATAAATTATTTATTTATTTTTATGATATTTAGAATTAATTTTGAGTTGGAAACAGTATCAACTGATGCAGTATTTTGATTTTATTTTTATATAGGTTTGAGACTCTTTAACCCCGCATATAGTGTACAAATTTAGATCTGATCTCATAAAAACAGTTTCACTTCTTCCAAAAAAAAAAAACTCTCAACCCAACACCACTTTTGGTATCCCAATAGGGATTTGTGGGAGAGAATAAGTCAGTAAAATATGCCAAAATTCTTAGAGTAGTGCTGTTTTGGACCGATCAAGTTATAAAATATGTGCCCGATGTTTATGTCATGGTCGGTCCCACTGCCATGTAAGTTGGAAACCCCTTCAAAACACTTATAGAGGGAAGAAGTGGTGGGTCCTACCATGTCACATAAGTATCCGGTGCCACTTTTATAAACCCATCGGTCCAAAAATCATTTATGAAATTCTTAAGAATTGTACTGCCTCACGGTCAAGTGTGAAAAAACGTCAAGGACTATAGGTGTTTGTGTAAGGCACATGAATCTGACTCGTGTGAGTCTTACTTGTATGAAAGCTTCGTTTGGCACAAAACTATTATGAGTAGGGATACTCCTCATCCTTGACCTGGCAACCCAAACCCAATTCAGATGTTTTTTAGCTTCATAACCCAATTGGTATTTCGGAATCAACATCCATGAATGATAAATCATAAATAGAACTGCTGCCAACTATACAAAAAAAGGGTTCTATATATCTGTCAAAACTCTTGATCCAAATGGGTGTGGTTTGGGCACCAATATCTGCTATTTTCTACCAATGGGTTAAACCCTGTTTCAGCCTTTTTGTTCCAATGAGAGATTCACCACCATGTTTCTCCCCGTGGTGGTTCGATGAGTCCACCAGTTTTTCATGAAGAAAAAATGCCAGCTAGCTTGCAACAGTATCGCTACCTACGTACAGCAGATCCCAGTAGATCTATTAGTGAGGCCAGAAACAGTCTTCCCTAATTTTACATATGGGACAATATATAAGAGGAGTGAATCTTGAACATCTTATAGAACAAGATGTCAGGTATTGATTGGTCTTGGACCATACCTTATTTCATTCTTTCGACCCATGTTCTTCCCAATTTGTTCGAGTATATATTCATGACACCTTTAACCATGGAGTTGAGAAATACTGGCTGATTAATAATGTAAGCAGGCTGTGTATGCCTGCCTGACTTCATCAATCTAGAGCTTCATCTAATTATTGTGAAGTCAATTGCCCAAATTGCATGCTACCTTCAACAATCACCAATTCAAGAATGTACATCCACAGAGGTCCCCGAGGATGATTGGAGGAAAGAAAGATATGTTGCTGCAAAGTAGAAGATCCAGACAAATATTGACAAGGTAATTATGTAAGAATATGAGTTGAGTTTATAGAGTACATGCATGCTAGAAGTTGGCATTCACCGGTAAAAAGAATTAGCTTCCATGGTCCCAACTAAGGAAATATTCCAACGTCAAAACCCCAAAATTTAACCAGATCATCTGAATGTGCATCAGTGAACTGTTGGCAAAACTGTTAACTTGTTAAGTACTTCAGACTTCTTTTAATCATCCAATACTTGTGATCCAATTTATCATATAACCATGTAGATGTATTCAGGTGCCAGGTTTTCCGATGGTATTGACACCAGGACATGCATCAGTTTGTAAGATAACACAGTGATGTACAAACCAGTAAAAAGAGAACTGGGAAAAAAATTAGGAGGCGGAAAAGAGAAGAGAGAGTACCTCTAGGACAGTTAGTTAGTGACTTCTTTCAACCGGCTTTTCGGAGGATTACTTGCCTAAATATGTTCATGCCAGGAGTTGTTCCTCACAATCCTGAAACAGAACACATGGAAGTGAAGTTGATAATAAACATGCTTTGTTAAAGTCTTGAAGTTTCAGCTCAACCAGTTGAACAGTGGACTTCTGTAACAAAGGCACGGGCTGGTGTAAGTGCCTGATAATAATACAGAGAATCAACATACATTTTGAAGACATTAGTACACAAAGTGGGTCTGGTTCAGAAGGGATCAAGGGAATTCAACTCCAGACCCAAATCTTATCACTTGAATTATAGCTGGTCCTATTCACTCCACAAAAAATGATACCATGTTCGCTAAAACAAACAGGAAATGGATTAGCTATCATGTCAACCCATCGCATACAAGCTAATACATGAAAACTATCCATGAAAGTTAATTTTGGATGTAAAAGTTCCTCGCTTTCAATTGAACGCACAGAAAACTCTTCTCAGTAATGGTGAGGTTCCCTTTACACATGTTAGCTGAGAAAGGTCAGCTCTCAACTGGCCCTCGCATTCAACCATTTCACCATTTCAGCATCTCCCAACATGTCAAGTTTTATCCCAACTGAAATTCGCCAAGTGATAAAAAAGGCATTTCTGTTTTTCCTTTTTTTTTTTTCTTGAGTTAACAAATTTTTTTTTTAAAATCCAATGGCTCCAATACATGGGGATGATCTGAATTTATCACATATATGCCTCTTCTTTAACAGAAAATCCCCAAAACTAAGATTCTGGATCTAGAGCTACCAAAAATCAAAACTGGTAATATAACACACATGATAATCCATATATATAAGAGATAGAAAATAATTAAATAGTAATTGAGGTATTTTCCAATCACATTTCAAATAATTTAAGAGTTGCAAAGATTGATTGAACCAAGAAAATAGTTAAGATAGTCAAGAATCCAATAACAAGTATCTGTAAATTGATAGGACACCCTAACCTCAATACTAAAACACATTTTGTTTCTCACTGGAGTGAAACATAAGCAAAAGAAACAAAATAAATTAAACAATGAAAACCCAAATCCCTTCAGAATATAATTTGCTCAACCAATAAAAAGTTTGATTACAACAAGAGCTGAAAAACAATCCGGATACAGCTCGGAGTACAAATAACAAGTGTTTTCAGGTAAAATTTCAAAATTGGAAGCTCAAAGTTGATTACAACAAGAACTGAAAAAACATAAATCTTACTGTGGCTGTGAAAAATGGATATGGGTTATCTTCAATCTAGCTTTCGCCGGAATGGGTTGCCGGAAAACCCAGAAGGGTTGCCCGTGAACACGTTTTAAGTAGCCGGATAGTTGGAGGTACTAGGTAGAGGCCTGATTGTGTTTGAAGTTGGGTAATGTTAGGGCTTTAGATAAGAGTCATCATAATACTTGACAAAGAAAATAAAATAATTTGGACAGTTGTAAAATTACACAGTTGCCCTAAGTTGTTGAAAGAAACTACCAACTTCCTTGAAATGGATAAGATTTTGAAGATGTTGCTCAAATCCAAAACCATTTTATCCATAATGACTGTAAATGCCCATTTAATTTTGTTATATTATCATAAGTGATTGTTGGCAGTTTAGTAATTTACTTTTAAACTTAGAATCACGGGGGAGTGTAGAATTTTCCTTTTTAATTTGATCTTTGCTTTTCAAATAAGTAGCCTAAAATGATCGAAAAAATAAGCAGCCTAACTTCAGTCGCATCTTGTAATTCTACGTAAAAATGGGTGTTATTTTCGTCATTTGGAATTTATAAAACTAGCTATTTTAGCTCCAAAACCTCTAATCTTCTCCCCTGCTGCACACCAATCTATTAATGGCTAAGAAATTTCAAATCTTCAACCTTTGGAGCTGCAGAGTGAGCTCTTGAAGCTCCTTTTAATGGCGTCTCTGATAATCACACACACTTTTCCACTACCCAGGTCTTCTCTTCTTGTCTCTTTGTTATTCTCTAAGGTTTGGTTTCATGGTTTTCACTGTTCAGCTCTTACTCGTAAACTGAAAAAGCATATTTTTCATCATTGAGCTTCTATTTGAAAGATAGGAATAATGGGTTTCACTCTTTCTTCTAAAATATTAGTAGTTTTTTGTACTCCTTGTCGGTAATATTTCGTCTGGAATGTATTATTTGAAAGAAAATGAAGTACCCATTTTAGGATTTTCCCTGAAGATGAGAATTCTACATCTTAGGTTATATTCAAAAGAAGATTGAGACGTGAAGAGGATATAAACTTCAGATTAGCCCAAAAATTTTAGTTCCGAATCCTTGTTAGAGTGTTTTTTTTTTTTTTTTGATAGGTGTTGATGATGATAAAGAGTTATGATCATATTTATCATCATCTTACCTTTATCCCACTATTAGGGTTAGGAACTTGTGTCCTATTCTATTATTCAACCCTATCTAGAACCATAATTTATGTCGAAGCAAGTAGCTTCAGATGCTCTCTTACTACCTCAAGCTACATTGTTTATGGCCTTTAGAGCTTTTAAATGTCTTAATTGTATTTTTCATAATGCCCACACATCTCAGTTGAGTTTAGTTTCATTTGTTTTTTCTCCAATGGAAGCACTTATTAGATTCCTTCAAATTTACTTATTTCATAAATGGGTTTGTTTTGAAGATTTCCTTCAAAGCTGCAAAAATAAGCTTGAGCATAGTTTATGGAAGTTATTTTCAGTTAAGAACCTATTTAGATTGGTGTTTTCTTTTTGCTCAAAAAATATTCATAGAAGGCGAGGAGAGCCCACAAAATTCCTCACTCGGGATAAATTATATCTAATGTGAAGCATACTAGAGAAATGCTCAAGGCCAACAACATACATGATGCCTATATGTCTTTAATGGTTTGATTCCTTCTGTAATGTAGGTGGCACTCAAATTCTCCCATCTTTGTGACACCAAGCTTTGTTCGGCTTCATGAATTGAAATTGCGAAAGACATGGAGGGGTATTAGAGCTGTGTCTAAGAAAAAAACCGCAGAATCTGGAGGTGAAGATTTAGCAAATGTTGAAGGGGTTGGTGTGGAAAAAGAAACTAAGACTTCTAAACGAGCTCCTAGAAAAAGTAGGAAGAAGGCAACATTGGAGACTCCAGAGGAGCCTCCCATATCAGCAATGACTGCTGACGTTACAACAGAGGAAAGTGCTGTTGCAGTTGCATCTGGTGAAGATTCCAAAAGGACTCCTAAACGTACAAGAAAGAAAGGTAATGTGAGACCTGGAGAATTAAGCTGGAAATTTATTAGGATTACTCGTTAAATACTATAAATTTAATCTTCAAATCAGAGAATTCAAGTGAGGTATTTCTCCCCCTTTCCTCGCCCACCTCAATTATACTCATATAATATGATACCTCATCATTTATAAGCCTTTTAATTAAAATAGAGAAACCATGGTTATAAAATGAATTGTATTCCTTTTAAAAGCAGTAAGGAATCCATTTTATAACTTTCTAAAACAAATATTGAGAATAAAAAATCACAAATCCAGTACAAATCAAAGCTATAGACTGCCGGTAGCGCTCCTATATGGAAATTGGAGCATTACAGGCAAACCTCCCTTTTGTTATATTCCCTGAATAATGATCTTATCCATGAGCATATGATATATATCTGACATTTTACAGCTACCTCATTATCCCCTAGCTTAGAGGGGGAGAGCTCTGACAAGAAGGTCAGTCGGAGGAAGCCCAAAAAGAAGATTGACAATATGGATGATCAAGGAAGTGATGTAGAACTTAGCGATCATGAGGAACCTGTCAAGAAGGTCAGTCGGAGGAAGTCCAAAAAGAAGATTGATATTATGGATGATCAAGGAAGTGATGAAGAACTTAGCGATCATGATGATTCCACTTTTATTGCAAACATTGATGAGGAGGAGGACGACCTGGAAATGGAAATGGAAATGGAAATGGAATTTCCACAAGGTGGGGAAGATGATATTAGTTTCACATATAGTTGGCCCCCTCTAGTTTGCTGCTTCGGAGCTGCTCAACATGCTTTTGTTCCATCTGGACGGCCAGCCAACAGACTCATAGACTATAAGATCCATGAAAGGATGAAAGATGCATTGTGGGCCCCAGAAAATTTTGTGAGGGCACCAGGGAGTTCATCAAGTAGTGTTGCCGTGGCTCTTGCATGCTTAGGTGGCCGGGTTGAATTCATGGGGAAGCTTGGGGACGATGACTATGGTAAAACCATGCTTTACTATTTGAATATGAACAATGTGCAGACTCGATCAATTAGTGTAGATAGTAAAAGACTTACAGCAATATCACATATGAAGATCAGTAGAAGGGGTGGTTTGAGAATGACATGTGTCAAACCGTGTGCCGAGGACTCTTTATCTAGGTCTGAAATCAACATCGATGTGCTGAAGGAGGTATAACAACACTTTCTTATTCCAAATCACGTATTGATTCCCTTTTTTCCTCATTTTGTTGGTTAATCTAATTTAAATTCTGATTTATTGCTACAAAAGAATTGCTGTTGAATACATATTGTTTATTCAATCTGGCATCAATATCGATTTAACTCAATGCCCAGATAAGGTTATTAGAAGATACTATTTGTTTTGTAAGGATGTGAAGTGAAAAGGAACATTGGCCAGACCAAAGCTGTCGTACTAGTGTATCTGGTACATGCATGTGTTTAAAGTTTGAACTTTGTACCTACCATTACTATGTTCAACCTTAGGCGTCTCCCAGTACAAAATCTGGTCAATTGGAAGATTTTCAGTATTTGTTCTTCTGGATATTTTCTGAACCATTTGCTTATCAAAAGAAAGGAAAAAACTATATATATATATATATATATGTCTACCCCATTGAGTTGATTTTTGTGATGGAAAGATGTCGAAGGTGGCATCAATCGATATATAGGTCCAGAACACCTGCATTTGTTAATGATAGACTGTCCTGCATTCATCGGAGAAGAAAAAAAGAAAGAAAAAAAAAAGAAGAAGAAGAAAACACTGTCCTTCTGTCAACCCCCAACTATATTTCCGGTTCCTCTTTTTCCGTAGAAGTTCCTGAGGGAAAATACCTAGAGAAATGATCAAGAGAATTTAGCATAACTTGTTTCCAACTTTGGTTTCTCATATGGCTTAAATGTTTAAGTACTTGTTTTCCAGATTAATTAATTGTCTTAAGTAATTAGTCACCTCTAAGAACGTCTGTCCATGCAGGCAAAGATGTTCTACTTCAACTCATCATCTCTGCTGGACAAAGACATGAGATCAACTACATTAAGAGCCATCAGAATTTCGAGGAAATTAGGTGCAGTTATTTTCTTTGATTTAAACCTCCCATTACCGCTATGGAAGTCTGCCGAGGAAACTAAGATGTTTATACAGCAAGCGTGGAATCTCTCTGACATTATTGAGGTTACCAAGCAAGAACTTGAGTTTCTGTGTGGGATTGAGCCCTCAGAGAAATTTGATACTACAGACAATGACAAGTCTAAGTTTATCCATCATAAACCAGAAGTGATCATGCCTCTTTGGCATGAAAATCTTAAGGTTCTATTTGTGACAAACGGGACTTCTAAGATACACTACTACACAGAGAAGTACAACGGCTCAGTTCATGGAATGGAGGATCCACCTATTACCCCCTTCACTTGTGACATGTCAGCATCAGGAGACGGTATTGTGGCAGGTACAATATTTACAATCCAGTTCTTCTTATTTATGTTATTTATCTGACTCCCTATATAGTTGCCAGTAGAATTACCTTGCCAGGAATCACACAAATACCTGCAAGTCCATGAACCATGTTTTTGATGGATTGTTCCAAACATGTAGAAAGTAGTCATATCAATGAACTGGCCCGCAAAACGTGCTGGTTGAGCACATGAAAGTTACAGAGAGCTTTAGCTTACATGCCGTGCGTGATATATCAAAGATGAGTCTGTTGAAATTTTGTGCTTGAGATCTGCACATCCTACAACTTGGGATCCGATAAGATGCCTGGATTTTAAACTTTCTAAACCATCCATTTTGCCTTTAAACTTCCACCAACTTTGATGGGGTTAAAAGTTTTAAAATGATCTGATTTTTGTGAGATGATCTGCGTGGTGAGAAGATCATCCTCAGTTCCTCTCCCCTTAGGTCATCTGCAAGTAGGTCCCATAAGCTGGTGTAATACTGGTTTAAGAAAAAGTGGTGTAAACAGATCCTAGTTCATCAACATATATATGTTTCTTAGATCTCTCTTTACCACACATGATTTCATCTTAGGGTTTCAGGCTAAAGACTTTTCTGTTCCTGAGATTATAATCACCAAATGTTTGTTTCTGTTTTGATTTGTTTCCAGGTCTCATGAGAATGTTAACAGTCCAGCCACATCTTATTACTGATAAAGGGTACCTAGAGCGTACAATCAAGTACGCGATCGACTGTGGGGTCATTGACCAATGGTTACTTGGGAGGACACGTGGCTTCCCACCTAAAGAAGAAATGGAAGAAGAGTTAGAAACTGATGAAAATGGTATAAGATCAATTACAGAAATGCAATATCGGACATTAGAACCTGCAAGTTGATTGAGAAACTAAACCAAATTTTTGTAGATTTTTGTGTTGTACTCATTTCACAGGCTGGGATCTTTTCATCCCTTTGTAAAAAGGAAAGAAGAGTGAGTATTTCTTTGGTTTCCCTCTTTAACTTTCAGAATCTGGGTGTCAAGATGAAACTGAAGTTAATCTTGTTTCATGTTTAACACCAATCAATTTTGAAGTTTTGTAGTTTATGCCAGTACAGAGGTTTGATCACAACTCAAATTAGCTCTCTTTGTCCTCAGGCACCATGGCTGACGTTTATTTTTTTATTTTATTTTTTTGTGGTATTAACTTTTTCATTTAGGGAAACATATAGCACTTGGAAATGGATTCAAAATCTCCCATAAAGTAAGGGATACTACCGGTTTAATCCTTCCCATTAAATATGAGTCATGTAGCAGTGGAATGGGGGTGGTGTTGCTCATGAGGCATGGTTCTGGCTCGGCTACAGGCCAGCCTGGATCGCTAAAAGCCCAAAAAATCCACGCTGGGTAAGGGGCTAAGGGCCAAGATTGGGAGCGCAGGCTTGTTACCCCCCCATATTTGAACCCAGTAGGAACAAAAGAAGCAAGATTGTCTTACCTCTTTTTCCATGTCTGAAGTACAGAAATTAAGCCCTTTTTAACAAGTGAAAACATATGCTTCTTTGTTCTTTAAATGATTGACAACTTGATTCAAGATGTATGCCAAATTTGGCATCAACCCATGTCCTTAACCCTAGCATCACAAGAGTAGGATAAGCAAATTAAATTTCACCAAATGTTCAACAAATCTTTCCCTAATAACTAACCCCAGGTGTGGTTGGAGTTATGTTAGTCACAATGAGAACATTAGAATAGGCTAAAGAGACAAGAATTAATGACAGTTGATGAGACAAACTCCACTTAATGTGACTGAACAAAGGTTGTTTTAACACTTTTTAACTCCCCACCAGAATCAACAAGTCTTGAAAAGGCCTGGTTCCCATCTTCACATTCACTCCTAAAAAGAGACTCAAAAACTACAGAGGCTTTTAATCCTTTCTTATGAGACTATCATATTAATAACTTGTTACAAAAAGGACATTCACTGATTCACACCACACCACCCCCTAAAGAAGAAAGGAGAAATGCAAAGATGAGATTCCAAAAAAGAAAAAGAAAAAGAAATGGAAGAAAAGGTTTCAAATAGTTTTAATTTTTACTACATACACACATTACACTAGCAAGATATTGGCTCCCTACTCTGTAAACTGACAAGCCTCAAGTTTTGATGCTGCTATCTTGTCCAAAAACCACACCAAGTTGCCGTTGCTCGGCTGAACCATCCGGGCAGGCAGCAGAGAGCAATCGGATCCCACGTCATCAATTGCTGAGTGTAATGCTTCTGCTTTGCTGCCACCTGTCACAACCACAGCGACGTTGGATGCTGAGTTGATGACTGGCAAAGTGAAAGTTATCCTCTCGGGTGGTGGCTCGGGAGAGTCAGTGATGAAAGTGACCCATTCATCTTTCTCATCAAGTGCCATGTGATTTGGAAATAGTGAGGCAACATGTCCATCGGGTCCCATCCCAAGAAGAATGAGATCAAACTTGGGGCAATCGCTGATCTCAGAGACACCAACTGTTCGGGTCTTCACCAGTTGACGGAGGACAAATTCATACTCGTTAGCAGCCTCCTCTGCTGACATGGAATCGTTGATGGAGTATACATGGCTTGGAATCACTGGCACCTATCAGTTAGAAGTCCATATGTAAGTATATATCACAATGAGTTTGAAAGGCTAAGATTCACATATTACTGTAAAAATGTATAGTACGCCTCTGACGCATGTTGAGAATACTGAAGCAGAAATGAGCATCCAAACTATTAATCCACCAGTTGCCCTGAATTTCCTAACCTTAGAATACATCAAATGTTCTTAAGAACATAATCCTAGATAAACAGATTAAGTGGTACATATGCAACAATAAATCCAAACTATTAATCCACCAGTTGCCCTGAATTTCCTAACCTTAGAATACATCAAATGCTCTTAAGAACATAATCCTAGATAAACAGATTAAGTGGTACATATGCAACAATAAATCCTAACAGAAAAATCGGATTGCTACACCTGGGTTGACTTATAGCTCAATTAATTGCTATACTACGTTGCAAAAAAATGTTAAAAATATTTTCAACCATTGCTTTGTGCGAAGTCATTTGGAGTTTCCCATTTCAGGTTTCCAGAGGGACGAAAAATGATATCTGGGTTTAAGCCATAAAAGACTTCTGATCTGGAGAGATATACGAAAGGCTGGCAGATTTTTTCAATTCAAAAACTGCAAGTTGGATCAGATTATAATGATGAGCCACCAACACCAGCATGAGCCAAAGATAGAAAAACAGTCTATCATTGATAAGGGTGGATAAGTTAGATACTTGCAAGTTGTAATACACACACACAAAAAAAATCTAAGCCTACACGAAATCATGACACAAACTTAAGAGGAAGCTTTTTTTCTTTTCCTTCCAAAAGGAAAAGAAAGGAAAAACCCTTGAGAAATCACAAAATTTTAATAGACAAGGTAATTGAAATGGAAAGTGGAGGGCTCTCTCTTAAGGAGTTCACACTTTGCATGCATATTTATATATGGAACAACTGAAAACAGAATTATTATCTGATGGAAACTGGATGCGGAAGCGGTTTATTCGATCAAACAACTCGTATATTAAAACTCGACTCTATAAAATCAAAACTCTCATATATTATTTTATTGAAAACAACTAAAGGAATTCTGTTCCTACAGAACTCGTTTTCTCCACAAAGGAGACATCTTCTTCAACTCTGAATACATCGATGGCCTGTATTTATAGACAAAAGAATCCTACTCTAAAAGGAAACTAACCCTAGATAAGTAACTACCAATTAATCCCTCCAAACAAGCCCATATCTAGAATCCTATCCAAACATAGGAATTATTTAAAATTCAAACACAATTTCCTAAAACTAAAAATGCTAATTGATTTGAGCATCTTTTGTGACAACCGTGTAACCGATGTAATGTGGGGTCCATCATATCCATGTCAACGTGCACCACATCATTACCAGTCCCAATGCCATCAAAATTCAAAAGCATATACTAGCTGTTTAAGCACCCCAGAGTGCAGGAGCTTGAGATACGTTCAAAATCTGCTATTCATAGTTTTCATGCCAGGTAACTTGCTTAAAATCAATGTTTAGACATATCTGCAATAAACAAGTCGGTTGCCAAAAGACAATCTAAAGATTTCTTCATCTTTTATTCCATGAAAAATGTGAAGTTTGCACCTATTTTGAAACTAAAGTTCAACTAGAAATCCTCCAGACGTCCCTAGTTTAACTAGAAGTGGATATTCAAATAGTTATGGTTGCAAACACTCCAGTTGTTATAGTTTTTTTTGTAATAAATGGCACATGCTAAAGTTCTACTGCGTTCATCCAGTTTTGGTCATTCATTTTAGGAAACTTAATTTTTATAGATTAGTCCTCATCCTTAAGTGTCCATGCTAATGTTGCACCACATGTATTCTGTTCTGGTCTTATTCTTCACTTTCTTAGATGAAAAAATTTAGCTCTACTCATATCAGCTAAACATTACACTGCAAACAACATACACCAATGAAACCTCCAATAACCAACATCCTATTCAGGGTCAGAGCGTCTTAGCCCAACTATTTTGAGTTGACCAAACCACTAAATTAAATGAAGGATCAAGATACAAAATAGGACATAGATTACAGTGGTAACCAACCTAACATAACCTTCCTTAATCCGGACAGGGGACCAACAACATAGTGAGGAAAGAGCTGCACCTACAAAGTTAAGAATCTCCCTCTTGAAGATGAACAATTAATGCCCATAAATAGTATAAAATTTTCAATAACTCAGCGCCAATGATTGATAAAAACCCACGGCAATTGGACACTCACTTGTGTCGACAGTAACTGTTCTCAAATAGTTACTTGTCACGCATGCATGCCCTTGAAATTGCTTATAAATTGCTTTGGGCTCTTCCTTTTAACACTGTAAAGGACTCTATAGGATGCTCTCTAAGTGAATAAAAACCATGTAGAGATTTTCTTTTTTCCTCTTTTTTTCTGAAACTTCTTTATGACTTGGTAAGAAGCCGAAGTACTTCTCTGATAATGTTGCTTTAGTTTTCACAATCTTTGTTCAGTCACACTCTCCCAAAGTTGTGATAAATTAAACAAATAAATAATAAAAGGATTAGTTACGGCCAAATACAGTAAAAGGAAGGATAAAGAATGTCATATATCTCAGGAAATTTGATTAGTTACTACTTATAAAATCTGATCTATACTTTAAAGTGTCTTACTATCTTAAATTTCATTATCTCCAAATAGAAAGGTGTGCATAAAGATTGGTGAAAATCTTAATTCCTCAACTTCATCATGATCTGTCATGTGAAAGGCTTCATAGGGCTAGAGATGCACGAACCCAATAATCTGAACCCTCAAGAGGAGAGCTAACAAAGAATTACAGTGAGAGTAGCTAACAAATAGTGAGGTAAAGGTTGTTACGGGAAATCAGCCAACTCCGTAGTTGATAAATTACTAGAAAGTTGGGCCAGTTTATCATCATTCTAAAACAATTAGAAAGATAATCAAGACCCAGTCACTCCAGATATGGAAAGAGGTGTTGGATATAACGGACTAAATAGCTTACAAGAATATCAAAGAACCATTAAGCAAAGAGAAGAAGTCAATTTTCAGAAGAAAATATAAGTATGAAAAGGAAACACATAAAGAATCAATATTCCGAAATTAATACAAGAAACCAGAAAGCTAGGTTGTGTCAGATGTCTTGTTTTCTACAGGGCTTACTCTAGTTATGTGTAGGGATGAAACTGGTGAGGAATCACTTGTGTACAATGTACATAGTCTTTGCCGAAACACGTAAAAATCACTTTGTTCTTGTATGAATGTTTATTTTTCTCTCCATTCTATTTGCTGTTTTCGCACAAGCTGGTACTAGGGAAGTATGTTTCGGTGATATGCCAGATACATACAATTATTTTGTATCTGAAATAGACAATCCCGCAACCAAATTTTGGACCAACAAAGAAATAAAAGGGGCTTTAAAAGTGAGTGTTTCCTTATCTACCACGCGATATTCCAATTAAAATTCACTCAAGCCACTGGACCTCCTTATTCTAGGATACATATAAGGAAAAGTATATATAAGAAAAGATGATTTCAAATTAATACCTTAGACAAAAGACAATCCTTTGCTAACTTGTAATTACTATCAGCATGATTTTTTGCCACCACACGCTCGTCAGCCCAGAAGATATACCATTTGGCCCAATCCACAGTCTTGTTATAAGGAGCTTCACATAGTTTTCTGTTCACAAATGAAAAACGTAAGCGCCCTAAAACCAAAAAGTAATTGCAAAACAAATAAAGAAGCATAGTTAAGAAAAAATAGGATATACCCCATCAAGCTAATGAGAGAACCACCAGATAAGGCAATGGCAAAGAATCCTCTCTCCTTCACTGAAACCTCTGATAAGTCAGCAATATAATCTGCCAACTCAGTTGCAACCTCATCTAAATTTTCGTAAATTCTCAATTCCCCTCTATCACTAGGACAAACAAAACGAGCCATTCTTCTTGCTAGGCTGTTCAAAAAGTACACCCTAGAGGACAAGAAAAATTAAGGACCACAATTCAGTTAAGAAGGTTCTAATAAATGTTTCACCTCAAATCTATAGCAAAAATTGTTTAAATTCAAGACTAATATGAAAGCAGCTAAAACTGTTTTAGCAAAAATACAAATGCTTTATATTAGGACAATTTGAAACCCAGATCTGAAAGCCATTACTGCCTTAGTACCACTCATACAATGTCTCAGAGACGCTGAACTTGCGGGTACAAAAAATAGAGAGAACCCATTTCTACCAATTGATTATAGAAATACATTACAAACACATGGAACCCAGATCATAACATCATGAAGAGAGAAAAAATCATAGAAGAAAAAATTTGGTTTCTAGCAATTTGAGCTTCGGGTAAGGAAATAAAAATATATAAAAAAAAAAAATCCCTGCAACAATAGTATATCTTGGTACACTAACAAGAAAAACCAATCACTGAAGAGAAATGAACAAATACGATATAAAAAAAAAAAAAAACAAAAAGATAAAATCTCCAATCAACTCTGGAATTTACACAAAAACATAGGCTTCACTACCCTAATAAGAGAAACCCATATCATAAAACATCACAAATTTACAGTAAATTCAACCAAAGTTCTAAGAATCTAAGATTCCTGCTACCACAGAAAAAAAAAATTAAACAGGAACAAAAAAAATGCTTACAAGAACAGAGTTGGGTAACAGAAAAAGCCGAAACTGACTAAGATGGAAGATGGGTATCATCAAATATATTATAATAATCTCTCCAGTTCATTTATTGATGAAAATGAAAAATAAAAAATAAAAAAATCTTGCAAGTGAAAGAGAAGAATTTACCTTCCACGTGCATCACACGATCGTGACAAAACACAGAGACGAGGAACTCTCTCTCTCTCTCTCTCTCTCTCTCTCTCTCTCTCTCCTCTCTACTCTCTCTCTCCTTTCTACTCTCTTTCTCTCTCTTCTTTCAAAGTAAATAGATAAAACTAAAAAAACCCACTTCTCTAATAACTCTTCTTTTTCTGAAAAATTCCATCTTTCCTAGATTCTCTGCTAAAAATTCTCTCAAATCAGATAGAGAAAGAAGAGAGAGAAATAGAGATGAAGAGATATAAACAAACAAATAAGTAAGCAAAGAAAACAAAGAAAACCCAAATCTCAAAAAATTACAATATCAAGAAAACAACACTACCTATCAGAATAACCCAACACCTGTGCAAATCACCTACTGACATTTGTACGAATCAGCTTCCGTCTTTCAAACTACTTATGTTGACATTATTTTATTCTTTCTTCATTAGGTGGTAGAAATTAAAATTTATTTCTGTCCTCACTCATAATTATTGCAAAATTTAAAGTTTTCTACTCTCTCTCACTTACTGGCATTTCAGTTCCATCCCTCACAAAACAGGATCAATTAGTAGAATCTCCTTATACTTTGTCAAATTACAAAACCCCCCTTCCTGTTTTGTTTTTTTTTTTTTTTTTTTTTTTTTGTGTTTTTGCGATTCAGATCATTATTTGTTGCTACGACTTGCTGATATGTGCAATCCGATGTGTTGGATAATTAAAGAAAAAAATCTTTTCATCATTCTTCATTAATTTGTGGATAAGTGCAGTTGTTTTATCCCAAATGTGTTGAGTAATTAAAGAGAAAATCATTTTTTAAAGATAGCCAACAAAGATTGATCTCCAAATTTGCAATATTCATGCACTTGCCAAAAATGAATTCATGACTACTTTAAACCTTGAAGCCTTATCCACACCACACCTGGCTACAAATGATCATCCTAACCAATCTTTGTTGGTTCAACCACACTGAGCTTATTGAAGCAGGGATTACGATAGCCGCAAGTACATGTGTTTAACTTTGAATTTAGACCTAACCAAATTCTTTGGTTATTAGAGGGGAATTTTTTTATGAAAAATAAGATTTTATTTTCGTGTTCTATTATATTCAACATATGCTTTTGAAATTTGGTATGAGACCCAAGTCTATGGTTTCGCGTCTAGGTAGAATTAAGATGTTTTCAAATTATGTATGAATATGGTGTCATCCATTGAAAATTGATAGTTGAATAGACCCACCTGCACAAAAAAAAAAAAAAAAAAGTGCCATCTTAAATGTTGGTTTTGAAAGCATGATGTAATGGTACAATCACAAATTCAAGTACTAAAAGATTTTCCACTCATACTTTTTAGGTCAAGGGACCCTTAGTAGCTTTTCAAAGTATAAAGGGTAATGTAGTAATTAACCATAATCTTTAAATAGATTATCATTTTTGTGAAGGTTTAAATTGATAATTACCATTATTATACCCCAATGTTATCAATGATTTCTTTTTTATATATAAAGTTCTTTTCATAGTTAGTGGATGACTGAATAAATGAACACAAAATTTCTTTTTATGTGCTTCACAAAATCTTCTTTTCTTTCCTCTTTATACTTTCTCTTGTTTTTTCTTTCATTGTCTCCTCAAAACCAGCTATTTACACTTTATACATGTTTTATCATTCTATGTCTCCCACTGTTATATTACACTAAACTAATTTCATTCACAAAAAAACCTAAAATAGTTCTTTCCCACTATATAATGGGAAATTCTAAAGTGTATGACATCTTATGTGGAAACTATATAAGATCCATCTCTACCATGACTGTGACCTAAATGGACCCACATCTTGATTTTGATCAGGAAGACAAAATCAACCGTTTTTGTATCATCCATATGGACGATCTAGATGTTATGAGAAGTGGGTTTTTGATAGATTGTAGTAGCACAAAGTATTATTAAAGTACAATGGTTCTTATCTGTGTAGGTGTTTATTGGTAGTTGGGTACCCATTGGAACTATCCCGGTCTTGGATCTAGCAAATATTCTTTGACATATACTATATACAATTTATTCTGGAGATATTCTACTTCCACCCCCACTACTTTTTTTTAAACTCTAGCCACTTATTCTTACACTTCATTATATTAACCAATTATTGATCCAACGAATGATTTTTTTTGTAAGTTGTTTTTCTTTTCTTCACAAAATTAATTATAATATCAATGCTTAAACTTCTAACCATATCATATCATAAGTTAGGTTAAAAATTGTCAAAAAAATAGATGAGCAGATCGTCCTTACAAAAACTCAGCCCTAATATCATCTTCTTATGGACCCATAGACTAGCAGGGGCGGAGCCACACCGAGGTCTAGAGAGACCATGGCCCCCCAAGTCTTTTGGCTCCCACCCTTGTTATAAACTTATATATTATAAATTCTCATTTAAATTTTTTTGCAAGCCCCTGCAAAAAAATCTACACCTTTACTTTGCATGTACTGATAAATAATAATCTAGGAAGCTTAATTATTATCTTAACTTTTTTTTTTTAACATAACAACTCAGTTTTACACCCTGTTTACACCGATAGGTAAGACCCATATAGAAATGACGTCCAAGAGCTGATTTACTGTGATGACGATCTTCTTACCATGTAGGTCATCCTCACAAAGAATCATTTCTTTATAATCTTTCTAACCTCCTCAAAAGTTAACGATAAAAATAAATGGGTCAAAAAACTTACAATTTGATTCGACTTTGGTGGTGATAAAAATTCTAATTAGAAATTGTGATTTACTATAGGATGATCTGCCTAGTGGAGAGACCATCCTCATAAAAGTAAAAATAAAAAATTAACCCTTACATCATATCTACTTAAGCCCTATAGTATCGGTATAAACATGGTGTAAGAGTAAGTAGAGAGTTATATTATTAAGAAAAAAATAGGGTGGAAGTATAATTTGGCCCTCTAACAATAATTTCTTGGCTCCACCCCTGTTGATTGGTGTATACAAGGTCTTTATAGAAAAAAGGGGAGCGGTAGACATAGTTAGCAAAAAAATGGAATGTATTTGATACTCAACCAGAATCAATAGTAGATGAAACCCTTGTACAGATTATAGATTTAGAATGTAAAGTTTATAGAGAAAACCCAAATTAAATGTTTAAATTTAAAAAAAAAATAGTCTACAATCTACATTAAGATTGAAAATTCTCAAATATTCAGATTTCAAATATGAAGTCTATAAAACACGACAAACAAAAACTGTGGTAGGGGTTGTTGGTTCTTTTAGACTTCAGACCTGAAGTCTAGATGAACTTAAGTTTTTATTGGCTCTCTTAACATTAAAAGTCAATTAAGTACTGCATAATTTAAAGAGAAACAAATAGTTTACAAATTGAAACATTTTAGATTTCAGATCTTATCTAGGAAATAAGAGAAACAAATAGTCCCTATTAGAGTAGGTCCATCAATTATGTGACATAACCATACATATATATATATATATAGATAATTCTTGTTTTCTTGAAAAAAAAATAATAATTTGATGCCATTTAAATCCAACTATTTTCTATTCCTCGATAGCTATCAACTTTCTCTCTAGGGTTGTGGTTGGTTGTAGTACTGAAAGGTGTCATGTCAATCCATCATTTTCTAATTCTATTCCTAACTTCACCACTAAATTGAAATAATGATAATCATATTAAGAGTAGTAGAAGTTATTGGAAGATCCACCATTTAAGATCAAACAAGTGTTTATTAAAGAAAAATTAAAAGGTAGCTACCTAGGTTAGAAGTTTTTATGGATCAAAAACTTAAGTCCCTACCATCCACATGTTGATCAAGACTTACTAACCTCCCCTAGCTACTACTTATTACTAGCTAGCTAGCTAGAGCTAGTCCTACTATATACTATCAATTATAATCAACATTAACAAGTGTGTATGACCTCAGCTTGATCGAGACAACAATTGTTAGTCCTTTTTAGGAGGGACATCCACCATGAATGGTTTTATGAAGTTGACAATATTTTATTTTTTTCGTACTAATAACTTTGACAAAAAAAAAAATTCATTAATTTGATTATATTTCCTATTCCACCCAAAAAAAATAATTTATTAAAGAAGCCTATGTGTTTTTTGTTGTTTTAGCGCTCTAGTGCTTAGCTCTAAGATTTTAACGCCGTTATACGTCGTTATCCATGTGATGAATGAAAATGAGTGACTTAAAGATCTTACACGTAAGTATTAGGGTTGAAGCTTCTCTAACCCTACGCAGAGTAAGAAAGAATATATATATATCGTGGATTAGTTTACATCATTTTTCTTATCTCACTTATTTTTACATTGACTGTAGAGCTAGCTTACTTAGAGATGATTCAATTGCTGATTTTAAGTTAGGTTATTCTTTTCATCATTTTGATCATTCTTACAAAAAATTAGCCTATTCTAAAACTTATAACCCCATCATCTGGTGATTAAAAATCATTGAAAATCAACGGTATTTGAACAATTCATTCTATAGATGATGAGTTCAAGTTTTAGAATAAGCTAGTTTTTTTTTGTAAAGATGATCAACATGATGAGAATAATATACTAACTTAAAATGAATCTCTAATTTATCTCTAATTTATCTCTAAGTAATGGACACTCAATGTAAAAATAACAATATACCTTGATCCACTCATATATATATATACATATATATATATATATATATATATATGAAACCATACAAAAATAAATACAAAATAGGAAATAGGTTATTTCGGTCGGCACTAAGAAATCCACCACAGGACCGACTTTTTGAATTGGGACAGTGTCAAATTAATAGTTCTAATAAGAGTACAAATGCTTCTAAAGTTTATTAGTACAAGTTGGTTTTAGAGATGTCGTCATAATCGGCATCAACCGCGTTGTTTTATACTGGTTTTTTCTCCATATCCCGTTATGTATTAATTGTTAATTAGCTTTCGTTTTAATAGTAATTAGTAGCTATTAGATGTCAAATATTATTACCAGTTTGTAGTACAATTTTGTATATGAGAATTGACAAGGGATCAAATGACGTACCCATTCCTCACCCATGGCTGAGAGCTTGAGAGCTATTTTTTTGCCTCCATCATCCATGTCTGAGAGCTTGAGAGCAAGCTAGATAGTGTGATGTACATTTTCTGACTTCATTCAACTAATAATTTTCTTTATTAAGAAAGGATACTTTATTGGGCAAAGTATCCCTCTTCTTTATTTAAGAAAATGCTTTCATAATGTACCAAAATTTTTATATTATTTTTAGAAAAGTCAAAGTTAATTAATTTGGAAATGAAAAACACCATTAAATTTAAGTGTTCTGATCACACTTCCCTTAATGTATATACTAGTTGCAGACAAATTGATTTAGATTCATTGTTGGTTAATTTTATTTAAAAGAATGAAATTAAAAATATGATTGGACTAATCTAATATCCTACTTTTTTTTCTTCCTGTATTTATGTGTAGTACTACTACTATTTCGTGGTGTATTTTGAGGAATAATGCTAAATTTATAGCAACTCTTACAATAATTTATACAACAAAGTAAATTCAACATTGGACGTGTGAATTCCACAAACCTTCGTGAATCGTACCCATTTTAAAATGATAAAAGCGCACCATTAATTTGCTTTGTTGTAGGTGTATATATAGCTCTATTAGCATTACCCTCTTCTATAATTGGTTTACCGTAATTGGTTTCGAGTGTATCTTGAGTTTGTATTACAAATGTATATTGTCTTTGATTGATTCCATTTATTGTATTTGACTGATATATTACAAAAAAATAAAAACAAAAAAACAAGTGTTGTGTTTCTTAATGCTGAGTCCATGGTTTGCACGTGTATTTTTTCTATGGCCCTGCTTGGTATGCAGAAAAAATTTGCAGAATGTAAATTACTATAGCTGTAGTAGTGGTAGTTTGCATGGACAAACAGGGCCATATGTATCCTAACTAGCTGAAGAATACCATACCAAGCAGCTGATTTATTAATTTGACTGAGAATAACTGCAGATGCGAATTTTACCAAACAAAGCCTATATATTTTGTTTTTTTAAGTTTTTAGAATGTTCTATTAATTGCAAACAACCGTTTGCTGATTTGCATTTCTTCTATATGACACGAGAGGTTGTGGGAACCATAGAGCAGGAATCACCACTTTGTTGATAATGTTGTTGATAATATATATATATATATCCAGAGTCAGGTTTGCAAAGTACCATAGAGCAGGAATCACCACTTCGATAATTGCATGGTTAGACACAAAAAAAGGTGGAACCAATTTCCACCAAACGATCTGAAGAGAAGAAACCCATCCCTCTTAGCCAGCACAAGGCGGCCTACTTTGACAGCCAACAACTCCGCTATGTTGTTACTTACACCGTTATGGTGGATGGGCTAGCAAAACCTGCACAATAAAACCGAAAAGCATCCCAAATAACACCGCCTATTGTTAGATGCACCATCAACATTAAGCTTATGAAATCCGAAAGGAAGGGGCACCAAGGGAAAGTCTAATGGGAGGGATTGTACTTATTGATCAATAAGTTTCCTTCCCTCTTGGAGTTCCTAAACATCAAAAAATGAATCCCTTTCAACTAGAATAGATATCCATAGGAGAGAGGTGAATAGATGAGCGTGACGCTCGTTCATTCAATGCCTATTTATTTTTTTGATTCATATTAATTAGGAAACTAACTTTCTCACTTCTTTTTCTTATTTCCTCTCTTTAAAAAAGGTTAACAAATTTTCTCTCTTTCCTTTTTTTCTCTCTATTTTTTAATCCCTTTTAAGGATTATCCCCTAGAAAAAAGGATCTCTTAACTTCTCACCAAAGGGGTTAAAGAATCCATTTTTACATATTACACTAGACTTGCCCTAAGGCATAATAATCTAGGTAAGAGGGGTAGTTACTGTAGTACTGGTTATATGTACCTCAAGTAAAGAAATTGAGTATGGGAGCAATCTTATCTTCCTCTACCAGTGGTGACTTCTTTTTATTCGTAGGAGCGACTTTCATATGTTCGTGCTCCTCACCCATTCGAGTTGTGTATCTATGCCATGCCATGCCACCTTAGAGCATCCACAATGCTAGCTAAATTTAGCCGAATTGTCTAAAAAGTAATTCGCTATGGATTGTCTAAAAATGTAAATTTGGACTAGCAGGAGAGAGAATTGTGTAAAAATAGACAACATCTAAAAATATATAGAAAATTAGATGGGCGGACTCTGAGAGTGTGCCTGGTCGCCAGGCACACTCTGAGAGTCCGCCTGGTCGCCAGGCACACTCTCAGAGTCCGCCTGGTCGCCAGGCACACTCTCAGAGTCCGCCTGGTTCCAGGCTAACTCTGAGAGTCCGCCTGGTACCAGGCTAATATTTTTTTTTTTTTTTTAATCTTACTAAAATCAATTTTTTTTTTCATTATTTTTTTTAAAAAAATGTTACCTTTTTTGGGCGCTATCTCAAAGACCGCCTGATGTTGGGCGCTATCTCAAAGACCGCCCCACATGTATATTTTTTTTCTTTTTTATTCTTTTCACAAATTTTAGACAATTTTGGACAAAGATGCAGTGCGAATAGGGTTGTGTATTTCTACAGTTTTTAATTTTTACACAATCAAAATAGACAACACGACTGTGGATGGTCTTACTCTTTAGCAATATAATGCTCTTAAATGGTATAAATTTCCTTTTGGTGGGTCTAGAAGGGTAAAATGACATATTTACCCTTATTTTTTTCATATGATTTTTTAGGTTGCTAAGGGCAGATCAGTCATTGTACTAAAAGGGTGCAATTGCAGAAGGCAATAACGGTAACCGAGCAAGGGTTTTTATGAACAGAAAGGGAAGTTTGTTTTTCGAACATTGGATAAACATGATTAGAATTTGATGAGTAACTGGAAATCCAATGGCGAAGAGGTTCAGATTTGAACTCAATTGAAAGTTGGAGTTTTGAAGATATAATATGAACTTGAAATGGGATATAGGAGAAGGATCAAAAGAGCATCTGGAAGCTGGAAACCAAATGATGAAAGATTATTAGGGTTGGAATTCAAAATAGAAAGTTAATTCAGTTCTTATAAAAGAAGAATCTTGGTGAAAAATTAGGGTTTTAGACGACGAGATTAGGGTTTTAAGCGTTTCTTATTGCTATGGAGACTAGCCTGGAACAGATTTTGCAGGATGGGAAGTTGCTTCGTCAGGTTAATGACTTAATCGTCGCACATCTTCGCGATAACAACCTCAACCAGGTAAAGATTCTTTATCTCTCTCTCTAAGATGCGTAAAAATTTGATGTATCCAATCTACAGGCTGCAATAGCGGTTGCTTCAGCTACAATGACGCCATTGAACGTCGAATCACCTCCAAACAAGCTTATTGAGCTTGTCGCAAAGGTTCGAATTTACTGCCTTAGATTAATATCTCATCTCCTTTTTCAGTTGTTGGATTCTTGAAGTTCTATTTGGTCCTAAAGGTGTTAACAGGGACTTGCAGTGGAGAGGGACGATGCATTGAAGGGAATTGCTCCTGCTTCTCTGTTCGATTCGGGTTCGGTGATACCTGTCGGCTATGGCTCCGTCCCAGCTCCTCGTGTCACTTCTGTTGATTTCAGGCAATTAGTTTCAACTTATTCTTCGTTCTCGTTATTTTCTTGTTGTAATTAGTGTCATACATCATACTGGTCTGTAAATAAAATTTGTATTAGCTTCATACAGTTAGTTGATTATTGATTAATGTCGAGTATCATTATCTTCAATTTGTAGGTGTTATGGTACAGATATTTGAACGGAAATAGATAATCATCATATGGAAAAGAAGTAATCTTTACTAAGGTTTTTATCCATAAAATAAAGTACTGAATAACTACCCCACAATTCATAACTATCTATAAATAATTGAGTAATTTTTCGTTCTGTAGATTGTAGTCCATTCCAACAAAACCCTCTAGTTTCTACATTATGGGAACCTTTAATTCAGTTGGATTGCCATCTTATTGTCAATTCTATAGAATTCGCCCACACTGTATAGCCTCAGATTTAACTTGAACTGCCACCAAATTGGCCTCGCAGATCCTACTGGGGGGTGCTTATGTTATGACCATTACAAATCACCATATTTAAGTGTAAAACTGCTTCTATTCTCTATAAGAAAATTTTGAGCATGGAAATGGTTCTTACTAATAGATCATTAAATGCCTGTTCTTTATCCACTATGTCTAATGTACTCTCTCCCTCCCTCCCACACACACACACTCTTTTGCCACTCCCTCTCTCTTGATGGAAAAGGGGCAAAGGAAATAACCAAAGTAATAACAAAGTTAGCCTTACACTTCTCAGGGAAAAATAAGAAGAAGAAGAAGTAGAAAAGAAAAAGTTAGTCTTTCCTACTGGGGCTTTTGCATATGAAAGCAATTACTGATCACCATGTTCAAATTAATGAGCAACTTTCATTCTGTATTTGCAAATCTTTCCCAAAGGCTCCTTAATCATAAATCTGTTCGTATCTTTCTAGGTATTTAACTCATATGCAATTCTCTATTAACCTTACTGTTCTTTGTTCACAATTGCGTTAGTACAATTTGGCCCTCTCTCCCTGTCACACACACACACATGCACTTCACTTTCTCCCTTTTACTTTAATTTTGTTTGATTAGTACCTGATTTTTTTGAAAAGGAGGTAAAAGAAATTACCCAAATGGTAACAAATTCCCTTTAAAATGGAAGGCTAAAACAAATCCTCTTTGGTTTAACTTATTGACAAATGGGTTTTTTCAAATCTATGTGCCACACGGAGTAATTTAACATATTGTACACATGCTTTCCTAGTTAGGAGTACATGAACCCATTTCCTCGGTTATTGGTGGATGAACCATTTTGGTTTGAGAAGTACTGTAAGAGAATTGCTAATGAATTTTCATTGTCAACACCAGCGCTGTGCAGGATACCAAAGGCACCTCAAAGAGCTTTCCAAAGCACGAGACTAGGCATGTTTCAGAGCATAAGGTACATAGCTATGAGGCAACATGTAAGAATTTGATGAACACGCTACATTTGATAATTTAGTATACCTAAGACCTCTTGCCTCCGGATTTCGAGTCTTCCACTTGATGGTTGAACAAAAGATTTGCTACTTTTATTTGGAATAAAGAAAAGAGAAGAGAGCAAGGGCACAAGGCAATACAAGAAACAAATATAATGGAAAATAAAAAAGAAAAGAAATCATATTTTGAATTGTTAGTTATTTAATCCAACATATTTTGTATGATATTAAACGTATTGATCTAGGCCTCTATTGTTATGCTGATTTTTGTTTCAATGAAAATTCGTAAGTAATTCTTCTGTGAAATCTGTCTTTTATTATTGTGTTCCTGGTTGCTTTTTGCGAAGTATATTTTATTTTTTACTATAATGCCAGGTAGGTGACTGATTAAAAAAAAACAACTTTCATAGCATGTGGTTGGATATCTTATCTTAAGATTTATCTATCAAAAACACAAAAAGAATATCTTATAACTGTATCTGTTGGTGAAACCAATTCCATGAAAAACTTTTCTAACTGATGAACATGTTTAATTCTTGTATATATAGTGTTCTAGAATAACATTTTGGTTGTGACTCGTGCCGGTTAAGTTTTGTAGAATGTCGCCAGATGTGCAAGATTTAGTCCTGATGGACGATTTGTCGCAACTGGAAGTGCTGACACATCAATTAAGCTCTTCGAGGTTAGTGATTCTCTGTTATACAACCATCTCTTAGTTTCTCCTGGTTCCAACTTCTTAAAAGCTTGTTTTTTCTTGTAGATTTCAAAAATAAAGCAAATGATGCTGCCAGATGCAAGAGATGGTCCTGTGCGACCTGTAATAAGGACGTTTTATGATCATTTACAAGTAAATCTCAGTTTTTCTATCAGTTACTAAATTTCCTTCTTTAACATATAATTCTTATGAGTCATTTTAGGTGCTGGGTTGTTTCCTGTGTTTTTCACTGTTATTCACTTTGCTGCATCAGCATGGACCACTTGTAGCTTGTAAGGAGTTGATCTTTTTCCCCTGAATGTAAACATAAACTGGGCATTTACTAATGATTGAGTTACTTTTTATTGCTGTATGTTTTAGACAATATGAGCTTGCTTACTCACTTAACCCCTCTATACAAAGAGGAGAAAGAAATAAAACCTAGTGAAAGACCCCTAATAACTACAAAACAAACACAATGATGGCAAGCTTGCCTAACCATAACTATTGAGGACCCCACTCAATCAAAATATAAAGTCCTTTAAGTGACTCCAGAATTCATTGGGGATGAATGCCATTTGTTATGTCAAAGATCTTATCTTTTATATGTAGGAATCTGTGTGAACCTGATCCTATCCTCAAGTTTAGTAGTTTACTACCTCGAATGTTAAAAGCACCAACATTCTTGCTTAGTGAAAGCTTTGATCACAATCTTTGGCATGGTCCAGAACTCCAGATCCAAAGAAATGGGATTCTTCGGTGCCCTTTCTTTATTTGGTTGTCTTGTTCTTCTTTACCTGCTTCCCATTATTTCATGATCAAGGATGCTGTTTGTAGCTTGTAAGTGATGCATTTTAGTTGTGAAGGAATCTAATGGAGAGAAAAAACAATATTGGAATAAAAGCTCAAGTTAACGTGAAGAAACTTATTGAACAAGATTGACTAGCATCACATTAAAATAACCTTATAGTTATACTACAATTTCTGTAACGGCATCATGTATCTAGATGTTTCCATTAATCTTATCATAATTAGATCTGGGTATATGCTTGCATTGAGCTGCAGCCAGTGCCTTTTATTTCGGATCTGTTTCTAACAGCATTCCTTAGATGATTCCTTTTTTTTTTTTTTTTTTCCTTTTTCGATGAAGGTTTTTTAAATCAGTCTTCAGATGACTCCTTTGACTACAAGTTCATATGTCCATTTAATCTAAAGGTTCACTTTTGAAACTGCAGCCAATAAATGATCTGGATTTCCATCCTCAATCTACTGTACTGATATCAGGGGCCAAAGATCATACAATAAAGTAAGATTTCTTATATGTAGCTTCATATTCAAATTATTTTTTGTGGAGTACCTTTCTAATTTTTTATCTCTCTTGACAACTTCCTTGTAATGTAACAATGCTAATTGGAGAGCATGTGTCTGAGCTTTGCTAGTCCTTTTAGATCTCTAGCACCTTGAACTAGAAACATCTAGAGATCTACTCGTTTATAATTTATTTTTGTATTGAGAATCGAGATACAATCACTGAGAGTCCGCATCTGAAACTAGAAATGCCTATAGATCTACCCATTTATAATATATTTCTAGAGAGATACAATCACTGAGAGAGTTAAGTTGGACTGGGAAAAGAACAGATTTAAGAAAGAAGAAAATTCGATGCAGTCCATTAAATGAAAGCAAGCAAGAGAATAATCAAAAGTGGATGAGGGGAAAACTTTGCAGGCTATTCCTCTTACTAGATCTCATAAAATAAACATTAAAGAAAGAAAAAAAAAGAAAGAAAGAAAAAGAAAAAAAGAAGAAGAAAAGGAGTCTGTTTTACAATATATGTAGGCACTGTTTTGATTATGATACCTTGATAAGAAGGCCTAATGTGTACACGGCATAACCAAATTTATTTCAGGTTCTTCGATTTTTCCAAAACAGTGGCAAAGAGAGCTTTCCGAGTTATCCAGGTTCTGCCCTCTCGTGCCTTGTCCTAAATTTCAGATTAGTACCCAAAACTCTCGTTGAAACTTATTACATTCTATCTGGATGACATTCTATTTGTATTTGGGCTATTGATTCAGGATACCCACAATGTGAGATCTGTATCTTTCCATCCTTCAGGGGAATTTCTTTTAGCAGGTATCTGTTGTCTTTGCTATTCTTTCTATTTATTTATTTATTTTCCTATTCCATGATGCTATTGGAATCTAATATAAAGTTGGCTTTGCTATAATACTTAAGGACAACCCTAGGTGCATTTGTGCATTATGGGCAGTTGCTGTTTAGGCATAGACCCTGATCAACCAAGTAAGGTTGGTAACCCACTGTGTCTTCAGGCGTTTGAGCCAGACGAAGGCTGGAATTTGCTTATATTTGCTTTATAATTTTGACCATTTCAATTTTCATCCAGCGTCATGAAATCTGGTAGAAGTTTATCTTCCGCTTTGTTATGTTTTGTTCTTTCATATCCTTAAAAATGAGATGTTCATATACATGTATATGTTGACCCAATCCTATTTAGAAACCCAATATGCATGATTGAGTTTAGCATTGCTTCTGTAATCTCAAACTGTGCAGCATCTATGTTTTGTGATTATTGATGAGGACGCAATACATTCACAGGGACGGATCATCAAATTGCCCATTTGTACGATATAAATACCTTTCAGTGTTACCTATCAGCAAATGCACCAGAAATAGGTGTTAATGGCGCAATCAATCAGGCATGTTGATCCATATTCTAAAACCAGAGTTGATTGCTACAGTACCCCTCACTTTCTTTAAACTGGGGGATCAGTACAGATGATCCAGGTCAAATGGCACCTTCAGTTCAGTTTACAGATCTATTTGGTCATGCAGGTGAGGTATTCATCTACTGGTGGCACATATGTAACAGCATCTAAAGATGGTGCTGTGAGGATTTGGGATGGGGTAACCGCCCAGTGTGTGCGTTCCATCATTGGGGCACATGGGTCAGCTGAGGCCACCAGTGCAATTTTCACAAAAGACCAAAGGTATAAAGGTCCTTTACATGGTGGATGCGTGTTATTTCCTTATCAATTGATTTCTTTTATACACGCTGGAAATTCTGCTAAATTTGTTCAGTGACTACTGACTAGTATGTAACTGATACCTCCTTAGTGCTGTTTATATGTGTCATTGTGCCATCACTTTTGATGTGTTGCTCATTATGTCCGGAAGTGTATATTGTTGTATTCATTAGACAAAACAGGCGTGCATTGGTAAGAAGAAGCGGTCGTGAGGTGTGGTTATGCTCCCAGCTTGTGTTTTCGACTCTCCTACAATGACTTCTTGATGTAAACTGTGATCAACAAAACCTTCATTCATAGAAAATTAAGAAAAGAACACTCTTTTCCCTAAACACGAATAACCACGTCATCCTGCTTCACGTCATTTCTACCTGGGTTACAGGTTTTAAGCAAGTCGGAGTAGTCCTGCCAGGTCCAATACCATGGGGATACCTTTGTCAAAACAAAAAGAAAGAAAAATTGGCTTCCACGTTATATTTGTGGAAAAGATGCCAATGCAGTAATTTCAAAAGTAATACCAGTGGTGAATCACATTTATGGTTTTTTTTTTTTGAATTGTCTTTTAGAGGTTATTGGGTTTTAAAGTTGAGGACTATTCAGTGTTACCTAGTCGAAGGCTATTAGACTGGTATATTCACAGCAATAGTTATACTACCAAGCCATGGACACGAGAGACTTTTTAGTTGTATAAGAGAATGTTTTGTTAATTTGAGCAGAGTAGTTCAGATGATCAAGCACACAGAGTAAAAGTTAACTTTTGATTTTGAGTTTAGTCTCTAGGTTCTTAACATAAATATACACTACAAGTTTGGAACTGTAGGATCTGTTTCAGTTTGCCCTCCCATGTTCTCACTCTCATACAGTACCTGCTCCCATATCAAGCTCTGGTTACTCAAATATTGACATTAAGAGCCCGCTCTAAACTCATACCAAGTAATTTAGATTTCAATATCGACTGTTCAATTGGAGGTTATTGCTCTTATATATGGTAGTGGACGAGTTGAGTATGGTTTTATTGGGTTCAAGAATATCTGTTTGTGAGAGGTATTGCTTTACATGTCAAAGTCAGTGGGTGAATATCATCTACAAACATCGTGCATGTTGAGTAGAAATTAGAAAGTACTTGTTGTTTTTTCCTTTTTTTTCTTTTACTGTAAAAAGTTAGGTGCTAATGTTACGGACTTCCCTTCAACCTTTAAAAAAGTGGAGTATATTTCCTTTCTTACATGATTCAACAAATGTGGCTGTTAAACTATTCACTGGTGTATCTTCAGTAGACAACCTTGGATAACATAGTTTCTCATGGGGTGCTGTGTGGATTCTTGTTTCCATTAACGAAATTATTCTCTTTCACCTTTGCTGGCTTTACAACACTGGAATTTCTGGTGTGACATCAATATTTTTCTTTTTCTGGTGTGACATCTCTCACCTGTATTTATGTGTTCATTCTAACAATCTTTGAATGCCTTGATTCACTAGATTTGTTCTCTCCTGTGGGAAGGACTCTATGGTGAAGCTTTGGGAGGTAGGTACTGGAAGACTGGTCAAACAATACGTTGGAGCTACACATACACAGTTGCGTTGCCAGGTTTGTATTTTATCTTGGCAGTCTTTTGCGTTGTGGTATCTGCATCTTTGGGTTTTTGTTTCTTAATAACCTCAATAGATTGGTTCTTCAGCGTTGAAATCTTTGACCCTTTTTGCTCTAGAAATGGCACTCCTATTTGTAGAGAACTACATTGTCAGGTATTTGTTTAGGATAATCCTTCACAAGGCTATGCACAGCACAAATTCAGTGTTGTATTTAGGTAAATTATGGAATGCATTTGTATTTGTCTAGATGGACATTTCTATAAGTCAGGATCTATACTACTAACTGTTTTCCTGCTAACTAATCTTCTCTTATCTTTCTAAAGAGCTTTTGAAAGAGGTATGTAACAAATAATGTAGCATCAAGTTTCTGAGGATGGAAATGATAAAGGCATTTCCATAACAACATAAGCTATAAAATACAATTTTTTTTTTCTCCCTAACATTCCTTAAACTTTGAAAAGTATCATCTATTTCGATACCGATAAAAACTTTCCTGTCTTGGTTTCTTTGCCCAAGTATTAAAATGGTTGAAATTATTTCTTATCTACAGGCCGTTTTCAATGAAACAGAAGAGTTTGTCCTATCCATAGATGAACCAAGCAATGAGGTTATCTCCTTTTCCTTGAGCTTTTAGAGTTCAGAGTACAATTTTGTTGGTTCACTTTTTAGAATTAACTGAAATAAATGAGTTGCAGATTGTTGTCTGGGATGCTCTAACTGCTGAGAAAGTTGCAAGGTGGCCGTCCAACCACATCGGTGCACCGCGGTGGCTGGAGCACTCACCAACTGAGTCGGCCTTTATCTCCTGTGGGACTGACAGGTCAGTGCGGTTCTGGAAGGAAATGCTTTAGGTGCATGAAAGAGATCATTCCCCTTCTCAACCAAATGATCCACAGATGGATGCTAGGGTTTTCAATTTGAAGGCATTTGTCTGGAATAAATTCCCACAATGTAAAACTAAACATGAGGATGAAAAAGTTGTAGCTGCCAAACAAAAAAGAGAAAAAGAAAAGGGATGCCAAGATTAGAGGGGATGTCCAAAATGTGACTCCTAAAACTGAGATTAACCGGCTATTTAGGTTTTGTAAGTTTTATTCTTGTAGCATTAGTACCAATCTTCTTCTTAGTTATGTATTCTCATTGCATTCATTTTTTGAATCATCTATGGGAATGTATTGGCCGCATAATTTAAACATAACATGAAGTATTTGGCGAACATTATTTTTATGTATTGGAATCAATTGATGCTGCAATGTATTTTTTTTAATACAACGCTGCGATGTTTTAGATTTACAAAAATATTTCATGAATAAACGACGTCGGAACAATTGTTCTTGAAATGGCTTTATAGACCTTAGTAACCAGAGCGCGGAGAGAGAGCGGGAGCGTCGGAGCGCCAAATTTAAAAATGCCTAAGGCTCAGAGCGCCTTCGGAGCGCTTAATTTATTCACACGTAGTTGAAGTTTAGTTGAAGTTTTAATTGACTACCATTGACTAGATTATGATTAACTAGATTATTAAATAAATTTTTATTAACAAAATCATTGAATAGTTAGTAAAATAATTTTTAAATTTTATTAAGTATTTTTTGTAATAATATTTTATTTTTAAAAAATTATTATTTTTTCTTATTTGTTAATTATAAAGTATACTATATATATAATAACTAAAATTTATTGTTTCTCATATTAATTATATTTTATTATGGAAAAAATGAATTTTTACTGTCCAAAAAGTAAGTGAGAAACACAACCATATAACGTGTGCTTTAAGGGCACTTAATAAGGTTATTTTTGAACGAGTTCTTTTTACAAGTTAGACGTCTTCAAATCAGCTAATTTTTTATATATAATATTATCATTATTTATAAGATGTCCACCAAAAATCAGCTCAATCAGAGTTATCTAACCCTCCAAACAAATCACTTTAAATGCCAGCCGTTCATTCACACTATAAAGTCTAAATTAAGTGTTTGTAGTGATATAAGTCTCCGATTGAGCTAATTTTTTTAAAAAATGATCCAAATAGTATAAATAACATACATGCAAAAAAATTAGTCCATTTGGACAAACTTAACCAAAAAAAAATAGACATTTGAAAATATTTTGTTGATTAGGCGCTCCCAAAACTGGAACCGCGCTCCGAAAATTCACGAACCGCGCTCCGAGAATTATGGAACCGCGCTCCGACAATTCTCGAACCGCGGATCTAAGGCGCTCCCGCTCCCAAACCGCGAAACCGCTCCCAAACCGCGTTTTAGCGCCAGCATGTTTGGGCGTTTTTGGTTACTATGTTATAGACTGATTTCACAGAAAGTTTTAAAGGTCACCTCAACTTGGGTTTATTACTGCAGTCCAGTTCTTGCATTATGTATGGGATTCCATTTCTACAATGAAATTGAAGGAATCAGAAAAAAAAACATCTCCATCTTCAACTGTCTACCATGCATATATCCTTGAATTTTGGCAATTCTAAGTTCTCAATGGCTTTTCCAAAACAGCGGAGAAGAAGAGCTCATCCCCTGCTTTATCTGTCTTTGGTACCAATCTCCACAACAGTTTCTTGTACCCTAGTTTACTAAATTCTTCCAAGTACAGCTTCATATCTTCCTTACTGCTAAAGAACCTATCGATCCAGAGAATCCCTTTCGGCCGAAGGACACGATCCCAGTCAAACAATACATATTGTAGCACTTCTAACCCTACCCATCCATCCAAGAACAGTGTAGAGTGGACAATATCTAGAGTATTATCGAAGAACGGCAATCTTGAACCTATTGAAACATATAGAGGAAGAAGACCTCTCAAGGCGATTACCTCGCTAAAGGGAGCACCTAAGTTGAGTGTAGCTGATGCTATTGTAATGTTTCTCTCCTTCATGATGGCCGCAAATGTACCCGTTGTGGGGCTGAAATCCAGTCCTATTCGAATCTCCCCTGACTTCAACTCAAGAACTTGATCAACAGTGAACTCAGCTGAAATTGATTCATTTGTGGGTATCTCCCAACCTCTTTTATTGAAATCAAAACAATCTGCACACTTGAAGAAGCCTCTTCTACCAATCGTTTCGTTCGAAACCAAACAAGAGTAGTCTTTGCATTTGTAATGAGTCCACAAAATGTTAGAATTTTCAGGCAAGTTCCAAAGGGAGGTGTTCATGGGAAATGGCTTACTGTAATGTGGAGGGGACTTTGAGAAGCATCTTCTTCTAGGAACTGGATCACACCCACCAATTATAAGCTTCTGAGCGACGATCCAATCATCTGGGCAAGTTCCATATAGCTTGTAATTCATGTATCGATCTATATTCGATGCTGCACTGATACATGAAAGTCCTATCGACGGATAAACTGCTTCTACTCCTAAGAAGTTCTTCTTCCCACCTTGTCTGTTAACTTTGGGTGAAGTATAATTTTGAAGCTCCCCTGAATTGAAGATTCTCTCATTTAAAGATCTTTTTTCTTCAATTTCACTATCTTCACTTTCGCTGAAATCTTCATCTACTTTGCTTGTTTCATTCTGAGAAATGGGTGGATTACTATATAAATGTGATAGACTATCTGCAAGTCTGTCAAATGATACTGCAATTTGAAGTACTTCATGGGTGAATTTTGTGAGAGATTTGGAACCTGGGTTTTCGGTTCGAAGCTGTTTTAACAAAGACCCAAGTTGGGTTTGAAGATGGTTGATCTGGTTGTGAAGAGAGTAAGGTAAGACGATGTTGTCATGGGTGGTTATGATGATGGGGGTGAAGTTGATGTAAGGGCAAAATATTTTGGAACTAATGATAGTTACTGTAAGAATGGTGATGAAAAGAAGAAGACATAAAATTTTTGGAATGCTTGGAAGGTATCTTGAAGACTTGGAAGATGTTTGTTTCTGCATTTCTCAAATCTCTCTCTCTCTCTCTCTCTCTCTCTCTCTCTCTCTATAAAACTTCTCTTTTTCACTCTAAAACTTCTTTCTCTCTCATGGAACAACCTGAACTACTGTGGATTGAGTTAATGTTCTGTTTTGATTATACTTAATTTTAAGGATTGAATTCAAGTCTTCAATAGTTTATGATCTCCTTTTCGTGCAGATAGGACTGGGTTTTATTTATAGCTTCAAGAAACTCTTTGTCATCGTCAGATTATTCTAATCTGATAACCAATTTTCAGGTCTTCTCTTCCCTTTTTTAATCTATATCTGACTGTCTCGTAAAGTGAAAATCTCAGCATCCAAGGATTACATTAACAACAAACCGTAAAATGTGCATCAAGTTAATAAAGTATGATTTGGGATCTCAAGCAATGGGAAATAAACCTAAAATCACCCTTACATTTAGGTTCCACCCCACCCACCATTAACATTTTAAATAAAACCCAAAAAAGAGTGAAAGACAATAATACCCTCCATTCAAAATCAAAAAGAGAAGAAAGGGAAGAGAGAGAAACGAGAATGGAGGAGATGACGAACTGACTTTCAGCGATGCGATTTCAATGGAGAAGAGAACCGAGAAGAAAACGCCGTTGAGATCAGAGAAAAAAAAAGAGAGAGAGAGGAAAGAAGAACGAGAAGATGATCGATGGAGATTAGATCGTTATTCATTTTGAGATCTAGAATTTTTTTTCTGAATATTTGCTTTGATCTAGGTTTTCTATTACTTTCAATTCCAGATCTGATATCATCTAGATTAGTTGTCGATGTGGTTTTCAAAACACAATAACACAGTTGCATCTCACTTGCATACAAGAACACAGTTGCATCTCAGTTGCACCTCAGTTGCACAACACTTCACACAGTTGCACGACACTTGCATCTCACTTGCACCTTAGTTGCACAACACTTCACACAGTTGCACGTCACTTGCATCTCAGTTGCACCTCACTTGCACCTAATTTGTTGGGGTTATGCCCTAAAAACAATATGTTTGACATCTATGGTTACTTGGTTTATCATTAATTTAATTTATCATATTTAACATGCATGGTGAGATTAATAATTTCGATGAATTATTCATATACAAGTGTTGTATGTGAGGAGAGATATGATTCATTAGTAAATACTTTGTTCATGGTCTAAATAAACTGCACGTTATTGGGAAGACTATAATATACTGAAGTCGATCACGTAAGTGATGTGATGTATCTCCATCACAGAAGTAGAGACTTCTAGACTTGTATATTGATGTATTT
>MVGT01001028.1:237957-273006 GCA_002174775.1 Macleaya cordata
TTTTTAAAAAAAACCTAGGATCCCTAACAGTGGTATCAGAGCCTAGCTTAATCTGTTGTTAGGATCTTTTATTGTGTAGGATCATGGATCAATTAATTAATTAATTTAAAAATTGATTTATGTGGATGTATAATTGAATCTAGTTATTTATTTTGGAGGCATGTAAAAGGGCAAGAAAAATTGGTTTCTTGGTTTCCCTGCCTATTTAAATTTTTTAATATTAGATTTGATGTACACCCTACACAAAGGTATAGGTTGGATGTAATATTCTTTATTTGATTAAGATCAAAGGAGAAGAAGATGTTGAGGATGGTTCTGCATGGATCGTTGGGTTCTAGGAACCCTATAATTTTAGGGTTTTATTTTATGTTAATAATCTAAACCTAAAAGGCTCCTAAATTGATAAGTCTATATTGGTTTTGGATTCAATCCAAGAAACCAATAAAGAAATATCAATCTATTTTGATCCATGATCTTTATTTTATGTTAATAATTTAATTTTGATTGTNCCATAGTGCTGACTTGTAAATGTTACTAAGCTAAGGGGTTTTTACGAATATCAGAAACTGTGGAGGGACTGTTTATAAATTAAGTAGTGGGAGGGTTTTATATTAATTCCACTAAACCTAGAGGGTTCAATTACAAGTCCTTGGTGGACCAACTTGTAATTATTATTTTAGTTCCTAATTTTATAAGAGTTATAAAATGATTAGGAAACTAAATTAATTAGCTAGTTTTAGTGAGACCTAGTTTAGATCTAATTAGGAGTGGAATTAGTGTTAGGTTGGCCTCCCTTATATATATAGGGGAGGGGCGATTTTTAGAGGACCACCCCTCTAAAAATCGTTGGCTCCCATCCCCTCCCTCTCCATATATCCTAATTACTTCTAATACTAAAAACCCTAGCCTCCATTGTTACACAAACTAGGGCTTGGTTTTGAGGAAGAAGGAGAAACAGTTTTGAAGATCCGTTCCGGTGGATTGAAGCAGGAAGAAGAGAACTTCAACATAGTGTCTTCATCAATCACGCTTCAAAGGTAATAATCCTCCAACCTTCTTAAGATTCCTAACAGCGATTAAGAACTATAAGGGATCCAGGAAATACTTTTAAAGTAATTTTAATTCCGCTGCCAGTTTAAATTTAAAAAAAAAAACCTAGGATCCCTAACATAATTTGCATCTCAGTTGCATCTCAGTTGCATCTCACTTGCACCTCACTTGCATCTCATTTGCACCTCACTTGCATCTCCTTTACACCTCAGTTTTACCTTACTTGCACAACACTTCACAGTTGCACGTCACTTGCATCTTAGTTGCACCTCAATTGCATAACACTTCACAGTTGCACGTCACTTGCATCTCAATTGCAACTTCACAGTTGCACGTCAGTTGCATAACACTTCACAGTTGCACGTCACTTGCATCTCAGTTGCACTTCAGTTGCACCTCAGTTACATAACACTTCATAGTTGGACGTCACTTGCATATAAAGAAGAAGAAGAAGACGATGAAGAAGATGATGATGAAGATGATCGCCGACATATCTGACTCGCCGGAAAAAATGGTGAAGGCAACCTACCTACAATCTATCTTTTTTTTCCTCTCTCTCTCTCTCTAAAATCACATGCATATGAAGATGAAGAAGACGATGAAGAAAATGATGATGAAGATGATCGCCGGTAGATCTGACTCATCGATAGATCTGTCTCGCCGAAAAAAATGGTGAAAGCGTACGAACTCTCTCTCTTTCTCTAAAATCACTTGCATATGAAGATGAAGATGAAGACTATGAAGAAAATGATGATGAACATGATCGTCGGTAGATCTGACTCGCCGAAAAAAATGGTGTTAGGTCCATGAGTTCACTCATGTCATATTTGTCGAATTTCGTGTCAAAGGTAAACTCAAGATGGTCAATGTAACTTGAGTTAGAGTTAGTGAGTCATTCGGTTCGTTGCGAAGCAAAGACTCCAAGAAGCTCAACTCACCACCGGAACTCATCTTAGGATGGTAAGTGACTTAGAAACTCAATATCATAGGTGGTTAGTTCATATTAGATCATATGAGAACCACCGGAACTCATCTTAGGATGGTAAGTGACTTAGAAACTCAATACCATAGGTGATTAGTTCATATTAGATCATATGAGAAACCACCGGAACTCATTTTAGGATGGTAAGTGACTTAGTAACTCAATACCATAGGTGGTTAGTTCATATTAGATCATATGAGAAAGTACGGAATGGCAAAAGATGTCAAAACCCCTTAAAACTAGTGTTTGAAAGAATGCTGTCAGAATACCACGGTTTTTCGGGAAACTGTGACCATTTGTACTGTGGCCAAAGGTTGGTTTCGAAACCAAGGAGGTTGGTTTCGAAACCAAAGTTGAAAAATGATGTCAGGAGGTTTTTGGTTTCGAAACCAACCATATTGGTTTCGAAACCAACCCTGAAAAATGCCAACAGATGGTTTTTGGTTTCGAAACTGACTTGTTGGTTTCGAAACCAAAGCTACAGAATGATGTTAGATGGTCTTTGGTTTCGAAACCAAACATATTGGTTTCGAAACCAAAGTTATGAAAATCATTCCAGGCCTTTTTTGGTTTCGAAACCAACCTTCTTGGTTTCGAAACCAACGCCCAGATATGTGCGATTTCAGCTGTTTCGTGAGCTGTAAAGTGATTCCTTTTCACTTTTTTGCACATTTCCTCTTAGCATATTTTAGGGGAATTATTGGTGCGTGGGGAACACCTCTAAATGGGATGAGGGATCAATGGAATGTCTCCTCATCTCCATTATTGTGTCTAGCTTTTGACCTAATACAACCTAGAGATTTCTGGGTTTGTGCTGGACATTTTGAGTTATAAATAGGGATTGAACCATCAATGTTTAATCAACCATTCACCCTATTTATCAACAAGTTCTTGGAGAGTTTCAACTCTAATTCTTTAGCTTCCAAGCTTGTTGTACATGCTTTAATCCTTCCCATTTTAACTCAAAACCTGAGTTTTGTTGCCGGTGGATTTCCGATGGTTGAGCTTGAAGTTTCAAGCTTGTGGTGATATACTTGAGGAGTCAAGTATTGGTTCAAGGTGCGGGACTTGTGGAGTTCAAGTTGGAGACGCATCATCGTCTACTAAGAGGCAAATTCGTGGAGTTCGAATTTGTAGAAGAATTGTACACCGTAGCTGTTGGAGCGTAGAGGGAGTCGTAAATCGTGTCCATCGAGTGGTAAATCGGGTTGTAAGTTTTCAATAACTCTTAGTGGATTTTTGCTGGACTAGGTCCCGGGGTTTTTCCCAGTTTGGGTTTTTCCTCGTTAACAAAATCTCTTGTGCATATTTCTATACTTGTTGTGAGATTGAAATATTCGATTCTTGTTCTTAATTCCGCATATTAAGAATCGAATAAGTCAATACTCTTGTTAGAGATTTTTGTTGTACTCTTATCACCTTAGTAATTTTTAATTAGGTGATAGTGTGATCCTTAACCATAGTCACATTGACATACGGTTAAATCCATTAACCGTAGGGCGTATTTAGACTTTCAAATGGTGAAGTTAACTTTTTCACGATCTCTATCTCTCTCAAATTTCTCTTTCTATTACTTCCTTTTAAAATAGAATAAGGGCAAATGTGTCAATAAAAAGTAAATAAAACCAAGTCAAAGAGTTGAAAATGACAGATGTACATAAGACAAAAAAATTTTGGGTTGGATTTAAAAAACTAAAGCTAGGTGGGGGAGAAGTGAAAGCCAACCAAAAAATGGGGTTCTAGACTAATTCCATGTTTGTGATCACTTTAAAATATATTTTTTTTTTATTTAAATTATTGAGAAGCCTCTTTGATTACAGAGCATCTATAAATAAATTGAAATCTTAGAATACGGAGAACTATATAGAAGTTAGGTTTTGGATAGAGTTCAAAGGCCGCATATTATCCCAGTATTTGGTTAATGGCATATTCCAGCTAGTAGTGTCTACTGTTGTTGGCAGCTTAAATCTGAATTCAATTTCTGTTAGTGTCAAGTTATTAATCTCATAAAAAATAAATTTCTGTTAGCATTGAGTTACTGATCTCATAAAAAATAAGTTGACCATTTAGAAAAAAAAAAGGGATAATGGCCAAAACATCCAATATATAACTTTTTTAATCCATTTAGTACACAAGATTTTTAATAAGATTGAAATACATTTTTTAAAGCATTTTGAATCTGTTTAGTCCTTTTTAGACTTTTCTAAATCTATTTAGTCTATTCCTTTCTTTTTAATGTTCCTGTTTTACCCTTATTATATTTCTCAATCACCTTTTTATCTTTTTCAAACTTGTACAACTGTATGAGAGAGAAATGTAGTTATCTTTTTCGTTTTAAGCTTTAAAATGCTATATCTCTTCAACTAAAATTCAGATTTTGACAAAATTCATATATTTGGAAAGCACTTTTTGAGATCTTTGAAACTAGACCAATCAAGAATGATTTTTGAAAAAAAAAATTCACGAAATTTATTCATGCAAAAACGTTTTTGCATGCCAAAAACTTTTTTGCATATGAGTTCATGCAAAAACGTTTTTGCATAGATCTACAAAAATATTTTTGCATATGCTAAATCATTATGTAAAATATTTTTGCATAGATCTATGCTAAATCACCTGTGAAACATGATTTTGTATAGTTCTTGCGAAAATATTTTGCATAATTCTATGCAAAAACTTTTTGCATGAATTTTATGCAAAAACGTTTTTGCATAGATCCATGTTGAATTTTTTCTTCTTCTCTCTTCTCTCTTCTATCTCTTTCTGTTCTTTTTCCTCTTCTTTCTTTTTCCTTTCTTTTCTCTCTCTCTCTCTCTCTCTCTCTCTCACGTCCATCTTTTCTCTCTCTATCCTATTTTCCTTCTTTTCCTTCTTTTCTTTCTTTTCCCTTTCTCTTTTTTTCCTAATCAGATCTTTCTCCATTCTCTCTTATTCTCTTCTCTCTATCTCCTATATTTCCCCTCTTCTCTATCTCGATCTCTCTCTCGATGGTGATGGTAGAAACTATATGTCTCTCTTTCTCTCTCATTATCATCAAGATCTTTTGTTGACTGGTGAGTGATCGATCAATCGAAGCAAAAGAAACAAGTGAAGATCGAAAGCAACAAAGCTTATTAATGTAGAGAGAGAAACAAAGATTCTTATTCGGTCAAATTTTGATTTCTATAACTAATTAGTTAAGGGCAGACCTGTCTAAATTTTATTTTTGGACTAAATAGACTCATATAAAATTTGGTGGACTAAACAGATTGAATTAAAGTCATAATGGATGTATTGGACGGTCTCCCAAAAAAAAATGGTTGCTGATATTGGGCTGAAACTCCCAAGTTGGTTGAAAACACTGGGATGAGTAGCATTACACTAGAAACAAATTTTGATCACTTCAAATTTATGGACAACAATATTTTATGTGGAACTAAGCCCACCTTGAGAATGACCAATTAGCGTCGGTATAAGGTATACCATAATGAATCTAGTTAATAGAATCAACAAGTCATTTTGTGAATACTCCTATTTGTACCAAAAAAACCACCCAAAATTCTTCCCCAATTTCAAATCAAGGGTGGATATTGAAGCCCACAAATCACACAACCACCGTTGATTTGAAATTCTAGTACTTTATTTTGTACAAATAGATTTATTGTTTTGTGAATCTGTATTATCATATAACATACTGGGTTAGTAAAAAGGTGGGCTGAATATACGTTGCCTATTTTAAGTACCCTCTTAAAGGCCGTATAGAGGGTTTTTGACATTTTTGTTTGCGACTTCTCACACTTGGTGAAAAATGCATGGCTCAGAATCAGTGAGACTAGACTAGTTATTGTTTAGAAACTATTGAACACGAAAACACTAGTTTTTTTTTTTTTTTTCTTTCTTGTCAGGAATTGTATCATATAACATACTGGGTTTTTGGGCTCTAATAGAACTGAAAAAAAGATTCAACATTTTTTTTTTTTGCTGATTTTAATAAAAACAATTTCTATGTTCATGAACTGATAAATATAAGTGGTAATAATTATGAATGAGAGTGCAACAATGCAGGAGCACTCGCAAGGATTTCAATCCCACTGGTCAAGTACAAGTAGTGGACTGAGCAAAAACAAGTACAAGTGGTGATTGCTGAAATGCATTTCATTTCTTATGATCACAAACATTCCAATTAGAAACGGGGTTACTCTAGTAACCAAATCCGGCCAACCAATGGGCCTATCCCGATCCCACCGTGGATTCACGGATTGGGAGCGGATCCGCCTATGATCCGCGCTCCCAAAAATTGAATTCGCGATCCCAACATTTTGAATCCACATTTCAACTTCAACTTGAACAAACTTAGCTACAAAGTCAGGTATATATAGGAGCCTCTTAGGTTTCATCAACTTGCATCTAAGCAATGTGGGACTATCTTTTTACAACTCTTAATAGTCAACTCTCCAGCTATATATAGGAGGTTCCTAGGCTCTCATAACTTGCATCTAAGTAATGTGGGACTATTTTTTTTACAACTCTCAAGTAGTCTCAACTCTCACCATATTTATTTAATTAAAAAAAAAACTCTCACCATATTACAACAAAGATGATGTAGCATTTTAATAAATAAAACCTATTATTGAAATAAATAAAACAATAATACCACTACAATACACTTTAATAAATAAAACCTATTATTGAAATAAAATAAAACAATAATACCACTACAATACACTTTAATTAATTAAACATATTTTTTAAATAAAATAAATAACGAATACTACTATATGTCGTTAGAAATTGCATTTATTTTCTCACACTCCGATTACAACCACTTGTGGGGTCAAATGGAGTTGATTTAAGTGTTATTTTTACTGTAAAAATTACTCCCTCATCATGCATTTTTTCACAAATAATAATCACATGTTTAAACAACTTTTAACCGCATTAAAAAGATGATTAAAATTGAGGAGATGAATTTGTTATGTAGTTAATTAATTATTTTACTAAAATATTTTAGTATTATATATAATAATATATATAGTAGATATAGGCGCTCCGAGGGAGCTCCGAACCTTGTGATATTTTTTGTTGGGCGCTCCGACGCTCCCGCTCCGCGCTCTGGTTACTTAGACTAGAAGTACAAGAGGAAACCTAAAAATTCTTCAACTTAAGCTAGTTCTTTAGTATTCAGTTCACTTCATCCTTGAATCTAGTATTGGTTATGGTATCATGACCATCACAGACGTCATCTAGGTAAGGAGGACTGGTTTCAATCCAAATTGCTAGTATGTTTTCTCAACAACAACAACAACAACAACAACAACAACAAAAAAAAAAAAAAAAACCTCTGCTTCTTAACCATACCAACCCTTTCAACACCATGACACCATTGTGGGAAGCTAAATGCCAATTGCCAAGTTGTCCTATGACCAAGGGAGAGCTGAATCTGCTCAAGGATGACATTGCATCTTGCAGACTACGGGTCCAGACCATCAATTCTCAAAATTCACATAAAAACAAACCAATCCAATTGACAAAGCTCTAGTTGATGATACTGTAGTGTGCGGGTCGATCAAACACCATCATTTTTCCTATGGAAAAAAAGAAGAAGAGATAGTATGATAGTATCACTAACACCTCATCACCTCTGTATCTAGAATTTACACTGTTCTTCAATCCTTACAAGGACTCTGGACACATCTTTCAGCAAACCCAAGCAATGGTATGGAAGAACACATCCAAGTGTCAACCCATACCTTGCTACCAGTACAAATGATGGAAGAATAACAGATCAAGAGATGAACAATATATGTTTTCTGTATCATGTAACATTAAAGCACACACTTATTAAGGTAGCAAAAAATGAATAACAGATATGGTTCAAAGTAACAACTGTTGCTCAAAGTTGTTGTATAGTAGAAAGCTAACATCCACCGCAGGGATGCTAGATTCTTTCTTTCTTCCTTCCTTTTCTTTCTTTCTTTCTTTTCTGTTTTTGTTTTTTTCCCCTGATAAGCAGGGGAGCCGGGTTCCCCACCTTCTACTGATAAAGGGCCAAGAAACTAGTATCAGCAGGCAGAGGCTGAAAACACTTGTTCACTTCACTGTACTATCAGAAACTTCAACACTTCTGCAAGGGTGGGGCCCAATCAATCGTGGATAAGAACTTCAACACCAAAATACCAAAAACAATTCAATTAGTTAACGTAAGAAGCCTTTGAGATCGCTTTGTTTAAACATTAGCAGTTTAATGTGATCAAATTACACAGCCAAGCAGAATTAGAAGATAGAATTGGAACATATGAAAATGAAATCAAAGCAGCTTCAATATCGTTAATAGACTTGAGGTACCAGGTACCAAAAGCTGCTAAAACAGTTATGGTAAAGTATACAAGCATACTCCCCGAAATGACTATAAGTAGATACAAGCAGAAAAAATATCAGTTGTATGCTTTACACTGAGACCAAAAGGAGTAAATAAGCTACATCAACTGATTAAACTGTTTTGTACCATCTACCAAACCATCATATCTACAGTTTTAACTTAAATTACTAAAAACCAAGGTGACTCATAGTGTTGGTAAGCCAACTCTGACAACATGGGGTTCATATTTAACATTCGAAGTGTATATGGAGTTATCCCATGATTTTAATTATGGTAGTATAGCCTACTTTGACATTACTAAAACCTACCTAGAGTAATGGTTTAATTGTATAGTTTTTTTGTAAGGTTACACTTCATGTAAAGGGAAATTCACATGGTTGACAAGATCACCATTTGTTATGGGCTGATATTATTTCCAAGAAGTTCTACATTCGATAATTGTAACCAGGCAGAGACCGGAACACCCTATCAATTGGTGGTAACTACTTGTCTTTTACAGTAAAAATTTTCAAATGCATGTTGAAAAAAGAAAAGCTGTGAACCAAATCAAATCTGAACTAAACTAAATTTCTAATGTTGCAAAGAGTAGAATGAAACAACATGAAGCACAAACGAACAAAAAATACCGCAAAAAAGCTTTGCTCAGTTGTTTTACACCTCTTGAAAGACCTCAACCTCCCAAATGCAAAATCTAGTTGCAATCAAAAAGCTCTTCGCATCATTTTCTTTGGCTTCTTCACAAAACTCAGACGAAGCTTCTTAAGCGTTTTCCTCTTCCTTGCCATCTTCTCCGGCAATGTTTCCCTCTTCTTCTCAGTCTTCTTAACCTTAGGCTTCTTACTGAATCTCGGATCCAATTTATACACTTTTGGAACCACAGGTACACCTTTCTTCTTTGCTTCATTAAAGAGAGAATTCGCTCTATTAGGCTGCCCATGAGCACACAATTTCCCCATCAACAATTCATAAGACTTGATACCAGGTACAAACCCATCACTCTTCATCTTTGTAAACACTTTCATAGCATGATCAATCCTTTCAATCCCACACAATATCTTCAAAAATTCATAATAAGCCTTTCTATCAAGAGCATTCCCAAATCCAGCAGATTTCATTCTGTCAATCATCTCATCTCCCTCGCCAATCCTCGCAGCCTGATAAAGACTCTTTATAAGAATAAGATGAGTTTCGGAATTAGGACTACATCCCCACTCACCCATTCTCTCAAACAGCTTAACTGCATCTTCAGTTTTCCGAATTTTGCATAAATTGTTGATCAACACATTAAAAGTCTCCACATTTCTAGGTACTCCTGCAAAATCCATATCAACTAGAACCTTTTCGGCTTCAGATTGCAGTCTAAAAGGATCTTTTCGCCGACAAAGCTTACAAACACAATCAAGGATCGAATTATAGGCATTTGTACCAAGTTCAAACCCTCCACGATAAATTTCCCCAGCTAATCTCCTTGCCTCATCAAGTTTCCCATCAACACACCACCCTTTAATCAACAAATCGCAAATAGTCTCATCAGGAAAAAACTCATGAGCAAGATTTTTTACCATCTTCTCAGCACAACTGGCGAACCCATTATCACAGAGAGCAGAAACTACCATTTTAAGCGACTGACGGTCACGTACGAAGCCGTACTCTTTCTCCATTTTCTCAAAGAATGAGACAGCTTGAGTCTCTCTGCCAGCCCTAACGAGGCGATCAATACAAGATTCTAGGGTTTTAGGACCGGTAATTCCACGACCGTCGATGAGGATATCGTGGATGACTTTAAAATCTTTTCTCCGGCCAAAGTAATCAACAACGTAAGAGAAAGTCTCATCATTGTGTTTGAAACCTGGACGAGATGAGATCCATTGATGAAACCCTAGTGCAGTACGTCCAGCGTCGTTGGATTGATTGAGGACTTGAAGAATCAGGGACGGAGTTGGACGAATGTGAGAGAAATGGAGATCGAGACGTTGGTTTAGAGAGAGAGACTCTGCAGCAGCGTCCTTCAGAAGCTCAGTTGAGATTGCTTGGGCGATTTGTTCCGTTTCTTGAAGGTGTTTGTCTTTGCGATTAGATGTTGATGATGAGAAGTTTCTAGAAGAAGGATACGAAGGAGATAAAGGATTGAAGAAATGGTGTTGAAAAGGAGAGATTGAAGAACGATTAAGTAGAGAAGGAGGAGGAGGAGGAGAGAGAAAATGAGGTTTCATTGAAGAGAGAGAAGAAAAAGATGTACAACGAAGAAGAAGAAGTCTTCGTAGTTGCAGAGCTCTCGACATGTTTTGAGAGAGAGAGAGAGAAATGAACGGCGGGACAGGTTCAAGTCGGGGTGAAGAAGATGAAGAAGAGTGAAGTTGGAGAATGAAAACCTAAACCATGCTATCTTGCACCATTTCGCAAGAGGGTGGCGCAGGGTACCGTTAATTGATGATGTTGGTAGGTCCCATTGCTCCCCATTCTTTGTTGGGAAATGCTAAAGGAGCCCTGAAATTGCACCCCAAAAAATTTGTTAGGATTGAGTTTAATTAGAGTTATTGCTTAGGCTGCAATTCCGGAGTTTGTGTAGTATTGCTTTCTGTCTTTGATCTCACAACTGAGTAATGCTACAGGACTCGAATTTGCACCCCACATAATACCTCAGATTATAAAATTGGTGTGGGATTTAATTTCGTTTTAAAATTTAATTTTGTAATATGAGGTATTGTTTGGAGTGCAAATCCAAGATTCCTGTAGCATTTCACAACTGGGTAACCTCCATCCAAATTGGGGTTTCTCTCTAACAATGGCTTTATTTTATTGATATTTTTCAATAAGCTTTTAATTTGGCTAAAAGTTTTAGAATTATATGTTTTTTCGCTATTTGGACTTACCCCTCAAATATCCCGTAATTAACTTACCTCCCTCAAATTCACGGTTTTCGTGATTTTTTTCGTCTAAAAGCACATGTGCCTCTCACACAGTGCCATTTATGACTGAAATACCCCCTCCTAACTAACAAGGAGAAGAAACATCAGCAACATGGGAATAGGAAGGAAGAAGAATAAGGGAGAGAGGAAGGGGAGATCAATCCCATCCATCCCCTTCATCTTTCTCTATTTTTTTGGGTGAATTTTTAACCCAAAAATACTAAAAATTTCAGCTAATTTTCTTATTTTTAACCTAGAATTTTTGCTCCTCATATCTTATTTTTCTAGATCATGATGAATGGGAACTCAATGGTGATAGAGGTGGTCATATGAGCTGATTTTTTGTGTTAAGGTGAGAAATCAACACCCTTGTGCTCTATATTGTTGTTTTGATTATGTAAATTGAGATTTTTGAAAAAAAAATTTAAATTGACGATGAAGAGGAAATTGATGCCGATTTTGAACCAGAAATCAGTCAATTTATTCCCCCAAACAATCCCCTTGCATCTTGCTATTTCTCCATCCCTCTCTCTTTTTCTCTCTCTCCCATCTCCTTCAGTCATCCACCATGATCGTACCTTCAAAGGATAAAACTTGGTGTTAGTTCAGATGGGTATTTTAGTTATGAATAACATTGTGCGAGACACATGTGCCTTTAGACAGAAAAATCACGGAAATTGTGAGTTCGAGAGGTTAAGTTAATTGCGGGATCTTTAAGGGGGGTAAGTTCAAATGGAGAAGAATTCTAGGAGTAAGTTAAATTAACCCAAAAAAATCAGCCTTCTGGGCGCATTGTCTGATTTAAATGGAAAACACTGAATAGAGTGCTAAAAGGATAAAGTGGGGGTGGAAGCATAATTTTTAATCCACATGAATATTTAAATGAGTAATTCTACTTCTACCTTACGATTTCTACAACTTTTCTTTACACGCTCCACTTATTCTTACACCTTATTTACATTGACAAAGATTGCTTTCTATGTTTTCTTAGATCATCCTCATAAGAAGATAAATCATTTCAAAACTTTAATCCCACTAAAAGTTAGTTGTAAATCTATCTATATAATAAAATAAAGCGGTGTTAAGACAAAGGATACTTCAGATTTGTCTTCTAACGAATCTTTAGATTTGGGTTGTCCTTTGTGATTGGGACAAGCAAATATAAATTTCTAATGGAAAGTGTAAAAAAAGTCCCTATAAAAAAGTCATTATGATTTTAGTCCTTGTTTTATAAATTTAGTCCCTACTTTTATGACTTTTATGTCCAAAAGTAGGGACTATATTTATAAAACAAGGACTAAAATCATAATGACTTTTTTACACGGACTTTTTTTTTCCAAAACTTCAATTTCTAATCAAGGACATGTTTAGTAAATAAAAAGTATCTAAATGGCATAAAAATCTTTAGATTTGGGAGTAAAAAGAAATGTATATGTGGAGGAGATAAAATTTTGTTAACTTTTAAATAGAAATGTCATAATTTTCTATCTACAAATCAGTTTTTGAAAAAAATTCCATTCCCCTTGGTCGTAGGTGCTTGTTCTATTTGGATTTGAATGGGCCGGGTCTCCCGAAAGGCCAGTTAATCAAGGTATCGATTTTAAAGATTTTAATTTGGTTTTGCTAGCGGCTGGAGATTTTTGAATAATCTTAAGTCTCTTTGGGCAAGAATTCTCAAAAGTTTAAGCGAGAAAGGAAGAGGGGCTGCTGACTGAAAAGAAAACGGGTAGGCCGTCTGATGCGAAAAACAGCAAGCTCCGCAACAAGAGCGAAGCGAGCCTCAGAAGAGCTACCTTTAAGTAATATAGGGGATTGAAGTTGCTTTAAGTAAGATTGGGGAGCACCCCGCCTATTACTGTAAGTCTTTTATCCCAATTATGTATGATAATAGAATATGGCAGTTTGCTTTGACCAACACTCTCACGAAGATCTTTAAAATGAGACCAGCAGAGGCGGAGCCAGGATTTTATAGTTGTAGGGGCCAAAGTGTTTAAAAAATTTTGTGCAGGGGCCAATACATGAAATTGATCTATTTTTATATATTAGTCTACATAAAATAAAGAGAGAGTACCTTGAGGCTGGAGGTGTCATGGCCCCCCGGTCTCAAGGTGGTTCCGCCCCTGCAGCCAGCAATACTAAAATTTAAAAAGAAAAAAAATATATTTTTGGTATGTATTAAATATGAAAGAGGTGTAAAGGACGCACGTCGGTAGCCTTCGGCGTGCCGACCATGTGCTGAATGTACAAAATTGTAGACTAATATATGCCAAAACATATTTTAGATGACAAAAACATTTAACAAATTATGATCATGTCGAAGGAGTTATTGCTAGTATAATAAAATACAATGGTTATAAGAAAAATGACGGTCTAGATTTTCCCTATAACAAATTTGGGCAGTTCTTTATCTTATATACTAATACATATAACTTCCTAATCATTGATATATTTTGTAAATAATAAGTACCCTAAGGGTATATGATTAGTATGAGTTTGTAGATGAAAATGGTAATACACACTTGAGTAAAAAAAAAAAAGGCACACATATGGAGGGAGAAATTTGTTTATTTTTAACTTTAAAAAAATAAAAATGTCATAACTTCTTACCTACATATTGATTTTAGAAAAAAAAATTATATTTGTGAAGACCTTCAAAATGAGATCAATCGTCAATACAAAAGTTTAAAAAGATTTTTATTTATTTATTTTGGGTCTACATCGGATACAAAAAAAACACAGCCTACCATATAGTGGAGTAGATTTTAGACGACAAGTACTCGCGGCGAACTATTGATGTGCCGAAGATACGGGTTAAGGACTAAAGGCTTCTAACTAGAATAGTAAAAATAGAGGGATATGTATTGTAAATGAGAAAACGACCAAATAGTCTTTTTTCCCAAGTATTACTACAGTTTGATCCCAATTATCTTTTTTTGTCTAAAACATCTTTTGGTGACTTCTTTTTTACTGTTTAGTCCTTTTTTTAACAAATAACAACCTTTTAGTCTTTTGTTGAAACTCGTGTGGCGTTTTACTTGTATGTATTGTCAATTTTACCCTTTCTTTCTTAATTTTTAAAAGTGGACAACTGTAGAAAGAAAAAGTTTATTATTTTTTATTTTAAATCTTTAAAATGCTATATCTTCTAAACTATAAATTAGATTTTGATAAAAATTATATTTTGGAAAGCTTTCGACGAGATCTTCATTACTAGACCAGACAATAATACATTTTTTTTGAGAGGCATGCAAATCCGAATTTGCATACTTTAAAGTGTTTCAAGAGTTATTGCATATATACATGTATTTCTATGCAAATTGTATTTTGCATTAAATGTCTTCATATTGTGTTTGTATGTATATAAACGTTTGCAAAAACTATTTTGTATGCATTTAAATGTCTTTACAGTGTGTTTGCAAGCATATAAACGCTTGTAAAAACTATTTTGCATGCATTTTAGTGGATAAAAATTGTGTTTTGCACCCATTTAAATGTCTTCATAGTGTGTTTGCAAGCATATAAACGTTTCCAAAAACTATTTTGCATTTTTTTAGTAGATGCAAATTGCGTTTTGCATGCATATAAATGGATGCAAATTGTATGCAGATTGAAAGCTATAAATGTTGTTTTGAACCTAGATCTATATAAAAACATTCAAAATTCTTTCATTCTTTTGTTTAAAATCATGTAAAATATTTTTAACATTATTTTGCATAATTGATTTGCAAAACATATTTTGCATAATTATTTTGCAAAACGCATTTTGCGTAATTATTTTGCAAAACACATTTTGTATACTTTGTAATATAATTATTTTTTTTAAAGAAAAAAATATTGTTGACTGGTCTCATTTTAAAGATCTCGATGTAAGATTTCCAAAAATATAATTTTTATGAAAAACTGATTTGTATTTTAAAAGTTATGTCATTTTTTGTTTTAAAAATAAAATAAAAAAGTTAGTTGGTGCTTACTGTTTGTGTATTTATTGATGGGGTATTTTTGTACAGCAAAATAGACATGTGTGGTTTTTCACTTTTTTGGACTAAATTGTCATAATACTTTTAGCTGGGACTGAACCATCATATTACCCCTCAAATAGGACTAAACCGTTGTTATCCCGCTGTGCAGAGCGGGACACCAAAACTCTATCTGGAAGGTGGTAGAATGAAGATATTTTTTGAGAAGATTTTAATGAACTCTATTTAGCTATTAATTGGTACTATATGTACATAAGCCTAGCCATCCATTTTACCTCTTAATGCTTATAAATAGGAGGACCTTGTTCATTTGTAGACATCTTCATGTTGGCGCTTGTGTACAAATTTTCGTATTTTTTTGTGTGTAATTTTCACACCTTTTCGTCCATTAGTTAACTATTTTGTTTCATTAGTTAATAATTGTAAATAAGTGATGTTTAATTATTATCATTATTTTTTATTGTCATGCAAAATTCTCATTTAACCTAATTAAAATTTTTTACCAACTAATTTGTATTTTTAGATCTCTATATTGAAGAGAAGCTTCGTTTGAGACATTGGAGAAAACTTAAAAATAATGTAAAGAATTTGAATGGAGCGTATACATGGTCCTATTGAAGAACTTTAATTGAGCTTGAGTTGGCCATCTTCGACATTCAGATTTGGGAATCTTCATCGTTGTAGATGGTAGTCATGATGTTCGATGTCAAAAGTGTTATTGGACGAGCTTCTGTTAATCATATCTGTCATAGCCTAAGGCTACGCAAAATATAGTAAATATAGTTTGGGTGTGGTATAGGGAATATGTTTGGGTTTTCTCACCACCCTCGTAAAACTACGCAGTTAAATTAGTAGTATCTCATTTTTTTGCGGGGTGTTATAAATGATTAGTGGTGTTATAAATTGTTTTTAGGGTTTAAAAGATAAGATACAAAAATTTCATAAAATTCTAAATGCGCAACATACATGGCCTTAAATATTGTTTAAGAACTTCAAATCAAACTAATAATAGAGTAAACCTAAGTAACCAAAACACGGAGCAGGAGCGTCGGAGCACCTAATTTAAAATATCCCAAGGCTCAGAGCGCTTTTGGAGCGCCCATATATATAATGCTAAAGTACCCATCAAATAATTAAGGAGCATACAAAACTATTAGAATCCACGGATCCATTAAAGAGATAGGCCTCCGCGGATCCAATGACTGGAAGATAGCCTTCAAATCAAACTATTAGAATCCGCGGATCCATTAAAGAGATACGACTCAATGACTGGAAGATAGGCCTTGATGTTGTAAAGCGAAGTACCTGGCATCTTCAACTCCTCAAACACATGACCACGCAACTCATCAAAAACCGCATAAACAACATCAAGAATCTGTTGTGGTTCAAGGATCTCCATGAGGTAGATTGGCTCCAAGAGTATTGGCCGGGCCGTGAGCTGTGACGCATGCATTACCCTCCTGGCCGTTGGGATGATCTGTGTCCCATCTCTCTGCATAGCATCCACATGGAGAACCACATCACACAGCTCAAAGCACATACCCCGCATGCTCTCTTCTGCCAAAGCACCTTCCTTTGACGCTCACTGGAACCCAGCCACAACTGAGTCCTTGATCTCGTCCAAGAAATGAACCCCCTTACACCTATCCACAATCATGCTTGGTCCGGTGTTGTTGGGTCTAAAACACCAAATCTTCTTTGCCAGATCCTCATCCCACCCAAACTCCTCGGTTAACACTTTCGAGTGAACATTAGGGTCATCCCTAGAACCAACGTGACCCTTGTCAATCGCCTCAGCTAGCCCTTCCTCGAGAGGTCGTGCCTCCATGAACAAACGGTTGTGCTTGTTCGGGGACTTGCTCATCATAGTTCTGGATGACCTCTCAAGCACAGTCTCACGGAAGGACACATCGGGGAAAGATTTCACAAGTCCTTCATCTCCTCCCATGAATTCTTCTCCAAGCAGGTCTCGGCGTGGAGGTTTCCTGTAAACGCAATTATATGCTGACGTGTCTCCTCCATTGTACACTCCACCATAGGATCAGACTTGGATAGACACTTAAGTCCTTCAACAAGCTTGGGGAGGTCAGAGGCAGCCTGACACCACACAGAGATACGTAAAATGGGAGAGACACAGAACTTCCTGGCTCTGATAGGATGGGCATCAACTTCCTTCTCATTTGTCAAGGTTGCATTTTTGGTAATAAATTGATCCAAACCTACCATAGCAACTATGTTCCCGCATGGTACATCGTCAACTGATTCTTGCTTCTCACCCATCCAAATGATTGTTCTCTGCACACTCTTAGCGTACAAGTCCTTCTTCTGACCAGGGACATAGTTAGGTCCCATGATTCTAACCATCAAACCAGGTGAAACCTTCCCAGCAAAGCATAAGAGGCCCTTTGGGATCACAGTTTCTCATGGCATTGGCATACATATCATCAAGGGGACCCTCGTACAAGTTATCTACACGGTATTTCTGAGCCGTGGCAGGAGACGGAAGGTGAAAGATCATCATTTCAAGTAGGGCACTGTTTGCAGGGAGCCAACTTTGCATCACACGCTTCATCAAGGCCTTCCCAATCAAATCTTTATCCTCAGACTTCACAGAGACTCCGAGCTTTTGCAACATAGGCCACAACTTATCCTTTTGATGGTCATCCATGCAAGTATTGATTATCTGCTTGAGGGGTTCGTAACAGAATTGGACAAACTCACGCTTGCAGGTAGGAGATCCAGTGTTCTTGCAGGTCCATTTCTTGGTTGAAGGCTCAAAGTAGTTCTCTCCCCAAAGCCTCTGCATCATCTTACTCTCATCAACACCAAACTTGGAAGCATACATGTTGGCAAAATTGGTTAGAGTGAAAGTCCCAACCATGTAAACCAGCAGAGAGGGCAACAGTTCCTTTCTCTAGGTAAACTTGGACATCACCGAGGAGTGGATCTTCATGTGGCCATAATGATGTTGGGATTCTCAATGACTCTTCGGAAGGTCTGATAAGCCACTTCTCCATCGACTTGGAGGTCAAGAAAGCATCGATCCATCTTGTTGACTGTTAGAACAGGCCTAATCCTTTCTCCAAGAGCTTGCCGAAGGACGGCCTCGGTTTGGATACAAACACCCTCTACACAATCCACAACTACAAGGGCACCATCGGTAATACGTAATGCAGCTGTGACCTCAAAAGAGAAGTCAATGTGGCCAGGAGAATCAATGAGGTTGATGAGGTACTCATTCCCTTGTCTTTCTCCCTTGTAGTTCTTTAGAGCAACTTCGGCCATCTCATAATAGAGAGACATACATGTAGATTTGATTGTAATACCATGTTCTGCCTCATGTTCACAGCTATCTATCACTCAAGCATCACCGTCCACTTCTTGAGCAATGATACCCGAGGCAGCCATTAGAGAATCCGTAAGAGTTGTTTTCCCTGCATCCAAGAGACAAAGAGACAAACAACAACAATGCAAGCCAAATCAAACAAAGAAACTTTCACATAATGCAAGAAAAGTTTTGACTTCATACATGATCCACATGGGCAATCACCGATATATTACGAATGTTATGTTTCAGGTCCATAATCCCGCGAAGCTTTTCTGTCGTTTTCCTCAACTGCACATAATAAATATTTTGAAAACATCAGAAAATGCGCAATAAAAGAAGAGATCTCAACATAAAACTTCTCATACAAATAAGCATACCATCTTTGCTGCTTTTAAATATCACCAAAAAGAACTTGCAGCAAAGTGTTGGTTACAAAATAACAGTAAAATAGATGCCTAAAACAACTTGAAATTTGTTATAACACATATATATAGCATGGGGTGGTTTACAAGGTAGGGACACAAGTGTCTAGATGCCATATGGAGGTGAGCATTCACCGAATGCTGCCACCAACAAGGTGGACAGCTACCAGCTGTTATACGTGTTATAACACTCCCCCTTGGATGTCCACCATTCTAGGTCTTTGTACTCTTTTCCTTAGCTGAGGTTTTGTCCCTCTGGGTTTTCCTAGCAAGGTTTTTAACGAGGCAAATATCTTAGAATGGTGGACATCCAAGGGGGAGTGTTATAACACGTATAACAGCTGGTGGCTGTCCACCTTGTTGGTGGCAGCATTCGGTGAATGCTCACCTCCATATGGCATCTGGACACTTATGTGTCCCTACCTTGTAAACCACCCCATGCTATATATATGTGTATTGCTTTGTATAGTTTTGAAAAAAGGGATATACGACTAAGTTAATTCATGTGTTGAGAGAACTGAGAGAAGACAGTTAGTCTTGTACGATAAATATATGTTAAGAAAGACATATATTGTATAATGAGTATGTATGTTAAAGGAGTGCATAAGTAAATTCTCTTCCCACTTCTCTCGATATATATATTCTGTGTGCCCAGAAATCATAACACGTTATCAGCACGAGTCTCTACCATTCTCCAGATCGAGACCCCGACATTTTGTGATCAACCCAAAGCTCCTGGGCATCTCACAAAATTAGAAAGGTATACTTGTGTTGTCTTATTTTCAATGTCGAATCATAACAAAATTTCAGTTTTTCTTATTTTCAGAGTCTCCTTGTCCCCATACTTGATAATGCAACCATGCTTACACAAGTAAATAGCCTTGACTAAAATAAAAGATACATCACACAATGAAGTATATTTGTATCTGTGAAAACAGAACAAACACATTGTGTAATAAGATAATTAGCTGCTTTTAAACTCTAAAAATCCTAATTGCGTATTTGCTGTAAAGAATTACAGTAGTCACTTCTATTGGAATTTGAAACACATGCTGCTATGGCATCCAATGTAACAAAAGGTCCACTACTAATAACTCAGAATCAATTCATATTATATATGCATGTATAATCTTTTATAATTGTAAGCAGAAAAATTGAAAAAAAAGAAGAAAATAGAATGATAATTTTTATTTTTTTTGAAGAGAATAGAATGATAAATTAATCACCATATTCTGATTCTCACACAATAAGGGTCCATACAGTGTGATTTCACCAAAAACTATTATTATGGGGTAAAAAGTTATTAGCCTATCAGTAGTTTGGAGTCTTTGGACGACCCCTCAACTTCTCATTGAGTGATATTTGTAATTACAGTGACACCCACACAACAGAAGATATGACCATTGGTGGTGCTTCGGAAAACAAATACATTTTTGGGAATTTTTTGAGGAGATAGATGATTATCTTCTGAATAGAAAAGGGTATGATTCAGGGAGAGAATTAGTTGTTTTTCTACTGATTATAAAGAAAGAAAAAAACAAAGAGAGAGAAAGAGGAGGAGACAAATTAACCTGTTGCTGCTACCTGGTGGTGGTGGTGGTGGTGATAACTTTAATACAAACTCAGATTTTGGTGAAGACAAGATTATTCTCTGGTTTTGCCCTTTTTTTAAGTGTAGAAGTGAATTCTTGGTACATACTAACTTAATAGGGGATTGTACCTGGATTCGGAAACTTTTTCTTTTTTGGTTTTTTGTTTTTTTCTGTTATTCACACCCATTCTCAGACCCAAACTTAACAAAAATAAAATAGACGACATGGTAATGCCAATACTTAAAACCAATTAAAACCCTGTTTTCACACCCACACCCACATCGTCATCAACCTCACCATTTGTTCAAATTCCTTCTACTCGTTACATGATCCCTTTTCCTGCAAACGTACCCATATACCCAAAGTTTCTCTAATTCACAATTCAAACAATGGGTTTTGAAGTTTTTGTAAAATGGTATCTGAATTTCCCTTTGAGAAACCATGGTCATGGTGGTTTGATTTGTATCAGATGCCAAGGGTCTTGGTCTGTGGATTGTGACGGATGGAGAGGATATGAGTGAAAGATTTCATCCAAAAGCATGGCAACTCATAAGTCATCATACCCTTCATCCACCTAGCCTTCAAGCTCAGACCCAACATCAGCATCCTTTAAAGTCATACCTCCTCCCAAACCACTCATCAGATTGTTTAGGGACCAAAATGCAACACTTTCAACCTCCATTCAACCCCATGAAAACCTAATCTCAATGATCAAATTCCTCCAATAATCCCCAGAAGGAGCGAAACCCATTGCTCGATGGAACAAACCCCTCAACAGGTTGATCAGCAAAAGTAGAACTACTAAGAAAACACAATGAAAGGTAAGTCATTGAATGATCAAGCAAGCTTGGATATCCCCTTAAAAAATTTATTATCTTTCTAATTCTATCCACAACAATTTCAATATCTAAAAAAAAAAAGAACTGGTTCTAACATATTTTAGTTTGAAACTTGCAGGATCTGTTTTGTTTCTCTTTTGGATAAATTTTTTTTCGGAATTTAATGAGTTGATGGGCATACTACCCCTCCCTGTTCTCCCTGTCAACTCATTGATATAACCTTCTTACATTGCTTGAAAAACCAAACTTGGCTAAAAAAAAACATTTCTAGCTATGTAATCGATGTCGGCCCAAAAGTATTTACATATAACAGAACAAGTAAGCAAAGGTTTTTAACCTGTCCTCTGCCAACCATACATTGACCAAGACTATATCTCAAGTTTGAAACATAACAAATGCAAATAAGATTTACACTTCTTTATCGCCAAGTAGAACCTATATGAAGATCAACATACAACACATCAAGGCATTCATCTGAGGTATTGGATGAGCATTTGAAATTTCACCCAGCTTTTACCAAATACATATAAAAAGGCAATCAGCTCTTAGAAACAAATCATAAAGCTAGAACACCTTGAATATGCTCCAGAATGTATGTTTCTTTCTAGAGCGTTTGGCTTTGCAGTTCTCCAGTTCCCAAAAAGCCCAGCTTGCATCTGATAGAACCCAAATTGACCATACGCTTTACTTGTTCATAATCAACCAATTCATCCACCCCATTCTGTCCAAGGATATCATTGCTATCTGAACAAGACAAGTGAACTGCAACCTCAAATTCCTCTCTTTCGATCTAAATAATGTTGTTCAGATGTCCCAGTCTAATTAGTTCTTTCCTTATTAACAACAAACATCTAGTGAAAATCATGACTTCATAATGGTGCAAGAGTTTTCCACCATTAATGCTACATGGCATATCTAATTCTCACCATGAAATTTTGAACTGTCGAACCCAAAATGCCAACTGAATTTTCAAAATTATAACTTCTCCCCCACTCTGGGTTTCCTGCCATTTTAGTGAAGTAAATGCAAAGCCAATCATGAGCGGATGAACTTGATCAAGTAATATCTTGAGAAAGCAAGCTCTTTACTTGTTAGTGCATAAGAACTTATCGGGAGAATCGTCTGGACTTCATCCAAGTACCTCCATAATACATTGCAAATTCTTTAACCAACGCTGCTAGCTCATCAGGAGTCTTTCAGTCAGGATATGTTGATGAGCACTTTTTCATTCATTATGAAGAGAAAATGCTAGCAGGGTGATGTTGTTCGACTTAAACGAACTGACTGAAACTTACTCCTATAGATAAAATCACGAGTGTTAAACAAGAGATGCCATCAAGATCTTTATATTTCTGAATCCTCTTGGAACTCCTGCCTCTGGGTAGAACAACTTCCACAGTCCATGAACAACTTAATATTTCTCAAATCCTCTTTGGAATCTGGGTAGCTTGGCGGTTTGAACAACTTCCACAGTCCAGGCGGGTGCCGGGGTTTAACTTCGACAAGTCTTGAGAATCTCCCATAGATATTCTCACACTCTGGATATGGCTTCACATACAGGTTATAAAACTTAAGCCTACTAGGTTTTATCAGGCCCTTCAACCCTACCTCCCTACCAAGCCCGCCTTTCCATCTCAGATACTCAATTACATTGTATCGAGGAACAATCTGTTTATCAAAATTCACACCTAAATATTCTGGAACTTCAATCAAACAATTGATGCTAAAACCCATCCTTTGTATTAGAAACTCAATCTTCTTCTCTATCTCTTCCAGTTCATATATGATCAATCTGGGTTCTTTCCACAAAACCTTAAAGGCTTCCCTACGTATCAAGCCATGTTTGCATAGGCAATCAACTCTCAATTTTACTTCCATGGCAGCTCCAAAAGCTCCCATACTTGAAATTTTCAACTGAATTGGCATTCGACATTTCAAATCTTTCAAAAGATCGAGGCATCGAGAGAGCTCACCTAATTCCATGGTGAGAATTTTTGGGTCTCTGATGATCTCTCTCCTAACCTCATTAGCAGTAAAACCCAAATCTTCAAATTCCTTAAATAGAGGTTTCAACCTATCTTCAATACTAAATCCTATAATCACTGGAGACGAACGGAAGATTTGATCAATTTCATCGCATTGAATCCCAATTCTCTTAAAAAAATCAATCTTGGGGTCGATATCATGTGGTTTCATCCTAATAACTCTAGGGAATTCTTCTAAAACCCTAGTTACAGTCTTATCACTAAAACCCACATCTTTAAGAACCTGTATACTCTTGCAAAGATCAATGGGATCTAACTGGAATTTTTTACAGTGTTCAAGAACACTCTGAATGAGCAATGGAGAAACAGTAGAAAACCCTAATTCAGAAAACCCCACCTCCCATTTCTTCAAAAACCCTAGTTCTAGAATCCCAGGGCAAGCAGACAATATTGATACAATTGACTTCTGTGACAGCTTAAATGATAACAGAATTCCCAGTGATTTTTCCACATCGACCAAACTAAAACTCAATAGAAATTGATTTTTTCGCAGAAAATCATGAATTTGAGATGATGGAAAACCATACCTCTGCAAAATATTTGCAAACGAAATTAATTGCCTGTACTGAGATCTGTCCCCAAATTCCGTACAGATTTTGCCTGGAGGATTAGGGTTTCTTGAAATAGACCGAACTTTTTTACTAGGGTTAACTGGGTTTTGATGAAAAGACGAAACCCAACGATTAAAAGTCAGTCTACTAAGAACCCTAATCGCCATTTCTAGAGCTTATGAGACTTCACTTTTATTTACTCAGAAATTCAGATACTTATTACAGAAAAGAATACAAAAATCAAATAGGTTTTGCAAAGTCATTTGGTAAGATACACAAGGGTATTTTGGTCATTCAAAACCATCTTCTTTTTTTCTTTTGAAAGGCATTCCAAACGATCTTGTTTTAACAAACTGTTCATATATACAAACTCTCTGTTCTTAAAAACCTTCAAAAAACAAAATGCAGAAACTTCAACTTTCTTTCAGACTTCTCTCTAAAATTCCAAGAAATCTCTCTAACTCAAATTCATTTCATAAATCTCATCTCTGTAAAAACTTCGTCGGTTCTCTCTCTGGAAAACAGCTCTTCAATTCTTCAATCACTCAACCTCATTCTCTCTCTAATTTCCGCTTCAATTCCTCTAGTCCATGGCTCTCTCATCACAGCTTTTCAGAGAAGTGGTCTGCTGTTTTCGGTAACCCATTGTTGGTTAAGCAATTATTTTCAAATACCCATTTGAAATTTCAAAGCATAAGCATAATTGATCGTGGAGCTCTGTTTCTGAGAGCTAAGTTTCCCAGACATCGTTTTGAATCCAACCAAGGGTATAGTTCCTGGAGGCGTCTCGGGTAATGTATCTTTTTTTTTTGTTCTTTTAATTTGTTTTCAGTTGGGTTTTCAGTCCCTCAAATATGATCATCTGGGTTACTGTAAAAATGAGTACAAGTCTTTGGATCATTCTTTGGGCTTATAAACACCTTCATGAACCTGCAATTTGAAGATTCTTAGCAATGCAACATTCATTATGTGAAGCTTTTTGATGCCAAGGCCCCCATCCTCCATTGACCTGAAAATAAGTGGCCAACTAGCAAGGTGGAATCCTTTTGACTCCCTCTTTTCTACCCACAAGAAATCTCGTATCTTCTTCTCAATGATCTTAATGACTGACATTGAAGCTTAAAATTTGAGAAATAGTAGATAGGCAGGCTAGAAAGTACACTTTTTGTGAGTGTGAGTCGGCCTCCCTTTGAAAGTAATTTTTTCTTCCATGCTGCCAACTTCCTATCAAACCTTTCGATAATTGGATCCCAAAGAGCCTTTAGTTTGATTTAGCACCCAAGGGCATCCCTAAGTAAATGAAAGGAAGAGTATCCATCAGACAACCCAACCTATTTGCCCATTCTTGCAATTGAGGAGTTTCACCAATAGCAATCAACCTGGCCGTTGATGTGTTGACTCGCAACCCAGAAACCACTTCAAAACATTTTAGTAAGCTAGCAAATCAACTCCACTATACTCTCTTCTTGCTTTGGAAAAGGAAAGAAGAGAGTGGATTTTGTGATCTTTCTCTGTGGCAAGAGTTACATGTTTTGATTATCACTATTCCTTTTCTCTTTCTTTCTTTTCATAGTAGGTCTTTATTTGCTTCTAGTCTTGGGTGAAGTAGATTTATGTGCAACAATGGTCAGTCATGGAGACCCTATTAAGAAACCATTGGCCTTTTCCTATGGACAGTAGAGAATGGTCCTTGACCCATTGAATATAGAGAGGCTCATGCCGATCGGCTGTTGTTGATTTTTGTGTAATGTCTATGTTATGACAAAGCAAACAAAACCAAGATAGTGATGAAATGAAAACAAAAAAGAGGATAAAACCAATACAAGAGATTTATGCTGTTTGGTTAATTAAGACCTACATCCACGGCAAAGATGGCGAAATGATTATACTATGAATGGAGAAGAAGATTACAAAGTTTGTCACTCCCAAAACCCTCAAAAGCCTAGCCCACAAAACAGCACTCAGGCCCTATATTTATAAGTAGATTACATAAGAGAACCGGGCCGGGTCAGACCCAAATGACAGGATACAGGCTCAAAAGATTTAGGCCAATTCAGCCACGAATGCAGACATGTAAGCACCATAAGCCATCGATATTCAAGACACAGAACAACAGTGTATAACCATTAAGTTTTTTCTTTTGGATTGTATTATATGTAGGTAGTTATATTTAAGTTTCATTTATTAAGGATCCATGTTAAGGGATTTGAACTTACGAATATGGATTTAATAAACAAATATATTTTAGAAATCTAAAGAACCCATCTCAGATCCATATAGTATTTCAGATTCTAATAGTAGTTTGCTTTCATTTCCTGTTTTATTTTTTATTTTCTGATTGATGCTTTTATTTATCAATTCTGGAAATATAGTATGCAACTTTAAATATCTTAGAGTTTCTTAATTGGGGAGTTTTTTTTTTGGAACGCTTAACCATTCTGAATTTTAATTGACTGAACTTTAAGACAAATCGAATATTAGAAACCCTTTGTGTTTTAAAGTTAACTATGAATATTTGTGTCATCGTTTATGCTGATGAGATTTTGTTTGACTGGTGAGGACCGAGCACGTAATTGAGGATTTTAGTGCTACTACTTATCATAAAGATTGAAAGTGCTGTACTAATATGAATTCGTTCATTATTCCGTTTCAAAAAGAAAATATGAACTCATTATTGATTTGCCAAGACTCTACATCTGTATCAGTTTTAAGGTTTTGTACTTAAAGCAGTATAAATTCAATATTGATTTGTCTGGACAAGACATTGATATCTGTCATCTACTTGCTTCACAGGTTTTGTAGAAGTTACCACTTAGATATCCCATGTATAAAGACAAAATTAGTGACATTTTGTAATTTCTGTTATAGTAAAGGAATACTTTCTCATCTCAAATTCTTCTGGCTTTGAGCAGTTCGTGTATGTCATTATTATTACTTCTTTACGCAGGAATTCATGGTTTCCAACGGCAAATGATGTTGTTTTGGGACTAGTTGTAACTAACGTTGCTGTTTTTATGTTGTGGAGGATTGCAGATCCTGCATTTATGAGGAAGCACTTTATGGTCAGTCCTTAGCTTTTAGACAGGAAATTTTGTTAAATGAGATTTTCAGGTTTTGGTTGAGATTGCTTTTAGAATTACACGTAATCAAAATTTGATGCTTCATTTGCTTAGGTCTCAGGTTTTTATCTCTGAAGTTAATACGTGGTTAATTCTTAGAGCATGCTAACATGTTTAATGTTCCTTGAGCAGATTTCAGTAGACAACTTTACAAGTGGACGTGTTCACACATTGATAACTTCTGCATTCAGTCATATGGAGCTTGAGCATCTTTTTTCAAACATGCTTGGCCTTTACTTCTTTGGGAGATCGGTAAGGAGATACATGTGTTCGGATCTTTCTTTTTGTTCTAGTTACAACTTGCAGGCAGGTCCCTTAGGATCTGCCCTTATCAGTCAACTATGAGTTGAAGAATGAATTTAGGGTGAAAATTTGCACGGGTATGGGGGAAAGAGATGTTCTCCCTTTTGTTGTACATTGCCACACACGTAGGTGGAATGGCTTACTTTTCAGTGAGTAAGTGGGTCAGTGGATCCTGCTGCTAAGGAGATCTTTTAGGTCACAAGTAACCTGATAAATTAATTGTAATACTAGTAAATTTTTAGTTTTTATGAGGCTCACCTTCTTTTTGTTTTGGCAACCAAACATCAATAAGTGATGTGCAAAAGCATGTGGTAGATCACTTGGTTAGGACCATCCAAATGGGTTCATTTCTGTGCTGGATACCTTTGGTGAAACAAATCAAATGGTCTCTAATCCCTTCTAATCCGGTTTTCTGTTTGGGCACCAATCTTCTTGATGTGTATGAGTGAATGGAAGGAGGACAGAAGAACATCCCCTGTTTTTGGTAGAATTGTTTTTATTTTTTCTTTTTTGACATGCAGTAAACTTGATATTTTAAAATGTGATTATTTGGATACTATTGAGGTCTATTTTGTGATAAGTGAGTGATTGAGGTAATATGCTTTATCTATGCAACTCATCAAACTATTAAGAGTGCTATTCTTTGTATGAAATTGCCAAATATTCTCTGAATAAATTGCTACCTAGGTAAACAGGTTCCTGCTTCCATTATGCGTCAAACAAATGTTGCCATTCCATTTAATACAACTCTTAATTTATATATGTCTTGCTTTCAGCTATTACTAAGTACTTGCAATGCATATAAATGTTGTATTACTTAATGATGTATTTCAAATGCATATAAGTTAATATTATTTGAAAAGACAAATTAGAAAGTCACAAGGATCAAGGAATACGTAAATTTTCTAGTACTAAAAGAAAGACAAGAATCTAGTTGGATAATCACGAACATCCAATCTATGGACCCCTTTTTAGAGTTTACTAGATTTTCCTTCAGGGTCCAAAATATGGAATAAATTTGAGCCTCTGCAGATCAGTGTTTTTATTCTTGGTAATTGTCAGTCATCTGTGGCTGTGATACTCAGACTACTTCTTTAATGGTACCCTTAAGAATGGAGCTTCTTCTACTGACTAGTACCCTCCGATCAATGTATATATATTCATCTTATACTATTCAACATTCATTGACCAGATTGGAGAAATATTCGGACCACAGTTCTTGTTGAAGTTGTATCTTGCTGGGGCAGTTGGTGGCTCGATATTCTACTTGGTACATTATGCCTTCATGGATCCATCACCAAAGGTACAATGCAGTCCTATAACAATTTGAGTCTCTGTTGTTTATGAACTTTTTACTAGAGAAATGATTTCAGAAAGTGAGTTGTTGGTGTCCATTGTATTACTACTCACAGGCTCAACCATCTTAACAAGTTGCCACCTTTAAACAATTTGGTATAATTAGAACTAAACCATTGTATTTTAAACATGTAAGAATGAATCTTGTTTTGGGCAGTCTTGAAGGTGCGGTGTCAAACACCTTATTTCTGTTTGAGAAACAGATGAGTTTGTGTCACTTTGCATAGCTGTTACTCTTTAGTCAAAAGCTGCATCTTTATGCTGAATATTTCGACCATTTGGTTCGTGACCCGGATAAAATTCATTGTTTCTTAAAACAAAGGATACAAGTATACAACAAATCCCAAAAAAAATGTGTTATCTATTTCACAGTTAAATTTGGAAACAGTTTTGGAATACAACCCAGATTTTCGGGTTGTATCCTAGTTTCCGGAAACTCTTTTTTGGATCTCAACCCAAACGTAGCAGCACGACTTGTTTTGTGAAATCTAGCCATTGATGAGTAACATGTCCTTGAATTTTTGAGGAGGTCGATAGTTTTCACTTCATATTTCCTTTTTATTTGTGCGTGCAGGGCTCAGGCATGTTTTATGTGGACCCTAAGCGAATTCCAGGACTGGTATGCCTTTGTGGATCCTATATTGTGTATTTGATTCCATTGTTTTATACACAAAAATGTGCTACAATTACATTCATTTCATAAGCATCCCCTTCCTTGATTGCAAGTACACCTGCAAATATACATGCACAGAAAAACACAACCAAGTACACATCTTGCATAAGTGGGAGAGAAAGAATATGCTGTATGATATCAAATAATATATAAAATATTTAAATTGGAAATATTAATTATCAAATGGAGACACGGGTTTCGTGGGGTTTTCATTGAAGAATCCTATCTTTAGACCTGGTAACTGAGACAATCCCGTGTTATTCTGATATTTATACCTTCCACCGTACGACAAAGGAAGCAGTTCTTTTATTTTTTTCCTTTTTCTAGATGAGCTTTATTTTATTTAGAACTTCTGGACTACATATCTGTCACTTATCCATCAAATATGAGTGCAGTACAGAGTATATGTATTCATAAAAGTCTATGTGTATTTGAACCATATGAAACTACTGCTTTGAAGAAAACAAACATTATAACTTCTGATTGATTCATGCTACTTCTGGTTTCTTTCAACTTAATTTAGGGTGCAAGTGGCGCCGTGAATGCTATTATGCTACTCGATATATTTCTTTTTCCAAGAGCTACACTCTATTTCAATTTCTTCATACCAGTTCCAGCAATTTTATTCGTAAGTAGCCTATCCATACCTAAACCAAATATGAAATCCCAATTCAAATTTCACTGTAATTCTTACTTTATATTTCTGGTCCGTCTCATCTCAGGGAGCATTTTTAATTGTAAAAGATCTACTAAGGATGAAGGAGGTATGGAACCTTTCACCATTGCTGCATGGCTGCGTTACTTTCTTCTTAAAATGTTTTTGTCTCGTTATTCAATACAATCTTAACAAAGCACAGTTAGAAATTTTGCATATAATAATGCTATATGGACTACATTTTTAGGGATATGACATGCCAGCTGATGTGTACATGTAATGTGAGCTAATGTTGCTAGTTGGGGTCTATAGTTGATGTGGCATGTATGCATCAATTGGCACGTCATGTGGGCAGTCCATATATGGGGCACCCCTTACTCTTTTCGATTGTAGCATCCAGCTATGAGCCCTGCAACTTTGGGAACATTGAGTTTTTGAAGTATCTAATAAATGGTTCAATTGTTGCAGGGAGACAGTCAAATCTCAGGATCAGCTCACTTGGGAGGTGCTGCCGTCGCTGGCCTAGCATGGGTCGGGATCAAAAGGAGGTGGTTCTGAACCTGTACTAAACCCATTACTAGGATTTTACGAGGATTCACTAATTTAGGCATAAAGTGACAATAGGTTTATCTTATTAGGGATATTCGAATTCCTGACGAACACAAATCTAAGGATATTTGCTTTCTGGGGTTGAATCCCTGAATCTGTGATTATGTATGTTAATACTCGTAACAGTAAACTAACCCAGAAATGAAATGAGCTTCTGTTTGAAGTTGAATTGCCCGTAAATACACGTTTGGTAAAGTCATTCTTGGAGGTGACTTTTGGGGCAATCTAGAAAATAGACCAAAATCTGAACATAAAAAAAGTTGTTATCAATGTTATCAGTGAAATTGGATCAATTTTGCAGCTACTTCAATTTGAAAACAGCTTTTGCATTTTATGTCAGGCCTGTTTTTGCATATTAAAAGTGCAGAATCATAGGTTTTGAAAACTCGTTGTAAGTCATGTTTGCAGTATTTACAGTTCACTATGCGTGACCATGGTTTTTAAAACAGTTTCAAAGGATTGTGTAAAGTGATAAGAGAAAGGGAAAATTTTGGTTACATATTTAAACCTGAACAGAAATTTTCCTACTCCCTTGAAGAGTGAAGTTCAGCCAAAACAAAACATTTATATGAACTTTAAATCATGGTTTTCCAACTCGATAGAGTCGTACCTGACTCTGCCTACTCGAATTGGACTTGGTCACCACCTATTTAACAAACCACTACTAAGCTCAGCATGTTATGGACTCAGTGTGACTCAGGCTTGACTCAGTCGACTCGATCTTGCCTCGCTCGACTCGATTAATTTGAGTTTATTTTTTATTTCTTCTTCTTTTTTTTTTTTTACATTTTTTGGCTTGTCAGTGACTTGGGTGACTTGACCTTGACTCTGCAGACTCCCTTGACTTGAGTCTATTTCTTTTTTCTTATTTTTTATATATTTTTTTAGCTTGTTATTGACTCTGGCTTACTCGGACTCAGACAAGACTCCGCGTTGACGAACCATGCTTTAAATACAAGCTCCAAACACTATAAAATAACTTTAACAAATGCAACAAAAGGTGATTACAGAGCTCAAATGAAATCAGTCTCTTTTTTCCACCCAAAAAATTGTATGTATAGTCAACATTAAACTTTGTGCAGCCTGAAATCCATTTTCGGCTACCTTGTTAGCTCAGGAAGACTACAGAGCTCATTACGAGCTCCTTACTAAGCCAATTTCTAAGTCTTGTGAGGCACATATGGAGACGATCTAGGGGATTGATTTTTTGTCCTTGCTAAAATTCAGTCCATTTTAAAACTTTTAAATTTAGCAAAAATTGATTTTAAACCATCAGTAGGAGATCATCCTTAGAAAATAAGACGTTTAATTTGAATATATTTTTTATGGAGTTAGAAGTTTTAGAAGGTGTTTCTATAGTGCTTCTATCTATTGTAGAATCACTTCTACAACTTTAAAAAATGAAAAATTGGGAGAAATTTGTTTGGTAAAATAGAGACTTATATGCTAATATACAAAGGGTCTGTGTAACGACCCAAAATACTTTTGTGGACTCTGGTGAGTCAAGTTGAGTCGAGTCCAACGTTACAATCGTGGAACCCATTAGGTGTTAAAATAATTAAGTCTAGGATTAAATAATGAGTTTTTGTTCGGAGCATAGTTTGAAGAATCGAACTGTACGAATGGGTAGATCTCGAAAAGTTATTAAATTTCGACTACTCACGCGTGAAAATCGGACACTAGATGATCCCAAATCAAGGCCCGGAACACGATTTGGATTGGTACCGAAGGTACCCGCGATTTTGACTTTGATTTTGACCAATTAAACTTTATCAAATTGTGTATATATACTATATATATGTATTGGGTGATGTATTAAAGAGTAATTTTATAAATCTTTCTATTATATACACATAATTCATTGTATGTGCATACACCTTAGTATAACCTATATAGTTATCTATTTATTTTTTTAATTTTAAAGTTTTTTTTTTATATACCTTTTTATCCACCGCCCTTATTAATCTTATAAGGGAGAGAGAGAGAGAGAAATCTCTCTAACAGGGAGTTAGAGAGACGGTGAGAAAGCAGAGAGAGAGAGAGAGAATGAGAGAGAGAAGAAGATGATGATGATGGCGACGGTCCGATGGATATCGTAAGGACCATTTAATTTGTGGATTGAGGTATAAATTTGAAACCCTAGCTTTTTATTTTATTTTTAATTAGATATTTTATGTTGTTAATCTTAGTTCTCAATTTTAGGGTTGATTTCATTAATAGTTTAAGATTTGATTAGATCTTTTAAACCCTTAATTGATGAAATTGATAATTGGGAAGGTTGATTTTGACCCAAATTTATTGTTTTGGGTTAGATTGTAGATTCGGAGGTCTAAATTAATTAAAGAGGACATTTAGAGCAAATTGGGTTGTAATCCTAAAACTCTTATTTAATTTGATAAGGACCTGGACCCTTGTAGTGACTGTTTAGGTTAGAATTTAGATTCCTAGGCTATTTTATATGGAATTAGTATGAAGTGAATTGAGTTTGAAAGTGAATTAAATGTGTTGTTTACAGTTGGGAGTGTGTACTAATACCAGTACACTAATTGGAGAGAATTAATGCAGTAAAGAGAGCCTTGCGGGATTTGAGGTAGGAACTTATAAATACTATCTTATAGCCATTAAAGTACTTTCAATGCTTTGATAGGGTTTCGATTTGTAAATCAAATGTAATTATTTTACAAAGCATGCATGATTTATTTGTGATGTCCTATTGATGTGAAAATGATTTCTCAAAAGTATAGTTTTACATAGTGATGTAAAACAGTAATAGTTATTTTTAAAATAACTAGATTCTAATAATTATATATATGAATGAGTTATATACATATATAAGTGGATGATTCTTTTCTTATTCATAGTTAAATAAACTATATTTTCAAAAGAATCGAGATTTAATCGTTATCGAGCTTTAGGGATGGGTATATTTCTAAAACCAAATGGATTTTGGGGTTCTTATAATATATACATATTTTACTTCCTTCCATATGTTGGGAGAAGTAGTTGTTTTAAGATGATGTGTGGGATGGAGGTTCCCAGTTGTTGGGTATGTGTTGGTGATTCACTAGGTACGAGCTTTCTCCCGGAATATATACTATATATGTTATGCTGGGCTTTCCTCCGGCTACGATTATTACCGGCTTTCCCCGGATTATATTACGGGCTTTCCCCCGATTACCCGGCTTTCCCCGGATTATATTATCGGCTTTCCCCGGAATAATATTAGATGGGAGATCACAACATGTACATGGTTCTTAGTTTTTGTAGGAAAAAGTATGTTCTACTACTAAAACTTATACTATTATATTATATACATCTTTTGGTAATCTGAAAATGGATTTGTAATGCCTACACGAGCAAATCATTGAAGTTTTCCTAAAAACAATGATTTGTTCTGTATTTTCATTATGTTTTCCTGTCTCATGACAGGAATGGGACTCTCATGATATAGGAAAACTATTGAAATCTAGATTATTCTATTTCTATTTTTGGAAAGCGTTGTTTGGATAGGTACGTGTATGATTCTAGAAATGGTGAGGTTACATGCTGCCTAGATTAGGCGAAGACTTGAGGAGCGTAACAACTCCTAGATTATTTTAATGATCATTAAAATGTCTGCACGAGTCAAATGGCTGACCACCGCGACAACGGCTACATCGGCAAATTATGGTCAAGGGTCCACCTGAACCCAAATTATAAGCCAGCGTGCTTCTCACAAAAACCGATAAATCAGTCGCTCGGTCGGAAATCAGGAATTAACGATGGGGTTCCACATCGGTTAAGTTGGAACACGATTTTGCTCACCGACTAGGAGCTGAAACATCTAGTCGTAGCCTTTTCACTCTAAGATGATTACACTACGCAATATTATGATGTGAGATGTTGTTAGTTTATATTTACTTATATGGGTAAGTGAATGGTTATCGGTTTATGTTGTAGAACAAGTACCAACTATTTTTACATTTTTGTATTATGATTTATCGATTTTCTTTTAAAACCTGCATTGTCTTAAATTCATGTTAGTGACTATTTGTTAGTATTATAAGTTTCTTACTGAGCTTTTTGCTCAGATCCAGGAGATAATACTGCAGAGAGAAACGAGGATATAGGAGAGGATTGGTCGGACTATATCTATACCCTTTGAGGAGATCGATATAGAGAGTACGCCAACGATAGCTTTCTTACACTTGAGGTGTTGTATTTAGCCTTTTGAGGTGCATGTTATTTTACTTGTTTTGTACATATTTTCTTAAGATATGTATATAAGACAAACACACTTAT
>MVGT01001028.1:294022-307378 GCA_002174775.1 Macleaya cordata
GATGGAGATACATCACATTATATAACATAATCATCCTTTGTGTTATAGTCTTTGATTAGACTACGAACCAACATTGATGAATTAAACCTCTCCTTGTATGAACACACTTCATACAATTAATTCATCTTGTTATATTATACTCACTATAAATATATGCATGTTAAACAGAAATAATAAACCATTTATTAAACTCAAAGATGTCGTAAACATTGTTTTTAGGGCATAACCCCAACAGTGATGGCGGTGGGGTGGTGGTGGTAAAAAAATATAAACAGTGAAGAAGAAGAAGTCAGGCTTTTTTTTTCGTCGACGATGGAGTGGTGAAAATGAAGATGACAGTGATGTTCGTAAGGGTGGGGTGTACTATTTAATTTTAGTGGGATGAAGAGATCAAAAGTAAGTGTTAAGTTAGTTTTCTCCACACTACCCTCTAGTAAAAATGAGTAATAATTTGGATGGAGGATTTTGGACTAAAAGCCTATTTAACTTGTCCATCCTCCAAACATTTTGAAGAACTCCTTAAACAACACCATCTTTTTTTTTTTTGGTAGGAGGAGGACTAATGCCCAAGTTATAACATGGCACAAATACATTGTAAACAACGTGTGAGAACTACAGAAACAGTAGAAACTGCGATCCAACGAATGAGTGAAGAGAAAGCCATCACCAACGGGTGCAAGAATGGCTACCACTATGGGCGCAAAGAAGGCCAACACTAACAGGATTACATAGGCTAAACTTAACGGTAATTCTACAGCCGATAAGTCTTGAACCCAAGACCTCCCAAGTCATGGAAAGGATGCAAACCGACCGGGTAAACATTGTTTGTTGGACATTTGTCTTTTAACCCATCAAAAATTGAAAATTGATGATAAAATAAATAATTCAAAAATTTTATATTATTTTTATTTTTAAATATGTAGCATTGGTCTCCACTAGCCTTATGGTTGGGTCTTTTAGACCCACGTTACACGTAAGTTTAGTAGTGGACTACAACTTTGCCCACACTATTAGGGGTACGTGCATTAGTTTCGATACAACCTAAATCAGCGAAAAAAAAAAACCTAAATCAGCATTATTGAATAGGAGTAGGGCTTTATTATGTTGTGTTTCGATGTAGAATTCATGTCTTTTAAAGGATTAATGAATTCTTGGAAACATGAATTCTAAGAAACATAAATTTTAATGGTTTGTTTGGCAATCATAAAAAAATCCCTGGAAATATGAATCCTTTAAAACTTGAATTCCTGCCCTTTAAAATCTAAGGAAATATCACCTTTCACAAATAATTTTTTTACATAATTATATATTTTTTTCCACCTATCTTATTCTTACACAATGCTTACCACAACTTAAAACTTAATAATATTTTTAAAATACCAAAAGTACCCTCCACTTAATTTTATGATCGAAAATGGGATCAATTCAAGCTCCTAAATCTGCACTATTAGATGTGCTTACTTACCAACTGGTATGTCAAGCAATAAATTTGTATGACCATTTGATTGATAGCTTCTAATCGATAAGAAAAACCCAAATCAAATTTGATCAAAGCCGATTTCACTTAAACCTACGCTATCACCAGAGATAAATTTGTAATACGCACTCATCAGAATTTCAAGCCAGGGCAGAGCAGAGAGAGACGTCACTGATAGAGTGATAGAGCTAGTGGAGCTTTAGAGAGAAGAGCGAGAGAATTTTTATCTAACATATCGATTTTATTTTTGGGTCGATTTCTTTTTAGGATTTGGGTGTGTATATAGTAAATCCTTTGGAAGGATTTCCAACAAATTCTAAGGGGAGGTAGGACTCAGAATGAGGGATTTGCTAGAAAATTTGTTTCCTTAGGATACATATTTCTAAGGATTCTTGGCAGCCAAACACACAAGGAAAACTAGAATCCCTGGTTCCCAATAAATCCCCCTCTAAAATCCTCCATCTAAACAGACCATTAAATGATTTCGTCTTAAGAGTCTTGAAGTCATGTGAAGGCATTCACTTGAGAGCGAAGAGCGAACCCTGACCCATCAATCATGCCTGCCTCTAAAGGTGTCAACTAGTCGGTTCCGTTCTGGTTAGGTTGTTGAATTACTTGGAAGTGGAAGTTATCAAAATAACTCAGTTCCAGTTCTTTTCGGCTTTGAACCTATACAACTAGGTTGAACCGGAATTGAGATAATTGGTTCAGATTTGGGTCAGTTCGTGGCTATTTTGGTTCCAATTCTCCAACATAAAATTATCAGTACTAAAATAAAAAACCCCAAAGGTTTTGGTTCCTATTAATTCGGTTCAAGATCTATCTGGTATTAAAGGAACCTTTACACTACTAACTGTTCCAGTTCCTAGTTCGGTACTAAAATATGAGGAACTGAATCTGGGGAGGGAGATCAGTTCTGGTTCGATTCAGGTCTCGGGTAAACGGGAACCAAAACGGAACATGGAAAAAAAGCTGATCCATCAAAAACAATATCTCTGAAATTTCATAAACTAAATTTAAAGCTGATCAACCAAAAACAAAGACATAAACTGAAAGCTCAAATTACTTAGAAAAAAAAAAAGAAAAAAAGCTAATTAATTCATACTAATATAACTCTTAATTCACACATCGAACAGTCCATATACAATCTCCTAAAATTAAGTCATGACTTAATTAACAGAATAAACAGACTGTAGCTATTAAAACCCTAATTTATTCCTATTATAATTAGAGTCCCGATTTCATGTGCTCGAGCTTAAAACTTTTTTAAGATGAAATGAAGAAACAAAAAACAAAAAATCACAGCATTACACATTCCTTACATTAATCTCTCAAAGTTAATATACTAACTTAACTAACAGAACAGACCCTATTAAGACCCTATTAAAACTGTTTAATCCTTAATTAGAATGAATAATATGTTACTCCTTCCGCCTTTCGTCGGTCCAATGATGTTCTCACTTCTCACTATGCATTCTGATAATTCAGAACTGATGTCGCCAATTCTGGGTCGACCACTACGCGCGCCTCGGCCGCGCCCTTGCCCTAACTACGCATTTCCAGCATATTAACCACACCCCGCTTACAAATAACATGCTTATCCCACCAAAAACCTCACTTAACATAGTAATGTTCTTCTGATGATTATATATATAATAAACTCGCAAAATGAACCAACTCGCCATCATCAAACCCACATTACAACAGAATGAACACTTCCATTAACACAGGCAGTTTGTGCGCCATTCGCCAGTGCGGTGGATGAGGTAATGTAGTCATTACAGTCCATCGAGCCGCAAAGAAAAGAGCGTAAAAATCTAAGATGAATCCGCCGTTTACAGTTAAGAGCAATACCACAATGTCCTTCCACCCGAAGCTATCCATCAAGAAATACGGGTAGAGTACCGATATAACCCCGAATTCGACGAAAATTGGTGCATTTAGTGGGATGTTGAGACAGAAGAGAGCAAAGATAGAGATGGAAAATAGTGTGACTACCCATGAAAATGGATAGTAGGGTAGAGTGAAGGACAATGTGAAGCAACCCATAGCAAAAAAGATGAAAGTTAAGAGCATGAACAACTCTGACCAGTTAGATCTCTGATCTGGTCTCATAATAATATATGTTGGGTTCTAATTAGTTGAAGAATTGAATGGATTATATAGAAGAGAAATTAAACTTCATATGAAACACTTAATATATAGGGCAAGGCTGCTATTGGGACCAGCCCTAGAGTATGTCTGAACAGACTGGTCTGACATCTACGGCCATAGTTCAAATGTACTCCACAAATACACATTAAGAGGTGGATATAAGGCCCAGTCTATTCAGATAGATTCTATATAGGGCAGGTCCCAATGGCTTTTTTGTATATAGGGATATGAAGAATTGGATGCATGATAAGTTTTAAGGTCTCTCTCACTCACTAGAGATCATCAAGAAAAAGGAAAAACAGATAAAAAGAATAGAACTACTGTTTTTAGAGAGAGAAGGAAACTTCCTTGAAGATTCAAGATCAAGGTAAAAAAAAAACTTGTAGGGAAATTAAATATATATCAAAGCTGAAGTGAACTAGCTAGTTAGGATGAGTGAATGCATGTTTTGATCTGTCAGAGAATTAAGTTAGTTGATCAAGAAAAGAAAATTTATAGGTGGGGATTATACTGACCTACTGATTTTAGACAAGGAGACTGCTACTAAATTAATTAATAAGATGAGAAGTGCTTGATGGGAAAAGAAAAATGAAACCAACATTCAATTTTAGAATTGCTAAGAAACTTCAAAATACTAAAATTGATTTCTTCATTAATAAGTTCAGATATTAATGGAATATTATGAAAAAAAATATAGTAATACTCTCATGGTTTGTTTGGAAGGGGATTCCAAGGTAGGGATACAGTGGGGACCAGACTTGTTTCTTAGTGAAACATATTTTTCAGCAAATCCCTGTTTTGGAGTTCCACCTCCACCTTAGAATTTGCTGAAATTCTAAATTAAGGATTCACTTCACACAACTCAATGCAGATTACACCCCACAAAATTAAAACCACAAAATAGAGGTTTTCTTTAGATTTTAAATGACAGCTAAACAAATTAAGGATTCATGAATCTATGGATTTTATTATAGTTGCCAAACTAATCAAATGATTCATGTTTTTAAGGATTCATGTTTCCAAAGACATGAATTCTACATCTAAACACACTATCAATTAATTGCATGTAATTTTTTATTGTTTGCTTTCTTTAGACCCTGTTAATCGGTTTTATTTAGCCTAATCTTTACTTTTGATGAGCTTAATTGGTCTAATATTATTGAAACACATTCAAATGTTATTAATGGCTAGATAATAAAATCATCAATATTAAAAACTATTTATTTTTCTTAATTTTTTGTTTGGGTTGAATTAATGCTTATAAAGGTATACAACAAAAGGTTTTGCAAAAAAAATGCTAAGATAGATATGTAGCACCTGGGACTGATAGACATGTGACAAAAGGCATACTAGCTCCTATCTGAACTTAATTCACACATGGATAAACTCTCACCAGTCACTTGCTTTTATTTTGAACGAGCTCTTTGTACATGTGTTGCACATTTTTCTTACGTAGTTTATATTCTTTATGTTGGATGTGCTCTTTACATTAAGCTTATAACTTGTACTAAAAAACTGTATGCACCAAAATATTAACACCCTATTTTTCTGTAATAACATTGTGGTTATCCTTGTATCTTGTTTAATTACAATCGCGTATATATAGACCTACATGAATGAAGATGATCTAATGACTTACTTTGATCTATATGATGAGAACATTATTCTCACAGCAAAATATATATCAACCATTGATCAAACTACACGAAACCCACAAACAAATACAAGCAGAGTGTATGAATAAAATGAGTGAAAACCGGAAGTTAAACATTTAAAAGATTGAAGAATAAGGAGGGTATTTTGCAATTTATTTAGAGAATAAGAGGTTTTTTGCAATTGTGCTGAAGCTTATGACTTTTTAATTTTTTTTGTAGAAGAAGCTTATGATTTTGTCTCCTTCGGATAATAACTAAAATGTTTTCACTTCATCATGGCCGCCGAGTACGAACTCAATGAAATACGAAAGCTTGATTTCTTTTTGGAGAATTATTCACCATTTGGATTTATCCCCTTCAAAGATCCCGTAATAATTTACTTCATCAAATTTTGTTGATTTTATTAAGGTGAGCAATCAGCACTCTTATGCTGTAGATTTTATTGTTTTGATTATGTAAATTAGAATTTTTGAAGAAAAACGAAATTGATGATGATGAAGAAATTGATGTCAATTTAATTTGAAACAAAAATTAGTCAATTAATTCTCTCAAATAATCCTCCTGTATCTTGTTATTTCTCTCTTCCTCTCTCTCTCTCTCTCTCTCTCTCTCTCTCTCTCTCTCTCTCTCATCTCCTTAGGTCATCCATCATGATTGTGTTAGATTATGTTCATATATCAACATTAGGCGGAAATAAAACATGAACTAATAAGGATCTTGATAATCATACTAACCACATTTAATTTAAACATAAAGACATACCTTACATCGCGATTCCAAAGCATCGAGGTTAGTGGGGTGATCGTTTTATGTCTCTATAAAAAAATCACCATTGAACTTGAGAGGTGAATGCAAGCTGATGGAGGGTTTTAGGGACTAAGATTGGGTGAGAGTAAGAACCCTAATTACCCCTAATACTTATATACCACATATTCCATCATAGGTAGTAATTGGGTGTTTTCCTAAACAACTTAATAAGATAGTCTCAATACTTAAATGTCCTTATAGATTGGGTTAAGGTAAAGTCCATAGTTTGCAAACTCAATGGATCATCATACTGAGTTATGTGGGCCATAAATTCTTACATTCACCCACTTGGCCCATATGACCCATAATAAAACAAAATATGTTTTATTTTAAGATCATTTTGAAATTATTTAGCAAAACGACTCAATAATGGGCTTAGGACTAAAATGATATACACGCGCGCGATTTGAAAATATCTCAATCCTCAACTATCTTATTAACCATCATAATATCATAATTAAGTAAGTCACTATCATGAGTTATGGCAACCATACATCTTTAATCCAATATACTTTCTTCCATACACCACAAAGGTAGAACTCACCTAACATGATCAATAATTAGGGAATCTACATTCATAAAAGGCCAACAACATTAATGCCTTTAAAATTGGTTCGACTATTAAGTCTTTTCAAGACTATTCCCGTTGCCATACATCCCATCTCAAACATGTGTACACATAGAAAAAATAAGAAATCAGAAACATACAACAATGAGATCTCAAAAAAAAAAGTCTAATAGAAAAGAATCATAACATCCATGTAACCATGTGGCTAACATCATGGGATACATCAAATAATATCATCACGTTCCTTAAATATTTTAATGATGATCCCTTGGTTAATAGATTTGTAATTATAAACTATAGGCTTATACATTTTTTTAAAGACACCTATGTTTCTAAATTTCTTTCTTAAGAAAAGTATTTAACCTACTAGAATACTTTTCTCTTTGAAAGAGATGACTGTTGCGACACATTAAACTCTCAACGACTTGGCAACAATGACGACAAACCCAAGTCCTGATATAAATTTCGCAACCATGACTATAAGTTGTGGCCTCAAGTTTGCCACAAAGTCAATCCTCATTTATTCTTGATGATACGTTAATGGATCGGCATAACTTTCATCATAATCCCTACTCATTCATAAGAGTACATATTCAAAGGTACTTTCTGCTACCAGGGTATATATGAGGCTTCCCAAAGCCTCCTTATATACAATTTTCTTCCATTTGTATATATTTCCTATCAATATTTCGTAATAGGGGCATTACTAGCTGAACTTATTGAATTCCTCTAAATCTATTTAGATATTCTGTTCTGAGACTACCCTAATGATTATTGTGTTTGGCTTCAAAAATATTTTGATTCCAAATGCGTGAGTTGTCTCAATAATATCTTAAGTAGTGAGAAATTCTTTGGTTTTGTGCAATGAACTAAAATCACTTTAAGCAAGTTAACTACTATCAATACATATAACAAGAAATATAAACTTACTCCCACTATTCTTTAGAAACAAATACCGATTTATAAGGTATTTCTTAAAACTGAATAAACATAATGATGGCATTATTGAACTTGAAGTACCATCTCTAGGAAGCATGTTTAAATCTACGTATCGATCATTTAGACTTGCAAATTATGTGTTTCTTTTCCTAAAATAAAAAACTCTTAGAGTAATCCAAGTGCCTTTCTCTTTTAACAATTACATTATTTGGCCTTTCTGTCAAATTCAAATTCATGTAGCTAAAAGGCATAGTCATTTAGAATAACAAATTTGTTCTTTTCAAAACAACATAATATTATTCTCTATAGCAATTCTAGTTTTGATTAATTGGTAATAATATCATTATGCAGTGATTGTTCATTCAGTTATTCATAAAGTTATTGAACTAGTCAACAACCATAAGACAAACAATTTCTTTAGAGGAAGGGACTTGTATCCTAACTCCTTTAAGTGCCACTTTTTATGGTTATTCACTCCTACTAATTTTACCATCCCAAAATAATTTGACATTATCGATTTCAATACTATCGTACTATGATTAGAATGATAAAACTTTGTACCCTTTTGGATTTGACTGAGTAGTCGATGATCTAACCACTATTCATTCTAAAATCCAATCACTTTTCATTTGCACCATATATGGGTAACCTAAAGGTATTTAACATACTTCTAACCATAACTTTAATGTACGATTACGATGTTATGTCGTTTATCATATCAAAATATTCATCACTTTCATCAAATCAGATGATTCTCACTTTTACATCTAATTTTCTTACAAACTCAGCAATATTTACCTCAAGGATGTCCATTATTTGAGTGTTTCTTACATAATTAGATTTGCTTATAATATGAGAAACATCATGCAATAGTGATAAAATTCTTTTTCTATCGAAACACATAGTGATCAAGGTGTACTAATATCCAAGTGGATATTCTCAAGAAGCTATGCACTTCAAGTGGCACCTATACTGGTATGTTTGTTTGTTCTTCATTAATATAAAACTTCACACCTTGAGATCAATAGGATCCAAAACCAAAAGGATTCCATCTTTCGTTGAACTCTATAACAATACTTTAGAGATATACTCTAAATGTTTGTGCCCTTAGAAGTAGGAGCTTTCATTCGCTGACTATATTATTTTCAACACTGCAACGCAGAATTTAAGTACAACAATAAAATCCTGCATATATTAAAAAATAATAAGTAGTCCTTAAATTGACCATCCAAATTGTTTAGGGAACTTAATGAGGTTTGTTTCGAAACATTTATAGAAAGGTTAAACATTGTCCTTCCCCACTTCGAAACATACCTCACATCTATAACAATCTTTATATAATTGCCCCATCTATTACAGAAGAAACATTTGTATTGTTTTACTCCGTCTATGAGCCTTGGTAGAATAATTAGACACATTTACTTTGGATTTGTCTTTTTAGATTTCTCTATTTCTTTTAAGCTTCTTGAATTAGGATGAATCAGATGAAGTCCTAGTTGCTTAAGCCTTGCCTCTTCTTAAATAACCATAATTATCATGAGTACAAAATCAATCAGAATGAAGAGCCAGAAATTCTCAACAATAAACGACGTATATAGATTCCTCCTAAATACATTAATTTTGCAGCTAGATTTATAATTAATGACGATATATTCGTTATGGAGTAGTTACATATATAGGAACGAATACATGTTATTTCCACATTTCATGGTTCACTACTCCCACTAAATTTGCCATTACTAAAAAATAAACACAATTAATATCGGGAAGTCTAATATTGTATGTATTGTTTGCAACGTATACTCACATAAACATAATGTTAAGTCTGTTCAACCTTTTTCTAAAACTTAGAGAAAAGATCTTACATTCAAACTACTAATATCTGTTAAAGTAGTGAGTTTACTAAACTTATTCAACGATGTACATAACATTATTCCGTCAAAATTAGTGACAGACAAAGCATGCAATAATGTAATGAGTTATTATCTTGCGTAACTATAATTTAGAATGATACACATCCTAGCTATTGATGAACAAAGAGTATCATCATGATTTTGCCTTTGGGCGAAAAACCATACATACATAGCATTCACTCAAGCAGTGAAAAAACTAAAACTCATTTTATCATAATTGATGAACAAGAAGTATCATCATTATTTCGCCTTTGGGCAAAACAATGATATACAAAGTGTTCACTCAAATAGTGAAGAGAAAATATTTAACCATAATTAGAACAAATGTATGCCTTTGATGACGAACTAGCAATATTATCACGATTTCACCATTGAGCCAAAATCGTGACATACCAAGTGTTCACTCAAAACATATCTTCTAAAATTGAGCATGCAATATCATCACAATTTTACATTGAGGTTGAAATTGCAACATACTAAGCGCTCTCACAAGTAATGAGTCTCTTCACTATGTGAACAAAGAGTATTATTGTGGAGCTAGAATCCGCCGCGCTCGCCACGCTCGAGGGAGACTCGCACGCGTGGGATGCGCAAGTTGGATTCGCCCACCTCAGAAGGGGTGTGAATGTGATATGTAAGGAGTCGCCACCTGATTTATGGGAATCAGGACCCGAGATTTTGGAAAATCGACCTAAATCTAGTTTTCCGAGAAAACCATGGCGATAGTCCAAAGTAGATGGTCTGCGGTACAGAGATAATGGATAAGGGGATCTAGGTACGGGTTGGGAAGGTGTTAGGCATCCAACAACCGCCCGTCCGTGAGGACGGCCTCTACTTCGCGATTAAAGACTTTTAGGGAAATATATGATCAATACTAAGTTATGCTACATACACAAAAACAACTGCACTACAATAAGTAAGCCCCCTAAATCTACGTGTCATGATCAAATAGTTCTGGGGCGAAAGATGCCGACATCCATCCATCTGAATGCAGTAAAGGAAGCGACGCGTGCCATCGGTGGCCCACGTGCTAAGAACACAATAATGTGGACGTATTTTGTATCCACGAGCAAACAAGGGGGTGGTACGTGCAATGTGCACACGTACACTCAAGCATGTGATATGGTGTTGTATGCACCATACACTGAGGGATCACATCCAACATAGGACGTGTCAAAAGACGACGAAAGGCAAGTGACATGGACGTACTTTGTATCCACGCACAAACAAAGACGACGAAAAGCCAGTAACGTGGACGTACTTTGTATCCACGCATTAACAAAGATGACGAAAACAGATTCATGGACGCTCTTGGGCGTGAATCTGTAAGAGGACGATAAGCAGATTCATTGACGCTATGGGGCGTAAATCTGAGAGACGACGATAATTGAAAATCTCCAAGACGACGATAATTGAAAATCTCCAAGACGACGAAAGTGGAGAATCTCAAAGTCAGATCCATGGACGCTCTTGGGCGTAGATCTGACAGACGATGATAGTAGAGAATCTCCTAGACGAAAGCGGAGAATCTCAAAGACAGATCCATGGACGCTCTGGGGCGTGAATCTGAAAGACGACGATAGTGGAGAATCTCCTAGACGAAAGCGGAGAATCTCAAAGACAGATTCATTGACGCTCTTGGGCGTGGATCTAAAAGACGACGATAGTGGAGAATCTCCTAGACGAAAGCTGAGAATCTCAAAGACAGATCCATGGATGCTCTTGGGCGTGGATCTGAAAGACGACGATAGTGGAGAATCTCCTAGACGAAAGTGGAGAATCATCAAAGACAGATCCATGGACGCTCTTGGGCGTGGATCTGAAAGATAACGAGTGTTGGGACTCTCAAAGGCGACGAAAGCTGAGAGTCAAAGATGATGATAGGCAGGTTCAGCCCTTAGGCACAAACCTCAGAGACGACGGTGGTGGAGAATCTCCAAGACGACGAAAGCGGAGAATCTCGAAGTCAGATTCATGGACACTCTTGGGCGTAGATCTGAAAGACGACGATAATAAAGAATCTCCTAGACGAAAACGGAGAATCTCAAAGACAGATCCATGGACGCTCTTGGGCGTGGATCTGAAAGACGAATGTTGGGACTCTCAAAGACGACGAAAGTTAAGTGTCCCGAAGATGACGATAGGTAGGTCCAGCCCTTAGGCGTGAACCTCAAAGACGATGAAAGGCAGATTCAGCCCTTAGGCGTGAATCTGAAAGAGGGGTCACGTCCAACATAGGACTTACCCAAAGACGAAATGGGATCACACTATGCACGTGTGCCTGAGATAGGCGAGCGTCGATGAGACGCGAATGATGAATGCCCTACGCTCTAGTACCGCACGAAGGTATCTAAAGATTCTTAATCTGATTAAGGATGACCCTGACTCTATATGTATGAAGAACCCTAAGCTAAATGTGATGAATTTGAAAAATGACATGTAAAACAAAGGTGAGGGTAAACTAGGAATTCCACATCGAGTGAAACCCTACACACCCTCGAAAACAACACGCAATCCTAGGCTAATGCAACCTAAAGCTACAAGCATACAAAGCCTAACCCTAGGGTGAACTAAGCTAAAGAGCTTAATCTCTATTATTATTTATTTTTAGGGTTTGGCAAGTCATCGGACCCTTAGGCTCGACATGAAAAGATGCGGGTTCTTGGACCCACAAGAGAGAGGATAGGCTCTAAAGGCCCGAGTGATAGTGATGGGCTTTGGGCCCTGGAAAACTGGATCTAGGCCCGTGGGCCTGGCAGGGATGCGGGCCCGTAGGCCCAAGCTCGAGAAATGAGCCATTAAGCTCATAGCAACTGGTAGAAAGCCCGAAGCTGAAAATTTGGGAAATGAAGGAGGGCCCGTGGGCCCACCACGAAGGGATGGGCCTGCAGGCCCAAAATAGCTTATTCAGAGGCTTATTAAATGTTTCAATCCCAAACTAGCAAAAAAAAAAAATCAAAACACTAGTATAAGTCGCGAATTATTCAAAATCAGCAGACAAGTAAATTAACGCAACTTATGATATCAAAATTTTAAGCGCCAAGACGGGAGTGTAAGCAAGTACGCAAAAATGTTTGTGCAAAAATGATGAGGTCGTGAGCACGATATCAATCCTATTAAGCGTGGCAAAGTAGTGATGCTAACTCATGTTGAAGAAGATGTACTATGCTCCATATGAACAATATCCCATTATCTCATGTTCGATTATTTCATGCATGCATCATACAAAATATTTAATGGCAAGATTTTAATTCATGTTTCACGTAAACATCATGTGGCATGCATGCATGTCATTAATTGTTTCATGCAAAACTAACATATATATCGTAATATATGCTAAAAATCACATGAGATGATATTTACATCTACCACATGTTTATCGTCAAAAATTGCATGCAATATTTCACTGAATCATGAAAGTACCGTTACATCATCATTTCATCACATGAGATAAGGGTTCAATAACGGAGAAAATACAAGAGAAGATAGGGATTATCACCTAGTCGGCACAAGTCTGCGGCACAGTCGCGAGAAACCCCACCCCTTCACGCGTCGATGTGTGGTGGAAGCGACAAGTGAGCCCCACTCCGTGTCCAAATGGAGAAAACCGAAATTCTAGGGATGTTGCAAAATTATTTTTGAAAGGGAGGAAAGAAAAATAAAAAAGTAAAAAGTAAAAAAAATAAAAATACGAAGAGTACAAATAACAAAAAAAGAAAGAAAGAAAAGAAAAAAAAAACTGAAATCCTTTTTTTTTTTTGCTTTTTTGCCCTTTTTTTTAATAAAAAAAGAAAACCCTTTTTGCTGTTTTTAGAAGAAAAAGAAAACAAAAAAAAAAAAAAA
>MVGT01001028.1:313628-324108 GCA_002174775.1 Macleaya cordata
GCACGTAAACCGAGGTACGACCAAAATGGGTATTTTCTGGGGTGTGCGAAAATTTGGCGTCTACAGATGCCCCTCCTCGCCAGAGACCGGTTGCGGTCGAATGGCGAGGCCGACGATGCCTGATTTTCGCGAACCAATGAAATGGTCAAGCATTAAAGTTCAATGATCTAGGTTGTGAATTCAGCTAACCGTTCGTAGTCAGCCGGAGCTGGGCACGAATTTCGCTGGTCTGCTTCTGAGCTAGTTCGGCCTTTACGATTGTGTGTGGATTTGTATTTGTTTTGTTGTCCTTGGTCGGACAATCGTTGAACATGCATGCTCCTGCCAACTTTGCCATGGCAAGGAGTAGTCCGCAATTTTTTGGCATTTTGCCGAGTTGTGTGGATGATTTTGAAAGATGATTTTGAAAACCAGATCATTTTTCCTTTTGAAAGATCCATTTTAGCAATTTTTAATTTACCCAGATGGAGAGGGGAGATCTCTTGCTTGATCGTTGCCGAAGGACTCGTGTGTCGTGCTAGGGTTTTTACACCACTCAATTATATCAACACTTCATCTTCTTCATTGATCTTGTTTGACTGACGGAAAACTGAGAGATGAACCCGTTGTATCGTTTCTCCCATTGAATACGTTCTTGCACCCTTTTCCGTGTGCACTCTTCCCCTCACTTTTCCTCGAGGGAAAACAATCATCACATGCTTATGCGCGCTTTCCGCTTCATCATAAATGGGGGGTAGTGGAGGTAGGCTCTCTTTCCAACCCTTCACGTGCTTCTTCAAACCTTTCGCGTGCTTCTATGTGAAGAGTTCGGCGAACTCCGTTCTTCTTTTCCCGAGTTCTATAAATACTCGGTGCTTCAAGGTTCAACATCCACACCAATCCTTTTCTATCTCGTCCTTTTTTCTTCTGCAACCCCCTTTTTTAGAGAATGGAGGCTTTCCATGCTTGGGTGCATAATCTTGATGACTTCGAGAATTCATTCATCCGAGCTCACTGCCTCGGACATGTTTCTAGCCTTGTGGGGTTCCAATTAGACATGGACCTCTTGAGGGCGGCAGCCACCTGTTGGGTCCGTGATCTTCATATCTTCCGTTTCGGCTTTTGTGACATGTGCCCCACTATTGAGGAGTTCAGCAAAATTCTCGGCATTTCTTCTGATGGGCCTCTCTTTGCCCCTCCTCCCGGCGGAGTTTCCCGTCTGGATTTTAGCCGTTTCTTGGGCGGGCGCTATCGCCACTCCCTTGACCATGTCTTTCTTTCGAATGGGGTGCATATCGAAAACCTTATTCGTCATTTCCGCCCATGCGAGGATCCTGAAATTCGTTGTCGGGCATTGTGCATTGCGCTTTTGGGCAAGTACCTGTTTCACATAGACGGACGGAGGTGCTCTCCCACGGTGGTTGCTGTTTTGCAGCAGGCTAGAGTGGGTCGGGCTTATGTACCTGCCATTTTGGGGGAGCTTTTCGATAGCTTGGATTCCTATGCCGAGATGAGGCAGATCCGGGGCAGCCTCTACTTGCTTCAGGTATTTTCTATTTGAGTTCTTTTCATGGGCCTTTTAATCACTGCTGAGGCACTAATCATTCCTGATTCTTTTGTAGATATGGCTTGTGGAACACCTGCGACTCAATGGCGCGATCGGGAATTGGGTATTGACCTTGAATGTGATCCGAGTTCACCGAGAGCGTGGCTATCATGAGCGTCAACAAGAAGACACAGTAGGTTGGCTGCAGCATCTGTCCAACAGGGCTGTTCACTGGCATCTTCACTACTGGCCTGTGCGTCTGGAGTTTCTGAACACCTATGGTCACAACATCGTGTCGATCTTGAGCTTCACACAGAGGACCTTTTACTGCCCGCTTCTCATCCTTAGGCAATATGGGATTAATCAGCCTGTACCGGATCTTTCCGGTCATTTCTTTGGTCCTGCACCTGTCACCTCTCGCATCATTATTGCCACCGCTCGCTCTTGGCATCTGCGACCTTTGATTGAGCCATCGATCTTTCCGGTGGAGAATCCCATACGTGTTGAGGGATATCGTCTGTGGCGTGCATCTTTCCTCACTTTAGCACCTGCAAACGATGCTACTGACGGAAATGGAGGAAACGAAGAGGATTGATTGTGGCTTCCTCGTCTGCCTGAAAATGAAAACAGATGAACTCTATTAGCAATGGGCACCCACTTTCTTTTTTTTTTTTTCGTCAGTGCCATCCCTGTCAAAACTGTTAGTCGTCGCATAGATAAAATAAAATAAATGGAGTGAGTTTGGAATATGTGCACCTGTGCAATTTATCCATTGATTAGTGTTCAACAAACCCATCACTTGCGCCATAGCAGACGACTTCCAAATGCTAACTGTTATGACCCTTCATACGTTTTTTTTTTCTTTTTTTTTGAGACAAAAATACGCTTGTCTTTTGGAAAATTTGCCTCAGATGCCTAAACTAGAGTCATGTAAAACATGCCCCTAGCATTCTAGATTCTTCCTCATAGGCTTCCTGCGAGACAAGGTTTTGAAAACAAAACATGTGCGTCTTTTGAAAATCTTTTTTTTTTTGAAACGGTACGACATACGCGCGATTTTTTCTAAACCCCTCTTATCCTTTGGGGATTTTTGCCTCAGATGCCTAAACTAGAACCATGCAAAGCATGCCCCTAGTGTCCTAGATTTATCCTCATAGGCTCCCCGCCGGACAAAGTTTTTTTTTTTTTTTGGAAAAAACAAGGCAATTTGACCCCTTAGCTTGGATACGATTATGAATACTCGCTCGATTGGCAAAAGTCACGTCGACATGTCGCCACTTTCTTTGGTTGACCTTGTATTGCTTCACCTTTATCTTCTGACTTCGCTCGTTGGATCCGACGGGTACCAACTTATTTAAAGACTTGAGTCCGACACTGAAATTGTTACCATCGGGAAGTCACGATGTTATGGATGAAGACTGTCTGCATTTTTACCCATGTCGTAGCTTGCTCTTTTAATTGTGTCCGCCGGCCAGTACTCTAGCTCCGAGGGTGTTGCACTTCAAAGCTCACAAATGCGGATCAAATTTTCTCAAGTCTTTATTTTTCAGACTACGAATTCTATTCTTGAATTTTTTCTCTTCTTCATTTTTTGGAGGTCTACCACCCTTCCCGTCGACCAAAGACNAGGGGATTATTTGCTATGTACAAAGGAAAGGCTTAGGCTCAAAATCGTTTTCTAGCGGAAATAAAGTTTCAACTGGGTTCTTTTAGAAATTTGGATATCGGCCAAAGAAATGCCTCATTTTTGGACCTCTGTCGGCTTCACTTGCCCCAGTCTAAGAGTCGAGTGGTTACCTCAAGCGTAGTACTTCTTGAGTTGGTCCGCATTTGTAGGCTTTTGATGCTCAATCCCGTCAAGATCTGTCAATTGGACAGCCATCCCTAGAAGGATGTTCTTAATGATGTAGGGACCGTCCCAATTGGGTTTGAATTTGCCCCTTGTGTCAGAATGATCTACGGGCCTGATTTCTTTGAGGACAAGGTCGCCTACACTCAAGTTTCTTGGTCGGACTTTCTTGTTAAAGCTACGAACTATCCTTTGTTGGTAAGATTGTGCATGACATGCTGCGTCCAACCTTTTCTCATCAATGTAGTTCAAAGCGTCTACCCGGGACTGGATCCAATCCGCTTCATCCTCGGTTCCTTCCCTCAGAACTCTGAGAGTTGGAATTTCAATTTCGATTAGAAGTACTGCCTCCATTCCATATACAAGAGAGAACGGTGTTGCCCCTGTTAGCGTTCGAATTGAGGTGCGATAGGCCCATAGCGCATAAGGCAACTTGTCGCTCCAGTCTTTATAAGTCACAGTCATCTTTTTCAGGATCTTAACTAATGTCTTATTGGCAGCTTCCACCGCACCATTAGTTTGCGGCCTGTGAGGTGACGAGTTGTGGTACTGGATCCTATATTTGTCAAACAAATTGCGTACCTCAGAACCGATGAAGTTTGGACCATTATCTGAGATGATTTCATGAGGCACTCCATATCTGCAGATGATATGATTTTGGATGAACTTTGCGGTGGAGGCTGACTTGATACTTTTACACGAGATTGCTTCTACCCATTTTGTAAAATAATCGATTGCGACGATGATGTGGTCATGTCCACTTGATGAAGATGGGCGTATCTTGCCTATCACATCGATCCCCCATGTTGAAAAAGGCCAAGGCGATGTCAAACAGTTTAGGTTTGCCGGGGGAACATGGATCAGATCTCCGTGTATCTGGCATTCATGACATTTCCTAACGAACTTTTCACAGTCAGTATCCATTGTTCGCCAGTAGTACCCATACCTGCGGATCTTCTTAGCCAACATTCGACCGCTCATATGTGGACCACATACTCCAGCATGGACTTCTTCCAGGATGTTCAGTGCTTCATCTTTATCTATGCATCTTAGCAGTGTATTATCAAAGGATCTCTTAAATATATGACCTCCACATAGAGCGAACCCTGAAGCCCAGGATCTAATAAACCGTCGATCTCTTTTGGTCGTGCCTTCTGGATATTCTTGGGTCTCCAAGAATCTTTTAATGTCGGCATACCAAGGCTCACTAGGCTCCTGTTCTTCGAACTCATTCACTTGATAACAATGTGCAGGTTCGTCTCTCTGAATCACCTCGATTGGTCGAACCGTAGCTCCTTCAGGAATGGTAAGCCAGGATGACAATACTGCTAAGGCATTGGCGCAGTAGTTCTTGTTTCTGAATATATGATGGAACTCAACCTTATCGAACTCCTCGACCAATTTTAGCAGATATTCATGATAAGGGATCAACTGTTCGTTCTTCAGCTTCCATTCACCCTGAACTTGTTTAATGATCAGGAGAGAATCTCCGTAAACCATTAGTCTTTTGACTGACAGGGCAAGGGCTGCCTTTAAACCAGCGATGCAAGCTTCATACTCTGCTATGTTATTCGTACAAGGAAACCCCAATCTGATGGCGATAGGTGTTCTGACTCCTTCAGGGGATACAAGCATTGCCCCTATTCCTCTGCCTATCTTGTTGTAGGCTCCGTCGAAGTACATTTTCCAAGGTGCATCTTCTTTTGCTTCTTCTGGTTCTGTTGCCAATATGTACTCATCAGGGAATTCTGTTACCACTGTCGTTTTATCTGGGAGTAGATGGGCGGCAAGATGGTCAGCTACTGCTCTCCCTTTTATGGACTTTTGCGTGACATAAGTTATGTCGAACTCTGATAAAAGCAGCTGTCACCTAGCAGTTCTCCCAAATAATGCTGGTTTCTCAAACAGATATTTGATTGGATCCATCCGTACGAGCAACTGGATTGAGTGTGACAACATGTAATGTCTGAGCCTTTTCGCAGCCCATACCAACGCGAAACAAGTCTTCTCTAAAGGTGTGTATTTTATCTCATACCCAGACAAAGTCTTGCTGATGTAGTAAATGGCACTTTCTTTACCGCTATCTTCATGATATTGCCCTAAAGCTGCTCCCATTGCAGTGTCAGTAACAGAGATGTATAGAATCAAAGGTTTTCCCAGGACAGGCGGGACCAGTACAGGAGGGCTCAGTAGATAATCCTTAATTCTGTCGAATGCTTTCTGGCAATCTTCATTCCATTTCTTGGGAACATCTTTTCTTAGCAGTTTGAAGATGGGCTCACAAATGGGCGTGAGCTGAGCTATGAATCTGCTTATGTACTGAATCCTTCCTAGAAACCCTCGAATCTCTTTTTCGTTGCGAGGTGGAGGCATGTCTGCAATGGCCTTCACTTTGGTTGGATCAACTTTGATACCTCTGTGGCTGACGATGAATCCTAATAATTTCCCTGATTTAACCCCGAATACACACTTACTAGGGTTGAGCCTAAACTTGAATTTCCTTATACGCTTGAAGAGCTTGGTCAGGTCCTTGATGTGATCCTCTCTTCTTTCTGATTTGGCAATCATGTCATCCACGTAAACTTCTAATTCCTTGTGGATCATGTCGTGGAAGAGAGTGGTCATGGCCCTTTGGTAAGTAGCTCCAGCATTCTTAAATCCGAACGGCATTACTCTGTAGCAATATATTCCCTAAGGTGTAATAAACGATGTCTTCGCCATGTCCTCTTCTGCCATCTTGATTTGATTGTATCCAGAGAACCCATCCATAAAAGACAACAAACCGTGGCCAGCAGCATTGTCGACTAGTATGTGAATGTGTGGTAATGGGAAGTCATCTTTCGAACTCGCCTTGTTGAGGTTCCTGTAATCGATGCACATTCGAACTTTTCCATCCTTCTTGGGCACTGGCACAATGTTAGCTACCCAATCTGTATATGTGACTGGGACCAGGAACTTTGCATCCAACTGCTTGGAGATTTCTTCTTCGATCTTCACTGTCCATTCTGGTCTCAGTCTCCTGAGCTTTTGTTTAACTGGTTTAGCATCAGGGTAAGTAGGTAGCCTGTGGACCACCATTTCAGCGTCTAGTCCTGGCATGTCCTCATAAGACCAAGCAAAGATATCTTTGTATTCCTTTAGCAACTCAATCATAGCCTCCCGTTCACCTGGAGACAAGGTCGTACCAATCTTCACTTCCTGAGGTTGGTCTTTAGAGCTCAGGTTTATCAATTTAGAGTCTTCCTTAGTTGATGGCGACCTATCTTCGTGACGATCAAGCAACTCCTGGATCTCCTCCGACATTTCCTCCCGGATAGCGACCCATTCGTCTTCTTCGGGCTCGTATTCATATTCATTGCCAATTTCGAGGTCAGATATTGCCTCTTCAAAATCATTTATACACAAAACATCTTTTTGGTTTTTTGAATTTTCAATTTTTTTGTAGTTTTTGAAAATATTTTGGTTTTTTTGGTTTTTTGAAAATAGTGGAAAACTCAAAGCAGTAACAAAATCTGTTGGGGACCACACTTCTTCCTCTTCAGACGAGGATGCCCCTTCTTCCGATTGAATCAGGTCATTTTTTTTTTGGTGCCCGATGTTGTGGCACCAGGAGACTTACCTGCAAAATGGTTAGTATCGACAGCAGTATCATCATTAATTGAATGGACAAAGAGATGAGGTTGGAGGTCTGTCTCTTCCGAGATCATATTGACCCATTGCGTACCTGCGAGGCTTTTGGGGTCAATGTCCGCCTGGTGATTGATTGTTTGGGGAGACGCTTCTGTTACCCGTGTGATAAGGCACTCTGATGCGATCTTTTTCTTTCGAACCGGCTGAAGGCGAGCTCGGAATTGCACTGCTGTCATCCTCTTCTTGCAAGGAGGGAGATATCTGCAGTATTCTTCTTCTGCCCTCTTTTTGCTCAGGAAGGCTGCACGATATTCCTCTGCGTTTGCCCATTGGGTCTTCGATGCTATGTACTCTTCAGTCGTCATCCTTCTCAAGCTTGAGGTGGCTGTGTCATCCAACACTGATTCCTCGGAAATTATGTGAACATTCGAGACAATCTGATGTTCGGGATAGGATTCTGTGTATAGCTGGTTGATCCCTATCAGAAGTATAAAATCCGATTTGTTCTTGAACAAATTTCATGTGGGCCTTGATTACCTCACATGCCCCAAAAATGGAGTTTCGATTTCAGGTAAATCTCAGCTCACACGTGCATACTCTTACACGCGTGTGACTTGGAAGGTACCTCTTTTGAAATACAACCACCACTTTTTGTTAAAAAACGGACACGACATACTCTTGTGTGTGCGTGTACGACCTAAGGGGTACATTTTTTGAGATTCCATGTTTGGAAATTAGACACATGCATCTAGTGCACGTGAACAACCTATGAGGTTCCTTTTTCGAAATTGGACACGTACATATTTGACTTACGTGAACGACCTATGAGGTTCTTTTTGAAATTGGACACGTACATATTTGATGTACGTGAACGACCCAGTGGGTAAATTTTTTGAAATTCCATTGTTTGGAAATTGGACACATGCATCTGGCGCACTTGAACGACCTATGAAGTTCTTTTTTTGAAATTGGACACGTACATATTTGGCGCACGTGAACGACCCAGTGGGTATATTTTTTGAAATTCTAGTGTTTGGAAATTGAACACATGCATTTGGCGCACGAGAACGACCTATGAGGTTCCTTTTTGAAATTGGACCCGTACACACATGAACGACGTATGAGGTTCTTTTTGAAATTGAGAGTGTGTATCAATTGACTCAGTTCTTTGAACTCCCAGACCGACTTTTGAAATTTGATTCACATAGTGGTTGTGGAATATTTTGCTCCTAGTTGAGCGGTAAATTTTTGAGGGACCTGAACGAGTAATTCTACAGCAGAAGAATCCTCAGGATAGTTCTCTCAAAGAATATTCATCTTTTGCTCCTGAATGAGCTAAATAGTTTGAGGGATATAGGAGGGTAAATCTAGGGAGATGAACCTTTCCCTCTCTTGGTTAAGATGATTATTTCTTTCCTTTCATCATGTCGCTCTGGAACGAGCTTTTCTCTGTTGGAAGATGGCCGAGAGGGTCAATCTAAAAAGAAGAACCCTTTATGAGTATCTCATTCTCTTTTCTTCCTCTTTTCATTTCCCGCTTTTAAATGAGTTGTCACTTTGAGGGTGAGGAGGGCTAATCTAGAAAGAAGAACCATTGGATTCCCCTCAAAGTTTTTATCTCTCTTGCTTTTGAAAGAGTAGAGCTCTCAGGGGTTCAAAGAGAGTAAATCTATGAAGAAGGACTCTCAAACATCTGCCCCTAGCAAAAATATCTTTTTTTTTGTTTTGCAAACACAGAGAAAACTAGTCAATATCAAAATGCCTCTACAGTGAACTATGCCTCGGAAATTATGCGACATGAATGCACTCCTTTGGGTTAATCCTAAGGATACATCTATCGCAACTACATGCATGCAGGGCTCAACTAGACTCTGTATTCGGCTAAAGGTTCGGGTCACCTCGGCAATATGTACCTCGCAGTCCAAAGACTGGTCGTTAGTACAAGGCGGAGGGTGTGGAGTTTCGGTACTCTCAAAGGCGACGAAAGCTGAGAGTCAAAGATGATGATAGGCAGGTTCAGCCCTTAGGCACAAACCTCAAAGACGACGGTGGCGGAGAATCTCCAAGATGAAGAAAGCGGAGAATCTCGAAGTCAGATTCATGGACACTCTTGGGCGTGGATCTGAAAGACGACGATAATAAAGAATCTCCTAGACGAAAGCGGAGAATCTCAAAGACAGATCCATGGACGCTCTTGGGCGTGGATCTGAAAGACGAATGTTGGGACTCTCAAAGACGACGAAAGTTGAGTGTCCCGAAGATGACGATAGGTAGGTCCAGCCCTTAGGCGTGAACCTCAAAGACGATGAAAGGCAGATTCAGCCCATAGGCATGAATCTGAAAGAGGGGTCACGTCCAACATAGGACCTACCCAAAGACGAAATGGGATCACACTATGCACGTGTGCCTGAGATATGCGAGCGTCGATGAGACGCGAATGATGCATGCCATACGCTCTAGTACCGCACGAAGGTATCTGAAGATTCTTAATCTGATTAAGGATGACCCTGACTCTATATGTATGAAGAACTCTAAGCTAAATGTGATGAATTTGAAAAATGACATGTAAAACAAAGGTGAGGGTAAATTAGGAATTCCACATCGAGTGAAACCCTACACACCATCGAAAACAACACGCAATCCTAGGCTAATGCAACCTAAAGCTACAAGCATGCAAAGCCTAACCCTAGGGTGAACTAAGCTAAAGAGCTTAATCTCTATTATTATTTGTTTTTAGGGTTTGGCAAGTCATAGGGCCCTTAGGCTCGACATGAAAAGATGCGGGTTCTTGGACCCGCAAGAGAGAGGATAGGCTCTAAAGGCCCGAGTGATAGTGATGGGCTTTGGGCCCTGGAAAACTGGATCTAGGCCCGTGGGCCTGGCAGGGATGCGGGCCCGTAGGCCCAAGCTCGAGAAATGAGCCATTAAGCTCATAGCAACTGGTAGAAAGCCCGAAGCTGAAAATTTGGGAAATGAAGGAGGGCCCGTGGGCCCACCACGAAGGGATGGGCCTGCAGGCCCAAAATAGCTTATTCAGAGGCTTATTAAATGTTTCAATCCCAAACTAGCAAAAAAAAAAATCAAAACACTAGTATACGTCGCGAATTATTCAAAATCAGCAGACAAGTAAATTAACGCAACTTATGATATCAAAATTTTAAGCGCCAAGACGGGAGTGTAAGCAATTACGCAAAAATGTTTGTGCAAAAATGATGAGGTCGTGAGCACGATATCAATCCTATTAAGCGTGGCAAAGTAGTGATGCTAACTCATGTTGAAGAAGATGTACTATGCTCCATATGAACAATATCCCATTATCTCATGCTCGATTATTTCATGCATGCATCATACAAAATATTTAATGGCAAGATTTTAATTCATGTTTCACGTAAACATCATGTGGCATGCATGCATGTCATTAATTGTTTCATGCAAAACTAACATATATAACGTAATATATGCTAAAAATCACATGA
>MVGT01001028.1:347321-420294 GCA_002174775.1 Macleaya cordata
ACTTGAGGTGTTGTATTTAGCCTTTTTGAGGTGCATGTTATCTTACTTGTTTTGTATATATTTTCTTAAGATATGTATATAAGACAAACACACTTATGTATATTATATCACTTAACTCAGGTTATCTATGTATATTATTAAGTGAGGCATCATTTTAGAATTGTGGTTTGAATCCAGCATAGTGGATAACTAGGTATTATTATTTCGATGAAGTAAGGTAGACTAGTCTTGATGAGATGATATGACTATCGTGGATGATTGGAATGATTTAGAAATATTTTTTGTAGATACATCATCTCTTCTACGGGTTGAGAACCCTAAAAATACAGAGGAAACTCTGGTGAATTTTCCGTTGGGCCTATCCATATTTTAAGGTGATTAAGTTTTCCTGACTAGATTAGTTTAACTCTGATTAGGTTCGTAAACCTTGTTTAGGTTTGTTTAGTACTAATTAGTCACCTTGTATAGTTAACCTAACGCCTCGAGATGCGACTCAATTTCTTAGAGATTGTGAGTTTCGAATTAGGGCGTTACAGATTCCAAAGCATCGAGGTTAGTGGGGTGATCGTTTTACGTCTCTACCCATAAATCACCATTGAACTTGAGAGGTGAGTGCAAACTGCTGGAGGGTTTTAGGCACTAAGATTGGGTAAGAGTAAGAACTCTAATCACCCCTAATACTTATATACTACCTATTCTATCATAGGTAGTAATTGGGTGTTTCTCTAAACAACTTAATTAATAAGATAATTCTAATACTTAAAGGGTCTTATGGATTGGGTTAAGATAAAGCCCACAGTTTGCAAACTCAATGGACCATCATATTGGGTTATGTGGGCCATAAATTCTTATAGATTGTACTTACAAAGGGTAAAATTTGGTGTTTGTTCAGAGGGATATTTATTCATGAATGACACTATGCGAGACACACATGTGCCTTTAGACAACAAAATCACAGAAACTATGAATATGAGGGGTTAAGTTAATTATAAGATCTTTGAGGAGGGTAAGTCCAAATAGCGAACAATTCTAAAGAGGTAAGTTAAATTAACCATTTCTTTTTTTATGGAAGTGACTAATGCCCAAGTTATAACAAGACAAAAATAGACCACTATATTTAGATGCAAACGAAATGTAAAAAAAGTTTTAAGGTAACAAATAATAATTTAGATGGATTGGATTTTAGAATCGGAAGAATGGTAGAGACACCATGTTATGATTATAACACATTAGCAAAAAATGTGGTGTGGTAGTTGATGTGGCCAAAATATGTCCGATGTTGTAGCCCATTATCTAACAATTTTATCTCACATCACTTACCACATCACATCTGGTTTGCAAATGTGGTATGAAATATATGAACCCTTTAGAACCATAAAATAGGTTGGTTTTAAAAGGGATCTCCCCTTTAGATGGGGAAGCATTCTCATTTTCTAGGCCTTAAGCCTAAATATATATTCAATCCCTAGTGTGTATTTCTTAGAGGCTTTTCTCTTTAAATAATTACACTCCACCAAAACTTACACCCCACCATTGCCACAAAACACTAGCAATATTACCATCTCCACCACCATCACTATCCCCATCGCAGCCACCAAAAATGCCCTCATTGTCGCTGCCATTCCCAATATCTATTGCAGAAAAGTAAAAAAAGAGAGAATAGAATGAGTCTCTCTCTCTCTCTCTCTCTCTCTCTCTCTCTCTCTCTCTGATCTCTCCTTCTCTCTCGATCTCTACGTTGGGGTAATGGTAGTGGTGGAGGTGGAGGCGTTGAGATGGTGGCAGTGGTGGTGGCAGTGATGTTGGGGTGGTAGCGGAGGTGGTGGAGGTGGTGGAGGTGTTTGTTGTGGCTGTAAGTGGTGGTGGTGATAGTGATGTGGTGTAGTTATTTTTTGTGGGGTGTAAATTAAAGAGAAAAATCAACCACCCCTAGTAAAAATAAGCTCCCCCTAACTATTTTGGGAATGCCCCTTATATGGGGTCCCCTCCATCCAATATGGGCTAGCCCTTTAACGGCTCCATTAAAAAACCTTCGGTTTTAATTTATAGATACTGATTTTTCTCTTTTTTTATCACGGTAGTTATTTAATGAAAATAGATTTTTTTTACCATAGCTTTTGCACAGCTGTTAGAGGCTCACACAGAGACGAGACAAGGGTTGATTTTTTATGAAAGTTGACTTTATTTTATTTTTTTCGATGAAGATGAACTCACCATGTATATATGATCCTCACAGAAAAATCACTATTTTAAAATTTGTAGACTTTTAGTCCCTACGTCTACATGGTAAAAAAATCAACAATGATTTTGAAGTAGTTAAAAATTTTAGAGTGACGTGATTTCCTATGAGGATGATCTACATAGTTGTATAAAATAGATCGCACTGTCATCGTTCATTTCCAATCAGTTTTTTATGGGGTTAGAAGTTTTGGATTTTTTTCTGTGCCTATGATGTGCATGCCGAGAATATCCACATTCCTGTTCCATTTATTTGAGTGTCAAAAGTGGACCAATTTTTGTGATAGGTTCCAATTCTGGATCCAGAATTCTAGATTCCATCCAGGTACTTCGATGACCCCAACGACAACAAACCCATTGAGGACAAGTATTTATGGAAACCTCAAACCTCTATTTTAGAAAAGTTTGAGGGATAAGTCAAGTACTAAGGTGAGAGTTGTCTCTCAAACTCATCCACTCAGCCTCAAATCTACCCATATTTTTTCTTTAAAGTTTGGTTTTGTTGTATGAAAGTTTTCATGTGTTTTGAAACACCAAGCCTATGGAGCCCACTCGGATAGATCTAATAGTTGATATTTGGTGAGGTTGTTCTCCTCAACATGTAGATCATTCTCACAAATATTATAAAACTTCTAACCCCTTCAAAAGTTGGTTGAAAATTAACAGTGAGAATAATAGTGAGGAAAAGAGTCAACTTTTGATGGGGTTAGAAGATTTAGAATGTGATGATTTTTTATGAGGATGATATATACGATGAGGAGAACAATTATACTGAATATCAACTATTGGATCGTATCCAAATGGACCCCTTAGGTTTGATGTTTCGAAACATACGAAAACCTTCATAAAACAAAAACAAACTTTGAAAGCAAAGAAAATTTTAAAACAAAAAAGGTGATGTTAAAGGAGTTCCTCAAAAAGTTGGGGGGATGGACAAGATGGGGGGTGGACTAGATTGTTTAAGTTAGTTGGGGGGATAAATTTAGTTTTACTTAGAGGATAGTCATCTAAAAATGGGTGATATTTTTCAACCCAACCCCAAAAAACACTCTAACCCTTAAAAACACTCCAACAAAAAATATACCCACCATCTCCACCTCTGATCACCACCACTCTACCGCTATCACCTGTTGGAAAAAATATTGATATAATTTAGATAGAGAAAAAAGAAAGAAATTAATGATCAATCAAGACTTTAAGGCTCGAAGTCGATTTCTTTTAGACAATATTTCTCCCCTTCCGATCGATGATCACCAGTGGACAAAGTGGATAGAGAAATGGCCTTCAAGATACAATGATGCCCTATGATCATTGTGAAGCAAATTATGCACAGTCTGATCACAACCCGAACACTATAATTAATAAAACACTAATGGTTCCATGCACACAAAACTCTAATCGTTCAAACAAAATCTCTTACACTTTGTTTCTGTAACTAATTGATTTTGGGTACGTCTTATTTATAGACTTTGAAGTGTCTATTCACAAAAGACTTGAACCTATTTGAAAGGTTGTCTCTCTCATCAATTGGTTCAGTTAAACCATGTACCAAAAGGCACCTATTTGAACAAGGTGATCGTTAATTCAAATGTACCAATTCAAATGAACTAAACAGTTCAAGTGAGTTATGTTTGTTCAAATTGACAACCAATGGGTTAAACCAATTGGAATATATGTACTGTAAAACCGAATTTGACCTTTTAATAACATATCTCATATATGTCAACATGCACCGAATCTATTTAACTTAAAAGGGTAAGAGAATTAAAATGTTATCTAGAGATTTGTGCAAAACCAAAATAAATATAATTATATATATATATATACTTTTTGAAAATATCTCTAACATCACCACCACTCCATCGCCGGCTACCACCACCACCACCTCCTCCGGCCGCTACCTACTTTTTTTTCTTCTTCTTCTTTTTTCTTCTTCTTCTTCTTCTTCTTCTTCTTCTTCTTCTTCTTCTTCTTTTTTCTCCCCCCTCTTTCTCTCACGATCTCTCTCCCCTCTTTTTCTCTCTCCTACTTCTTTCTCTCTGCCCCCCTCTTTCTAGCCTCTCTTAATTTCTCTAACCTTTATCTCTCTAGATCTAATTTTTTTTTTTCAGATTTAAAATTTATTTTTTTCTTTTTCAGGTGGTTGACAGCGGTATTAGTGATGGTCGGCGGTGGAGGTGGACGACAGAGGAAGTGACCGGCGGCAGAAGTTGCTGGCAATGGTGGGATGGTGAAGATGAAGATGATGATGATGTTGGTAGGGGTGGGATGTACTATTTAATTTTAGTAGGGTGAAGAGAGAAAGTTGGTGTTAGGTTAGTTTGCCCCCCACATCACCCCTAGTAAAAATGACCTATAATTTAGATTTTGAACAAAAAGCCTATTTAACTAGTATATTCCCAAATATTTTGAAGAAATCTTTTAACAACATCTATATTATTTGGTGGACTGCATTGACTCAAATAAACCCATATTTATCACTTGATGGAGTAATGAACGGATTATTAGAAATCTATTTTGAATAAACTTGTAGTCCTAACCAAGCACCCTAATTAGTTCATTATCTTACTTTTGAGAACACCCTTGTACTCGAAGGCAAACATATTCCTTAACCTTACTTTATAGAAATCTCCACAAAAAGTCCTCGATCACGTCGAGCAAAGAACTATTTCTTTACTTCACTTATAATAAATTTTAGATGCAAAAGAAACTTTTTGAAAAGTGTATTTGTAAGTGACTCTCCCACCTCTCTGGAACCTAATAATTTATAATTGGAAGATAAAATAAAGAAAAAATACACAATAATAAATGCGCCTTTGTAATGTTACAGCATCAGTTGTAACAAGCATTAACCGCGGATTTTTATCACTTTAAAATGAATGTGATTCATGAGGGTGTGTAGAATTCACGCATCTACTGTTTTTTTTTTTATCAGCAGTTCACGCATCTACTGTTAAATTCATGTTACTGTAGAGATTGTTGTAGTAGTTTTGGTTTGGGAGATAAAGCATTTTTCTTCATTCAATAGCATGAAACACGTGCGATAAATCTTCTCATTCAGCTCAGAAGATTATGTAACGTGACCTGACCATTCAACAAAATTCTAGGGTTTCTTCTTTAGCAAGAAGCACTTATAATGCTCTCTATATAAGTTCTTAATTCTCTCTTAAATAATCTTTTTCTTATCATATATACATCAAAGAACCCACACCATAACCCTCCTCGATCAGATCTTCTCTTCTCTTGATTCATCATCAAATTAATAAGTTATACAATCAATCATGAGTAGTAGTTTGGATGCGATTATGGGTTTGGTTATGATGAGTTACNAGAAGCACCATCGTCGACCATAGTCAGCGGTCGACACAGGTTGGTCAGCTGAATCATATAGCTAAAACTGGAGAGGCACTCGGCAGTCGACACCTACAGTTGACTGTGCTCCAACCGACTGTGACTGAACACGACCTATGGGTCGGCACTCATACGTCGACTGGAGGGATGCATGACCGCGACATCGCCTTGAGGTTAGCCCAAATGGAAGCCCTCATCAGTAGAATCCCAGGTGTTCCCGCTCCGATCAAGAAGAGCCTGCTGAGTAGTTATGCCGATTCACCTTTCGTCGATGAGATCGCCCTAGTCGAAATGCCGAGGAAGTTCAGTCTACCGAGCATGAAGCTCTACGATGGCACTACAGATCCAGATGATCATATTGCCCAGCATAAGCAACGGATGTTTACTGCAGCGATTCCAAGGGACCTCCGTGAAGTATGCATGTGCAAGGGGTTCGGATCAAGCCTGATAGGCCCGGCCCTGCAATGGTATACCAATCTAACTAATAATTCTATCTCTTCTTTTGCTCCACTCACGGATATTTTTGTCGAGCATTTTGCTAGCAGTAGGAAACTGGAGAAGCATTCGGATGATCTCTACCGAATTAAGCAAAGAAGAGGTGAAAGGCTCCGAGACTACGTCGGATGATTCAACAGAGAGAAAGTCTCCATCCCTTCTTGCAATATCGACACATCCATCACAGCCTTCAGGAAAGGTCTACTTTCAAACTCTGACCTCTACAAAGAGTTAACAAAGTACGCGTGCAGAACGATGGAGGATGTGCTGGCCAAGGCAAGGGCTCAGATAAAGTGGGAAGAAGATGAAGTAAATAGGTCTTATGCTAGGACAGAGGTTGACGGTAGAAACAGCAGGAAAGACGACAGAGCAGAGCCTTACTAAACAGGGGATGACGGCATCCGCAGGCTACAGAGGACAGCACACGAAAATGAGGTATTATCTTTCAGCTTAAACTTCTTTCATTTCATTTTTCTAAGTACTTTACTGACTTAAGCATCGGAGGGTCGATGGCAGTGCCATCGGCCACCCTAACCTTGCAATTGCAGATCAGTCATCTATCACACTCAACAAGAAAAGTACCACCTGCTTAAGCTACCATCTGAAATCAGTAAGGATACTCTCAAACATAGGCATTATCGCACTCGACACGATAATCGAAAACTGAAGAACAAAGGAGATATCGCACTCGATCACTTGACATGCTCGATAACTACATTTCTATTGTACGACAAGTAATGGAATGAAGTGACTCTCTCTCTTCTCTGTAAAAACGCCAGTGAAGAAGAAAAGAAATGGCACCTTCCTATTTAAAAGCACGTCTTTAAAAGTGGGGGACACGTGTCAAGGTTCCACTGGGTGTGCTTTATGAAAAGCCGTCTTCACAGTCTGGCAACGAGCAATTTTGCATGCCTCGATCCCAAGACGAATGAGGGAGTGTCAGGTGTTGAAGTACCGAACGGTCAACACCTTTTTAGACTCTTCACTTTCAAGTTGTGCTAGATCTCTCATTCGACCTCATTGGTCGGATGCTTCCAGGCACCATGGGCCTAAAGTTGCAGTCGACATCCTAGGTCGACTGCTACCAGGCACCACGTGCCTAAGTTGCAGTTGACATCCTACGTCGACTGCTCCTGGGTCGACTGCTTCCAGGCACCACGGGCCTAAAGTTGCAGTCGACATCCTAGGTCGACTGCTACCAGGCACCACGTGCCTAAAGTTGCAGTCGACACCCTACGTCGACTGCTTCCAGGCACCATGTGCCTAGGGTTACAGTCGACATTCTAGGTCGACTGCTATCAGGCTCCAAGTGCCAAACACCTCTACGGTCCCCATGGTCGACCGTACCATAGCATCATGATCGATCCTCATGGCCGACTACTTCAGTCGACCTTATGGTCGATTTCTTCAGTCGACTTCTGTACTTAATTGCTCTCTTACATCTCAACCACCCCTAGGGTTGACTGAGCATCACTCGCCAAGCTATGCAGTCGACTGCTCCGAACCATTAGGCAAAGGGCTTTTACTCAACCTCAATTATCGATTGCATCAGAACGTATGTCCAAGTGCTAACACAAACCTCATTGGTCGACTACTACTCTCTAACTCAAGGTCACTTGACTTAGAGAGTGGGGGACAAACTGTAGTGGCCAAATTTGTAGTACACCTCAAAAGCCCACAGGCCAAAGCATTGGTCACTTCGACCGAGCCCAGAGGCCCATTGGGCCACGCCCCGCCTCTCTGGCCAAATCACGAAAAGCGGCCAGAGTTTGACAAGTTCAAATAAGAGGACTTAGTCTACGCATGACTCCTCAACCGCCATAAGATCTTCCTAGGATTTGGGGAGAAAATCCCGAGATCCCAGGAAGACTTATCTGCATCCCCTCTTATAAAAGGAGGGGGCGCAAGGAGAGAGGACATTGGGGAGGAAACATACACGCTCTCTCTCACTCTCTAAAAAAACTCTTTGCAACTCGAGAGCATCCACGATCCATCACATAGTCAATCTCCCCCGGAGAGAATACATCATCAAGTCAGAGACTCAACGACTAAGATCTCGTCTTCTACCACACTCGGCCACGATCTACCAGAATAGGTGATACAGTTCCGTTCTTTTCCTTTAATTTTCTGTTTAATTTATTTTTCCAAACAAACTGACTTGACCGTCGGAGACCTTTAGGCCGGCACCACCCTGGCGCCAAGGAATCTTCACGATCATTCTACTTTTCTTCCTGTGCAGATTGTCGGTGCCCTGATCTAAAATCATTTGTGGAATTTACGGTCTACAAATATAGAAAGTTGATGTTAGGTTAGTTTGCCCCCCACATCACCCTCTAGTAAAAATGATTAATAATTTTGATGGGGCATTTTGGACTAAAAGCCCATTTAACTTGTTCATCTCCAAAATATTTTAATGAACTCCTCTAACAGCACCCAAAAAAAATGAAAAATGGGGCAACAAAATCAATTTTTTTTTTTTGGCGACAAAGGGAGTGTCGCCCATTCACTCCCTCTGTCGCCTTCTGCACCTTAATACTTGCCCCTCCCTCTAACTACCATTTAAAATTTGAAGCACCAAAATTTAGGGAATGCCATAGTGCTTGCCTTGAGACACCCCAAAATTGCAAAATGCAGATCTGTGGGCTGATAACCCAAAATCAAATGATAGATATATGTACATAAATGTAAATTTTACAGAATCTTGATTTGTCCAAAGTTACTTACCGATAATAATGATGACTCAAAACCTACCAATTCTCCAGCGGCCCATCTCATTAATTTTCTAAAGGAAATTTTTGACTTTAGTCCCCCTTCGATGTTTCAATTAGGGGTTAGTCCCTTTTTACACAGAAATTAGACGTTGATCCCTTTTCTGTCAAGAATCCGTTAAGTGGTGCTCATGTGTCAAACACGTGTGGCAATTTGACATTATTACCCCTTCACGTGTAATACACGTGACTCACTTAAGCAGGTACCTATTATTTTACCCAAAATACCCCTGTCTGATCCTGCTTGATCACCACACACGCGTGGTTGAAGACTTGAAGTTGAACAAACACCTCTTTCTCTCTCTAAAACTCTCTCAACTTTCTCTCTCCATGATTACCTGTAAGGTTTTGAACTTCAGCTTCAGTTCTTCTTTTTCTCTGCAATTCAACTACGAAAGAAAAAACCATTTTAGAAATCTGAGGTTGTTATGGTTTCTTCCATTATCTTACTCTCACTCATCATCATCGTCATCATCTCTTGGGAACAAATACAGAGTTTTCTCTTCTCTAAACCAAAACAAGAGAAACTCTACTACTAGGGAACAAAAGAAATCCAGAGAAGATGGATATTATGAAGAAGGAGAAGATCAGAGAAAGGTGCATTGTGAAGTAGATGTAATTTCATGGAGGGAAAGAAGAATTAGGGCTACTGTTGCTGAAAAAAAAAAAAATTAGGGCTACTGTTTTGGTTTTTGCTGATATCGATTCCGTTTGAAATGCTTTAACTGATTATGAAAGACTCACTGATTTCATCCCTAATCTCATTTGCAGGTAAAAATTAAACACTTTCTTAGAGAGAGAAATGAGTTTAGAGAGAGAAAGGGTTGTGGTGATGGTGGTGGGACAATGGTGGAAGGGTGGGGGAGGTGGGAATCAAGAAAAAAAGAAATAATAATAATCTGAATTTTTTTTAGGTGGCCTCCGATTGAGCAGTAGTGACCGGCGGAACCCACTTAAGACCAATTAATGACAAGAGGGGTATTTTGGGTAATAAAATAAGTACCACTTAAATAAATCACATGTGATACACGTGAGGGGTAGTAATGTCAAATTACCACACGTGTTTGACGCATGTGCACCACTTAACAAATTCTTAACGAAAAAGGGATCAAGGTCTAATTTCTGTGTAAAAAGGGACTAACCCCTAATTGAAACATTAAAGGGGGACTAAAGTCAAAAAATCCCTTTTCTAAACCCTCATTTTTACTCCGACTCCACCAAACCCCACCTGGTTTATGTTTTTGTTTGGTAATGGCGGTTCTTTTGCACGACTGAATACACACCTGAAAAGACCAAAATCCGTTTTATCTCGATTGTAAAGTGAAAGAACTGATCTTTCAACCTTTTATTGTTTTGGGTTTTTGGGTTATTCTGTATTCTTTTGCAATTTGGGCATTTGGGTCATAAAAATAAATTCTAGATGAGGTGGGAAAAGTTGAACAGTAGATTGAGAGAAACTCAAGATGGCAGGAAATCTCCAGGTAGAATTGGTGGGACTTTGGGTCCTGGAAAGAGGTGGGGTCATACATGCAACTCCATTAAAGGAGGGAGACTTCTCTATGTTTTTGGGGGTTATGGCAAGGATAACTGCCAAACCAACGATGTACATGTCTTCGATACAGGTGGGTATTTGGAATTTTATGATTTTCTGAAGTCTCTCGTCTCTCTTGCGATTGTTAATGGAGATCTTTTGTTGTTACATTTTGTTGATTGTAGTGATTTTACTTAGTTAGAATATTTCTGAGTGGAATTAAATTTGCAGTTCATGGGGTTCTCTACATGGGTTTTTCATTTTTGGTTGATATGGAATAGTAATACTGCCTCTTTGTTGTAAAACTAGGCTTTAGGGTTTTGTTTGGTGCATTTCCAAATATTTGGTGTTTTTAACATTAATTGAAAATTGGGAATTTTAGAGTTCTCTTTTGATCGTTGTTTAGTTAATGCACTTTGAATCAACTCCTTTGTCATGAACTCATGGAGGATTTTTTGAGATACTTAATTTGATCCAGTGTAGTTCTTTCTAGTCTAAATTTTGTCTCACTAAGTTTTTAAGGTCTTTGGTTGATAAATTTATAGTTATCAGGTTTCAGTTATTTCTTTGTTTCAGTTATATCGTACATGTTCATGTGGATATTGTTTTGAGTGTGTTGACAGTAGTTCTTTGTTCTATTTGGTTTTTTGCAGCTAGGCAGACATGGAGTAAGCCAATGGTGAAGGGAAACCCACCTTCTCCAAGGGACAGTCACAGTTGTACCACTGTGGGGAACAATCTGTTTGTGTTTGGGGGTACTGATGGGAAGGTCCCACTTAAAGATTTGCATATCTTAGATACTTGTAAGACCCTCTTATATTAAATCTGCTTTTAGTGTTACATTTTTGTTCACATTCATTATTAACTAAACATGTAAAATTAACTTGTCTAATTTATATCCTTTTTTTTGTCAGTAAATTATATCTGTTGAAATGGGACATTAGTAAATCATTAAATTGATCGAAAAGGACTGCAAAGTGGATGATATATATTATTTTCAAATTTATATTCTTTGGTGTGTTATGGAGATAAAAACACATGAAAGAAAAAGTGTTCTGGAGATAAAACTGAAATAACTTCTTTTAAGTTACACAAGATAAGAAATATTTTATGAGACTTCAAAAATTCACATGATCTTGGTTTGGGCATTTTAACTTTTTCCATCTCTACGTTACACTTTATTTTTATCATCAAATTTGTTATTGCAACTGATAAATGCTAATGAGTTAAAATATGTCATAGCAACCAATACTTGGATATCTCCAAGTTTACGAGGCGAGGGACCAGAGGCACGGGAAGGACATAGTGCAGCACTTATAGGCAAGCGGCTTTTTATATTTGGAGGCTGTGGAAAATCTCCTGATCATTCAGCTGAAGTATATTATAACGATTTGTACATACTGGATACGGGTAAGCTTCTTTGTTTATGGATATTCTCTAGTGTCAAAGCATAAAGAACACAGTATCTGAGCTCATCCATCTCTTGTTACAAGTGATCTGATCACTTGGGCCTTGGGTTGTTCGATTATAATTGAGATGGGACTGATCAAGTTCTATAAACCACCCTTTTATCTGGCTTGAAGGAAACTACCTAAAGATGGTAACTTTATGAACTCCTTCTGCTTGCTGCTTTAAACTCTTGTATGGGCAATTGCTAGTCACTGAGCTAGCTAGTTGGTACAGTTTGACATTTACATAAGCATCTAACTTGTTTGCAATGGGTACAATGAAGAGACTCCATTAATGGTATATGTAGATGATTTGGTCATGTTTTGTTTTTATTGTTTCTTGTGTTGTTCATGCATTGTGCATTCATCTCTATTATGCTCATGTATGTATAAATTCTACTTGTTGATTGATATGATCTTCTCTTCACTGAAAATTTAAAGTACTCACTTGGTGAACCATAAGGACGGACTACCTGCGATGAACAATTATTAAGTAGAGAAAGAAAATATTCAGGGCTTTGGAGCTTACTGTTTAATGGTCCCACCTAACAGATCTGTCACACTAAAATTTTTCCTGGTCGGATGACTTTAGCAATTCAATAGTCCATCAACCTATTTTTTAATGGGGCCACCACTACCCAATCAGGTTGCATTCTGCCTTACAAACTACTAAATCTCATATGTAGAGCCTCTATGAGTGTTGGGTTTAGTTCCTCTAAACATGAATCTGCATTTAGTATGCTGTTGATTTTGTCCTTGTGGTCTATGGATCAGTTGCTGAGTTTTCCCTTCAAAAAATGAGGCATGTATTTTGTATTATCTTTACCTATTTAGGTGGGAGATGTAGTTGGAAGCCTGGTAGTATTTTCATGTCTCGCCGGAGGGTGGATATCTCTGCACTTCCCCCTCCCCCCTCTTTCCTCTGATATCTTTGTACTCATATTCTTTCTTTCTCTAGTTTAAGTATTTTTACCTTGATTATTGTTCTTATATAAGAGGTGTAACATATCTGTACATGTTTTCTTCAAATTTATTGATATCTTTTCCCATGTACAGAGTTATCATGTCTTGGTGGATGTTAGTATGAGGATAGGCTGGATAGCTAGAAAGAAAATCCTGTGGATAACTTCTTTTCCCTGTTGACTTGCAGAGACTTTAGTGTGGAGACGTGCTGTAACATCTGGAACCCCACCATCAGCACGAGATAGTCATACGTGCTCATCATGGAAGCACAAAATAATTGTCATTGGTGGTGAAGATGCGTCAGATTATTATTTATCTGATGTTCATATCCTTGACACAGGTCTGTGGTTTATGTCAAGTCCCACTCCAAAGTTGATGAATGATGATTATAGTTCCATATATGAAATGATGTTGGTCTGCTTCTGGAATCGAGAGTTGTGATTTATATGCATTATCTGTTTCCTCGTCACGAACATTTTCTTATTGTTGTTTTTCAACAGATAGTCTTATTTGGAAGGAGCTAAGCAGTGCGTGCTGGATACTACCTGCTCGTGCAGGTCATTCGACTGTTGCTCTGGGCAAACACTTGTTTGTTTTCGGGGGATTTACTGACGACCGTAATCTTTATGATGACCTTAATATGCTTAATTTGGGTATGTATTTGTATTATCAGTTTGTGTTGATGTTCCTTCCTATTTTTCTAGGACAAGTTGTGAGATCCATTCTGTGAGGTTAACATTTTGAGGAAATGTGAGTGACCTTTTTGTAAACCTGCAATGCCATTGAGAAACATGTAGCACAATGCATGTGAGCTCTATCCCTTTCTTACTTTCTATTTTTCGGATCAGTGCCTGTGGGTTCTATCTAGTATAACTATGGTAAAATCAAGGTTTAGAATCTTGTTTCAACCGAATGTATCGTTTAGCTGAAAATCTGAGAGATTCTGTCCGAAAAATTTGAAACATTTCGGTACATTTGGAAAAATGGAAGAAGAGTACCAAACCATACTTGGACAAACGAAATGGTTTTGTTCCAGTAACTATCGAAACCGAATCAAAACGTTCTGAAGCATTCGAAATTTTGAACCATGGGTAAAATTACACAAAATGGATGATCGTGACTACCCATTTTTAGGATGTTCTTTAAAGTATTCAGGAAAGACATGAAAAATGGTTCAGAAGGTTTGATAGATTGAATGCTTTGGATTTTTTTGAAAGATGGAATGAATATAAAGAAGAAAGAGCAGAATATAAAAGATAGGATTGACCGGAGATCCTTACAAATCGAAGAGATCTCACAATCACATCCCACCTAAAGACAAAGTCTTCAAAATGAAATCCTTTTACAATACCCCCAGCCCTTCCCCAAACAAAAAGTAAGCTCTTCACACAAAGAACTAACTCCAGGAAAGATGGCTCTTTTGCATTGAAAATGATGTCATTTCGAAACTTCCAAACTGCCCAAAAAATTGCATGAGGAATAAACATCCAGTGCCCTTTTCCTTGCTTGGAGAAACAACATCCTTTCCATTCCCTTAACAGCTCCTTGAGAGACCTTCTAGGTGGTCTATAAATGTATTGGGAGATCTTCTAGGTGGGTTCCATTTAACTAGGGTTCTATCACCCAACGCATATGTTGCATGTACCATCCTATTGGTTGTTGTCCATATGGTTTGCAAGTAATTTAGGTCTATTTTTGCTACCTATTCTCTTTTGCCAGGCTGCTGAATGTGATGGATGTATTATTGAATTTGTTTTTATATCATTATTTTGTTGTCACGTCATGGTGGCTATGGGCTGGTTTGTGGTTCACCTTCACTCATTGCTCTTCACCTTTGATCTGCCCTAGGCTATGTTGAGATGTAGAGTTCTCCCAGGTTTAGAAACTTTGAATACTTACCCTGAAAAAAAAGGGTAGAAGAAATTAAGCTGGTCTGAATGGGGTTCAGATATTAATTGGGTTCACTTAGCGTCATGCACCCATGCTCTTTTGACCTTAAACCGAACCCAGGCTAGCTAGATTGAGCAGGGTAATGGCATAAAACCAGAAATCATAACTTGAATCTGCAGGGGTGGAATGTCTGGTTGAGTTGACCAGATTCGGTCAAGGACTGCCATCCCATATTTACTGCACTTCTCAAGGACGTTGTAATTTTGCTAAAATTTCTGCTTTCTTCTATGTTTCCTTTTTCTTTTTCTTGTATAAATCAGTTGTGTTGAAAAGTTTCCTTAAGGTCTTTTGTTTCATAAGAGGGTTTGGAAAGTTGAATCGCCAAATCTGGCTTTACTATCCAACATATGTATGACATGTCAGGGTTCTTCACAAAGTTCAATGTGCTACATCTTCTTCATGTTCAAAAACTCCAAACACTGCTTGTAGGGTTTTTTATCACATGGTTGTAGGTTTTAAAACCGAATATTTTCTTGATGTACAAGCAGATACCGGTAATTGGACCAAGTTAATAGCTGCAGGTGAAGGGCCTTCATCTAGGTTTTCTGTGGCTGGTGATTGTCTGGATCTACGAAAGGGTGTTCTTGTGTTCATTGGCGGCTGCAATGAGCACCTCGAGGCCCTGGATGATATGTATTATTTACACACAGGTTAAGCTATTTCCATTTGGCTCTTCATGATTCTATCTATTCTACTTTATTCCCTCTATCCCCTTTCTTTAGGGTTTAATAATCTAGGATAATTGACATCAGGAATATGTCTTTTGTTTCTAATTTCCTGTGGGTAAATATTATCAGAAATATCAATCGAAACTGAGCAAGATGAACAGAGGCAAGAGAAATTCTCTCTCAAGAAGGAATTGAAAAGAAAGTGCCAAGAACAGTATCTTCCGACAGGCTTACCAATAAATGATAAAGATGAGCCCAAACTAGAGACAACTCCTAAAATTTCCCGAAGCATGCCTTTGCCATTTTTTGGCCAAGCAGGTGAGAAGCGGTTCATTCTTATTGTGGTCATATCTGTTATCTCCTATACTAATGTTGTTATCGTTGTCTTTGCCATTTTTTTTTTTGAGGGCGGGCAAAAATTTAAATTTATTGCAAAATAATGAGGTTACAAACTAAAGGACCCGAAGGCACGCATCATTAGCAAAGGATTACAATGCCTGAATCATAGCATCCCAATTGAAGACATTCAAATCTAAAGTTCCTAGCCCACTCCAATTCCCTGCTCCAAGAAAACAGGAGTCCCTTCAGCAGCAATATAATCTTGTGAACTGCCACCTTGTCTTCCTTGAAGATTGCATTGTTCCTTGATTTCCATATCGACCATATGACCACATGTGGAATGGCTACCCACAGTTTCTTCCCTCTAGCCGGTAGCTTAAGAACTGGCCAGACTTGTAGCAGCTGTTCTATTGATCCCGGCATAGACCACACAATCTTAAAAGACTCAAAAATGAAAGCCCAAACTTCCCAGGCAATGGGGCAGTGTAGTAGAAGGTGTCGACCTGTTTCCTCCTCCCTACAGCACATCTCACATCTATTCACCAGCAGAAATCCTCTCCTACTTGGACTATCTATCGTCGGTAACTTGCTTAAACAAGCAGCCCACGTTGTGAAAATCACCTTCGATGGAGGTAGACTTCTCCAAACGCTCCCCCTTAGAAATTGCCTATTCGAGGGAGCAATCCAGGAGTTGTAGCAAACACGAACTGAAAATCCTTTTTTAGGGTCAGGAATCCAAATTCTTGTATCCGTGCTCCCTGAATCAGGCCTAGTCTCCTGAATGAGACCCAATAGTTCACCCACCGAGTCTATTTCCCAGTCGTTAATGAGCCTCCTAAAAGTCAAATTCCACCCCGCATTATCCTGGGATTCCTCCCAAAATTCAGTTACTGAGCCTTCCATTTTTGTGGAGATCGAGAAAAGATTTGGGAATACTACTTTTAATGGTCTTTCACCGCGCCAAACATCGTGCCAGAATCTGATGTTCGTGCCATCCCCTACTGCCATCGAGCATTTCTGTCTAAACATCCCCAGCAGATTAGATATACTGATGATCCATAAGGCGCAGTAGGATGGGTTGCTTCCCATCCACCCCACAGCTCTCCATACTTCTCATTAATGATCCTCCTCCACAAACTATCCCTCTCAACACCAAATCTCCAAAGCCATTTGGCAAGCAGCGCCCGGTTCATCACGTCGAGTCTTTGCCATTTTTGAAAACGGTACTGGCAGTTTGTCTAAGGTCTAAACATCTGCCAAAGTTTAAAAGGTTTTAGTTGATGATGTTGTACCACATAATGTATCCATTCTCTTCTATTTGCTGGCTGATGCCAGACTATTCATAAGTTCATCCTACTTAGGAGGTCCAGTAGTTCAAGTAGTAAACCTTACTGGAGGATACAAAGCTGCAAACCATCCATTGGAAGCCTTTTTTTTTTTTCCTTTTCTTTTCTTGTCCCTCTCTGAGCCATTGATGTTGGGTGAGAAATGATGGTTGGATTGTTAGGGGAATATGGTTGAGCTGATTTTGAGCCGATAGGATCTTCTATTTGGGGCCATTTGATTAAGGTTGTGGCATTAGGTTGCTAAGAACCACTGGGCTCCCTTTATACATGACGTCTCAGATATGTTATTTACTATGTCTTTTATTTCTCGAACTGAGTAGTGTGTTGTTGAGCCGATTATGTTGATCTGGCAGAAGCAACTGTAGTAAATTTGTTAGTATTTAGTTGAATATATGCTTAATGTAGTACTGTATAGATCAGTAGTATGCACTTTTTGTTGGTTTCCGACTTGATGTTGCCATGGTATCTATCTTTCCTTTTCTTCAGGCATGCTTCCTTGAAGTGTTATTCCATGGGTGTAGGGTTTTATCGGCTTTATCTTCTAATTTCTCTTTTCGATAGTAGGACAAAGGCTTTTATGAAGTTGAATTTTTGAAAACTTCTGTCATTTGCTATCTACTAATTATTCATCTCATGGATCACATGCATAAGAACATCGCCAATCAGCTTTTCACATGCTTACGTTTTTCCTTTTGGTCTTGTCCTTAGGGGTTCTACTTGTTTTCCCCTTCACTCTTTTATTGAAGTGCCAAGGATGCTAATATCACACATCGTAGAGAAGTTTACATAGGAATTATAGGAAGTCTTACTGCTGGGTTGAACAGGAATCCAGGTTCAATCTTTGACTATAGAATGAATAAATCATGAAAGGTTGAGGGAAGTGGCAAGGAATTTGAATCAAGGTTATAAATGGTGGAGTAAATGTAAGGGCTACAAGTTTGTATATAATTTCTCTAAATATAGACCTGTTACAATCTCTTTTAGTTTAGAAATTAGTATTAGAACTATAAACAATTTTAGTTAACAAAATGGTCATTATAGTAATGAGAACTGTCTTATATAATACCTCTCTTTACGTGTATGACATTGTAAATTTTTTCCAGTGCTAAGTTGCATAACTGAAACTGTTAAGTTATTAACCGGTTTTGGAGAAGAATAAAAATCTGGCGCTCTTATTGTAGTGAATGTTAGATTGTTATTCCTATCTACTTGATAACCTTAATATATTAATCTAGTTTGTCTAATTAGCTTTCTATCATGCTGATGTGTACAAAATATTCTAGAGAGAGAAAATAGTTTCTATTTTTAATAATTTCGTATTAGCTTTTAGGTAGGTATTTTAGGAGGTCTTAAATTGCTATTTTTGAGTTATTTTATGTTTAGAAAGTGTCCTTAGGTTAGTAGTTTACTTGGGTTGCATGTTTTTATTTTTTTAGTAAGTTTTGGGCTCTTTGGTGAGGAGTTATCTATATAAAGAGCTCCTAGTACGAAAATTAATTAAGTTTTTTAATGAATATATTTTTGATTAGTAGAAAACGTTGAGTTGAGAGTTGAAACGCTTCCGCAAATATTATTTACATCACATGCAATCTCTCAAGAAGCAGTATCGAGTTTCAGTTATTACAGGATCTGGATTAAAGAAAGGATATTAATGATGTAGCTAATGAGTGGTGATGCAATGCAGCTGACAAGAAGAACTCAACATTGTTAGATTTCAAGCCTTCTAATGATAAGATATTTGAAGCTAAGGTGACTGAAGCTTTCCACTATGGATATACAATTGAAACAAATATCAACGGAAAGCCTCTTCGTGGTGTCCTGTTCTCCTACAAGCCAGGGTTTGCCCATGCAGCTAATAGTTACCTCAGTAGGTGAGAATGTGGTAGCTTGTATTGACCTCTTCTGACAAATTTCATTGCAACAACTCTTTCTATTGATAAAAAAAAAAATGCAACAACCCTTTTTTGACAATAAGTTTGCTAGTTTCATGACGACGACGGGTGAGGAGGCTCGTGGTGAGGATGGCTGTAAACCGAAGCTGAAAACTGCTGATGGACAGACTGATAATTATGATGGAAGGAAATCCGCATCACAAGAGCCCCTGATGGAAACCAATATTGCTTTTGAGTCGAACAATTCAATGCCTGCTGATCTTCCTCAGTCCCATACGGTTTGTCACATGACCCTTTTCTTTTAAGGTTCCTTTTTTTCAGTTATGCTGTGTACATACTTTTTAGTGTAAAGCATAGTTACATCTGATAGGTTGCAATGTACATATTAAATGATCGACAGATTCAAATTCCACGTATCCAGCAAATCAGTAATTACCCCTAGTCAACATTCTTCAACACGACTCATCCTCCTCCCCGCACACCCATTTTTTGTCCGTTGATTTCATGTTTTTTGGAGCAAAGATTCTGTTTGTATTAAAGAAACAATAGCATCAGTTCTAAGAAATACCAGTTGGATTCACTCCAAATCGATTGTATTTGAGACCACATTTACTTGTTTGATGTTTTCAGCAGATAAACGGAAACAAATCAGAATTGTCAACAGAATCTGTTCCAGATTCAAAAGATGATGGCGCAAATGAGCCATCCTGTTCTAGCAGAAAAGTTCCATGTGAGGATCCTACCTCAGCAGCCAAGGACACAGTTGCTTCGTCTCCCAACCAAGGTATCAACAACTCCTATTACGTGAGATGCACGCTCATGTGGATCTACATACTTACAGTTAAAGTCAATTCATTGTTTGATAAATATCGTGATTCAACACTGTTTCATGATTGGCTGCCTTTTTGTTTTTCAAGTTGTAGCCTGAAGATTGCACCAATCACTGATTTTCCAATGAATAAGCATTTTCGTGGACCACTGACTTGGTGCTACTCTTGTTCTGCATCTGATCCACGATGGTGGCTCATCAAATTGGTGCTCCAAACCGAGCATGTTATTTATTCAAGAACAATTACGTTTTACAGTTATACACATGGATTAGGATCTTAATTTTCTAAATGAATTAATTGCTGTTCTCTCATTGCAGTACCAGATAACCTGGATTCTGACATCAAAGAAACATGACTGTGCACTAGCAATGTTCTACTGCCAGAATCAACTTGAAACAGATAGGTGAGTGAATTCTCGGAGTAGGTACCAAATGAACCATGCAGAGGACTGACATGGTAGTGATACATGAGGAAGAAGTTTGGAACCCAAGCCACTACCGTGGAGACACTCATCAGAGGGTCGAAGTCTGCGAGAATCTAGTTTGACTGAAGGGTAACGGCAACAAATCTGACTGAATACAGAACTCAAAGGAGAGTTCACCTTTGCATCATATACAACTCTAGATAGTTTAATTCAAGCTTTAAAACAACTGTAAGATGTATGTATTAGATGCTGTAACTGTTTTGGACCACAGACGACTTCAAGATTAATTGAAATACTTGGTAAACTGAGTTCTCACAGTCTCATATGAAGGAACTTGCCATTATTTCAAGAAGATGATAATGTTCATCCTTGTATAAAAGAGAAACAGTTCAGAAATGAGCTTTGGGCTGCATCAGAGTAAGCTTAATATAAGTGGCATTTTGACTTATTTCTGGTGTTAGCATATTTTGACTTATTTCTGGCTTTTGGCTTTCTTTAATTAATACTTCAAATGGTTACTTGCAGCTTATTTTTGCCTAATAAGCTAAAGCGATTGAAAATGAGATGTATCATAGCATATACAGGTAACATCTTATTTGGTCATATGTCCTATTCTTGGGGTGCTACTTTTGTGCACCAACTTTACACGTGAGTGCACAATACCCTTCATTAGGTGTTGTATGGTCAACCCACCAACCTTTGACCACGCTATGTCCACGGCTGTATGATGGAGGGTATTGTGCACCCAGCTATGAAGTGGGTGAACAAAAATAGCATTCAAGAATTGTGGGGGAGACAATGTTGTCCAAGCAAGGGTCAGCTTATTGTACTAGGTGACTTTTTGGGTCCCATCCAATCTGATCAATTCATACTTCTTAGCATAAAATATGCCCTTGTCTAAAGTTGGATTTATTCCTAAAACCATACAATCCACTGCCACATAAGGTCAAGGATAGAGAAACAGAAGGCTAATATTATATTCTGATGATTCAAAATCCGGCCAAATTTTTCAAAAACATTTGTATACACTCCAACACAATGCATTAAGCAAGCATAAAGTGGCGAGCTAAAATGTTTTCATTTCGATAACTACAGATTCTTAGTAACCAAAACCTTGGTATAGGGGTGACGCTCCCGCTCCGGAACCTCGCGCTCCCGCTCCGAATTACACTCTAACGCTCCCGCTCCGAAGGTATTTTTGAACTAAGAATATTTTTTAATCGGCCGCTCCGACGCTCCCGCTCCCACTTTCGTTCCCGCTCCGACCCGCGCTCTGGTTACTTAGCTACAGAAACCAAAACATTGAAACATTTCAAATTTTTGAACCATGAATAAGGTGTATCAGAAGGGTGTTCCAAGTATGGTTTGAGCATCCTTCTTCCTCATATTACATTCAACAGCAAACATTCACTTTGTTACTGCCTGGATGATATTCTAGCAGCATATTTTCAAAATATCCAATCCAGAGATTTGAGACAAAAGAAGGCAATTTGACAAGCAAACAGAAAAAAGCTTGAATACACTCAATCTAAAGAATCAAACAGAACTTAGAAATACAACCCTTCATTAGAAAGATGAAGGATTGACAGTCATTGAGATTGTAATGGAGGTCTTTGCACGTGATCTCAGTCTCTTCAGCTGAACAAACAGAGCGATTACAGTTCTGTCAAGAAAGGGGCTGTATATTACACTGCATAATCAGTCTGTCTACATTGTCTATCAAATAAAAGATATTGTTTCTTTTATCCTAATTACTACGGATTCCAGACAATCAAACAATAGCTTGTTGCTCCAGAGAGAATAACCTCAGTTGCTACCACCACCAGGTCCACCACCAAAGAGGTAACCCAGGGAAGATCCACCTCCAGGAGCTGCATGAACCTTAGTCGAAGGTCGATCCTGTGTTCAGAAAAGTATTATAAGAAGTCTGTAATAACCATATGAAGTCGAACATCCATCCATCGCAAAACATGAAGTCAAGAGGGTGCAATGCAAAGTAACCAAGTAATCACAAGATCAGAATCAATCAAAGCTTGAATTGCTAAGCATATAGAAGTATGAGGTGTTCCTAGCAGAACAATTATCAAGAGAAGGAGGGGTCAAGCACTTCATGCTCTTGTTTTCAGATCAGGAGAATGCAAAATACAAGCATTCCACCAGATTCAGATGGTAAATGGGAGGGCATAAGCCAGTCATTTTGTGGCTAAAACACAAGGCTGGATTGGAAGGCTCTGGTCGGTAACTGTTCCAACATCTTTAATTTCGGACTGCCATTGTGCTTATCAAAAGCGTTCAAACCTTAAGCAATCAATCTTGAGTGACTGATAAGAGGCTGTGATAAGCACCTACATAGATGAGTTTAATAGTTACAGTATTGCAGTGTAACAAATCCACCTCTTACCCAAAGAAAAACAACATGGTCCACAAATAGGATCAAAACATTTTCTGCAGGGTGGTCAAACAGGTCCAATATGGGCAAGATGTCAGTACTCACAGCTTAGTAACTGATGAGAGGAAAAAGGAAACTAACAACTACGTCATGACCAAAATCTTACCGTGATGAAGTTGCCAGTGTTCTGACCATCCGCCCGGAAGTAGTTGTTTGCTTGGCTGCCTTGGATTCCCGCTGGAATCTGCTTTTCCACTGGTGGTGAAGTGGTCGACTTCTTGGAAGGTACAGTATCTGCCGCCTGACTGGGGTTCTGAGCAGCAGGCTTGGATGGCTTTGGATCCTCACCACCCCCAAACAAATATCCCAACGAACTCTGACCCCCACCGCTGCTGACTCCACGATTCATTGTCTCTGATTTCTTCTCTTTTGTATAAGACTCTGCAACCATCCCATTATACAATGGGAGCAAACAACTTAATGTATAAGAAGAGATCAAGCACAACTAGGTGCAAATATGAGGAAAAAAAAAAGTATTTGGAGAAAGTTCATCACTGGGAGAATCCATAAGTTGGAAATGTCATAAACAAGAGAGGACATGAGCTTGCTAACATCATCCAGTTAACAAAATCTAATTGAAACCATGTTTTTCTTTCTGCATAGAACCCCAAGGAAATTGTGCACTATTATATCAGGTATTTCAGTCCCATGATTTATTATTTTTATAACAATACAACAAGATTAAAGAAATGATAAGAGAGAAACCTACAAATTTAAATTCCAGTTCCTATACCTATCACTCGGAACCAGAACATATTATAAAAAGCAGCAGTTCCGTTTCCTAGTGGTTCCAGTTCCAAAACCAACTGATGAGGATCCAAACGATGATCTATTCTGTTCCCCGTTGGGTGTCATATTCCCAACAATTAACACCCCTACTTCCAATATCAACTGTCCAAGAACAAAATTGTTCATAACCTCTAAATCTATGAAAAAAAATATATCATCTGGTATCCACTATTCATATGGTTAACAGTACTAAATGAGCTGACATTTTTTATAAGAATCATGGTAGCGAGGAAATTGCCCACTTCTGCACACCATCTATACCTGCCACAAGGTGTAGGAAACAAGTACAGATTTATCCTAAATTCCTAATCTTTTACATGATATGATTCCCTTAGTATTATTTCTATTGAGCGATGACAGAAGTTTGACATGGACTTAGCGGAGGTATTGGGCTGCAAAGCTGAAACTGTTGCTGGCATAATGGAACAGACTACTGCACTATGATCATGGTCATGGGTTTCATTGGACAAAGGAAACATCAAGCTATAATTGGCTTTCTAGGGAATTAGCCTTCTTGAAAGAGCTAAATACATCAGAATTCAGATATAACCACGCCTTAATTGAGCACAATACCTCAGTGAACTTTCAATAATCATGCAAAACTTCGAATTGAAACAACTGATAATAAGGTAAACTAAAGCATATTAATACTCTTCAACTACCTAAACCCTCCTTGATGGGTGGTGCCTTTCTCAACTCACAAATCACATCTATGTGCAGTAGCTATTCCCCTCAATCATAATGTCTTATGTAAATGCTTTAGAGCTCAACATATATGTTAACATAAAATTCAATTTAATACTTTCTACAGGACTGTAAGAATTATAAAGAGCCGAGAAATTGGATCATACTCCTCCATGACTCCGTCCACAAAGTCTAACAGTAAAAAGAAAAAGGAATGGAACGCTAATACAACTGGGATATCAATGTGTTCCCCGTACATCTCATCGTGCATATCCCACACAATGTATTTCCGTTAAAACATACATAAATCTCCTCATTTAGATCTCGAAATGGGATCAAACCATAAACTTATCGGCTTATAAAATCTAGAGAGAGAATTTAATCTTGATAGAGAAAACATGTTATGAACATAAATTCAAATCAAGGGAACACAAATGTTGAGTCTCCGCGTCCAAAAAAATTATTACGGCATTAATGTCGGGATCATATACATCAAATACTTGAAATCATAATCAAGATTAACCAACTCAAAGTACCAAATCCCTCGCAACGAATGTCGTTATCACTGTCTTTGTAAGGTCGAAAGCAGCATCAGATCTTAACAAAAAACAACAACACTAAAATTTACACGTTACATCCCTGAACAGCACTTTCAAGATAACTCAAAAAATAGATATTCAAAGACAGGATTTCAAAAGCAACAGAGAAAAAAGATGAAATCCACTAAAAATGTGGTAAGAAAAAAAAAATTCGAGGATTAGATCCACCACTAACAGCCATGAGTAAAACCTGATCGCGACAAGCGAACATTTCTAGTACATTTCTTGGTGTAATTTGACAGAAAAATAGAAAACCACAGTAAAGGAAATGTAACAAACGGGAGACAATGATGAATCTGAGAGTAAAGTAAAGAAATCTAGGGTTTCGTACCTGTGTTTTTTCTTGGATCCAAACTGGAGAGAAGATCGGAGATGAGTAGAGAAAGTGAATAAAAGACTGTAGATGAGAAAAAAAGTGAGAGAGAAATATACGGAGACACAGTGGAAGATGGAAATTTATGAAAGAGATTGTTATTGCCAGGTGGGTGAGTTATAACGCCAGGCGCATTAAATGAAGTAATTAAGCTTCGTTTGGATGCAAAAAAAAGATGAATAAGGGCTAACTACCCCGGACAGGATTGGAACCAGAACCGGAACCGATTATCCCGGACTCCAAGCTAATTTAAATGTTTTCATATCTTTGTTACTTGTTATTTATCACCCATTTTATTCTTTTTTTTTATATACCTAGAAGTATATAAGTTTCCATTCCAAGACCTCCCAGATCATGGGAGGGGGTGCACAACCACTCGGGCAAAGGCTCATATGCTCACCCATTTTATTCATGCTTGATATAATACTTTTAGGATTTAATGCCCAAATAAGAATTATTTCTATTTAATTTTTAAATTGTTTAAACTATATTTAAAATCCAATAATAATGAGCAAATATCAATTTGCATGTGCCCGTTATCACATCTGATAGTTGATGTTGATAGTTTAGACTCGGGTTCGATTCTCGTTTATAGAAAATCTCACACCTTGTATGCGTAGGAACCACGCCATATTATTAATATAATTAGGAAAAATTAGCCAAAAACTCCTACTTGAAACGTATTTTAGAATTTAACCCAACAAATATTTTCATTTAGTCTAAGGCCCTTTGGTAAAAACCCTCTCTATCCTAAATAAATCAAAATTATAAAATATTTAAATTACATAATTTTAATAAAAGTCCCTATGCATTGTAGGGGTTATGGAGACGGATTAATTTATTATTAAAAAATTAAAACTCGGTAAACACTCAAAAACCTCATAATCTAAAAATATTTAATTTTATTAAAAAAATATTAAAGACAAATAATTATGAGGTATAACACAAATAAATCATCCAAAACCAACCTCAAGTGGATTGGGTGGAAAACCAATCTAATCAAAGAGCGGATTGGATTGAATGACAGGTCATCAAAACCAACCTAGATTGTGGATGATCCAAAATAGGTCGGACTTGAACCAATGTGCACCCTACCAAGCCCTGTGTTTTTGCTCTCTCCTTCAATATAATCACGTGCCATCACAAAGTCAAACTTAATCAAGTCCCTTTCCTCTTTATTTTCTGTCTTTTATCAAAAGTGAGCCTATTTTGCCTATTTTTAACAAAATCAGTAACTTGAAGCTAACGGGAATAAAACTTGGGTCTAAACTGTTAATAACAACAATAAACTTTACCAACTTAACAAGCTCGCAGATTCGACCCCTTCTCTTTATCGAGGCCAAATCACAACAACAATGAATTATGAACTAAGTGTCGTTACGTCATTACTCTCCCATTTGTCAATGTAGTGATCACAAAGTCGTGAATGTAATACTGTGCTTCCATAACTTAATCAAGACTCTTTCCGTGTCTCTTTAAATCCTCTTTTTCATTTGACATCCATGAAATTATGAACAAACCACGCCTTCTCTACTCTCTCTCTATTAATCAAAGTTGGTTTTTAATTGTTACATTCCGACTCTAACTAGAACGTAGAGCAAGAGCAAGAGCGAGAACAAGCTAATAAAAATGTATCTTTGGTTCAAAACTGTCTTCAGAGCAAGAGTGTTGGAGCATAATTTAGAACGAAAGCGCAAAATTCCGGAGCGGGAGCTTCATCCCTATACCAAAGTTGTGGTTACTAAGTTATGACTGGAATATAAGAATTAAGAAACAACCTACCTCTTTGGTAATACAAGGGTTAGGCATGTGGATTGGGTGGTCCAAATAAACTATAGGTTGGAGGCCCATGGTTGTGACAATCACAGACGACTCGTATGACTAATTTTTGAACCGTTGTGATGTCACCTTTCCCCAGATTATTTTTTAGCCGGAAAACCTTGCATAGAAGAGTATCAATCAGTTCACAGAAACACCATTTCCACACTTCCAAGCTCACTGACCTGTGTCACCTGACCGACAAATATTTGTTGCATCACGTGCAACGTCCTTTTTCGACTAATCATTTTTCTTCAATCAACGACGCGCAGAGACAAGGAAGACTGAAAAAACTATCACCATTCACATGCATGGATAGTCACTGATGCATATATAGCAAGCAAACAATCTCATTTTGATGGAAGATGCACTAAATTTCTCTGAATCAAAATGTTACATAAATATTTGTCTCCAATGGCATATGCATGTAAATGATCAAACATTACCACTGCATGGATGATCACATAAATATAACTTTGCATGCATATATGGCATACACGCATAACGGCATGAGTGTATGCACGCTCCGATTGCTTGATCATGTTAGCAAAGCTCCATGGAGAAGGAATATTATGGGTCAGTTACTGGATTTAATTGGAGGGATGCTCGAGATTTCCACCAAGAGCTTGTGCAGGGATTGGGGCTTCGAGAAGAAAGGTGAGTGATCAGTGCCCTTTAACTGAAAGACCTTTTCTGGAGGGTTTGAACTTATCATGCTCTGCTGTAAAGATAGCGGTATGGCATCATCTTCAGCAGTCTCTATATAAAACCTCCTAACAGAGCCATATTTCTTTTCAGAAAGAGAGAGCTTCTCGAGAACTGGTGCAAAGGGGATCGGCCTCATCGAAACTGAAGCCAATGCAACATCCTTGTCAAAAGGAACCAAAAAAAAAAAGGTTAAATGACAAATCAAGGGAATGACTATTTAATACATAGCAAAATCAAATGGAAGTCAAGTATTCTGTATTTCCAAAAAAAAAAAAGAAATAACAATAAAAGGAGATGTGTCGCAATTCAGTAAAGTATAACCAGAATATATAATGACGGGGGCACTGACACTGTTGGTTTAATGTGTCTAGAATAGAGATGCGGAAGTTCCTGTTGGAGTTGGAGGTGCAGGAGCAGTGAACATGACTCTTGCAGAAGGAAGAAATGCGGTAAATAAAGAGGAGTTCCAGGCGTAGGAGTTCATTCAACTATAATAGGAGGAGCAGGTGCAAAAGTAGTAGCAGTAGCACGCGCTTCCCTAGTAGCAGGAAAGGAGGATAGAATTAGTGCGCTACCTTCTCCCCAAGGCCTTGGAGACATTTTCACAAGCCATCACCAACAATCCTAATTATCCAAACTATTTTATGGCATTTTTTCCTGACCATACAAAGTAGCCATATTCAGGATATGCCTCTTAAAAGAGGGGCACCTTATAACAAGTGTGTCACTGGTTGTGAAATGGAGTAAGGACATAAAAACCATGGTCAGGTGCCCGCACATACTATACCATGGTTCCTTTTATAATACAACTGCACTTATGTGTTAGCACATAATCTGTTTGAGCATTCCAATAATAATCATATGTTTGAGCATCCATGAAGGATTATAGATTAGTACAATTTTACTGTTGATAAGGATCAGCAAAATTTTAACATGGGGTCTTGAGTTTCTAACATGGCCTCTCTTCAAAGAACTGTATATTTAAGGATCCATGAAGGATTATTGATGAGTACAATTTTTTTGTTGATAAGGAACACCTAAATTCTAACATGGAGTCTTCAGTCTATGACATGGCCACTTTTCAAAGATACAGTCCATTTAAGGATGGTTTTTGTTATAAGCAAAAACTTTTGAGATACCCCAAGCGTAGGATGGTTGGAGGCATATCCGAAAAAAAAAAAAAAAAAAAAAAGAAACATAGAAAGCATACCTTAGCAGGACTTTGATTAAATAACAAGTCCCTCAGTAACGATTTGTCGAGATCAATAGCAGTTGGAGGTTGGTGATTCCCATTTGCATACAAGAACACCTGTGCTTGCCGCATCAAATCGTTTGAATCTGACTGAAATACATCTAGGTATTAGGCATACAATATCAAAAGTAGGATTAAGTTGATTAACATTTATATTCGTAATCTGCAGGTCGAAAAAAACAGCTGTGGGTGTGCTTGCTGCATCTATGAACACATTAAGCTGCAAATTTGAAATATTTCCAAACTAGATCAAGTTTAGATTTACAAGAAACATTGCTGAAAATTTGGTTTTTCAAAGCCAGGATCAAAATCTGGAATGCAGTAAAAGGACGAAGGAAGACACAAGTGCCTTGCCTAATGCTAATGACCACAGAAGGCTAGTGCTTGCTACTGGCATAATGGTCAAGCAGGGGAAAAATGCTGACTGCACATTGTGTGCAAACTGCAAGTTAAAACTTAAAACTGTGAACCATGTCTTGAGTTCTTTGACTTTAACTAAGGGCAAAGACATTTTTATAAGTTTCTCAAGCTAATAATGGTTTCTATCAAATTCTGTAGATCATATAATGGAGGCAAACCTGTTGGGAGAACATATCAAGAGTACTTTGTCCATTAATCAACATCGCTGCAGCAATAAAAACATCTTTTGCAACCTTGTGTGGAAATAACTCCATGGCATATGATATACATGCACCACCAAAGTCATGGCCCACCAAAATCACCTGCATAATTAATATTCGACCTCAGTTGAAAAAATAGTAGAACCAGAAAGAAAGAAACTTAGCTCAACTTAATCAAGGAGACACAATCTACCAGTTCGAATAATGTGTACTATCAACTCAATAACGGATTAGTTAGCACCGAAGAAGATGCATTGTGAAAGAATATCTTTCCTACATAAGTTCAAGATGAATCCATCATATCTCACCCCTTTTGTTTATAAATGAATTTCAGGACTTTTTATTAGTTGGCACTGAAATTTGCTCAAGGAAAGCTCTTCGACAAGAAATTTAAGGCGGATGAGGAGACGAGTAACAGTTATAAACTTCCTTACCACCTATCACCATGTAAGAAATATTTGTTGCAAACCTAATAACTGTTTTTCTAATTGAAAGGCATGACTAATCAGGATCAATAATAGTAATAACATAACTACATATAGCTTGTTAATCAGTTCTGTAGAATCTGTACTACAAGATTATTAATTTTATCAGAACGCATCCCTGTCCAGAGAACTCCACCACAAGATGACCGTGCTTCTATCACCTTTGGAAGGTAGAGCATATGTTCTAAAGATAAGCCCAAAACTCGAACAAAAGTTTGACTAACTCATAAGAAAGATTCCATGAAGGCATCATGAAAAAAAAATACTCAGGTCATAAGTTAGTGTTTTTAACAACGAAAAAAATAAAAGAAACATATTCTTGCAGCTAGAAAATACCAAAATGGAAAGAACTCCTGAAAAAACCACACTCTCAATATAACTATGGCAAAACCACAGTTATATTGATGTTTAGTAGTGAACTGTTGAACAGAAGCTGCAGTAACTTCTCTCTTTTTTCTGATCATAGTGCATTTAAGAGACAATTTTGGCTCTTATTCACAGAGAAATCATGAACGCAGTTCCTAAAGTACAGGAATGTCTCTAGGAAGTGAAACGAATGAAAGAGAGGTACCTTCTCACCATCTCTAAGCTTTTCAATGAAATCCGTAAGTGGATTTACATATTGAGCAATACTTGTAATGCTGTTTGTATCAAATGAATGAATTCCAGAACCGGTTAAATCTATGGCGTCGACTTTGAATCCGCCTTCTTCTAAAAGTGTTATGGTTTTATACCAACACCAAGCGCCAAAACCACCTCCATGCACAAGGACAAAATGGGCAGTCTCCAGATCATCAATTTTAAATTCCTGTTAAAAGAAAATTTAGGGATACTAATAAGGCCTACAAAGGAAATGGTTAAGAAGGGTAAACAATTATTATAAAATATAAATATAAAAAAAAGAAGGGCAAACAGTTCATTTACCTTTCCTCTTATCAAAGTTGAAACATTCAAGCAACAATAGTATTTTTCTTTCTCTTTTTCTTCCCTTTTTTTTGGATAAGCAAGCAATAATAGTACCATAACATAGCTGGTTTTCTAAAAGATGCAAATGAAAGAGAAACGACACAAAATTTGCTCCAATATTTGTTAAGTTAAGCTGTAAAATTGATACTTACCAGAGTAAACCACACATTTTAAGCGTAGCAGCATTGGCTATAAATAAGCTATTTTATAAACATAATACTATACTGCTAATTTTCTGAAAAAACTCGAGAGAAATGATTGAATTAGACAAATCAACTAAGTGCTTTAATAGTCATCATCTCAAATTTAGTCACAGTATGTTTATCTTGTAGCCACAGCATTTTCTCTTTAAAGGAAGCATCTAACACGAAACTACAGTCACTTTTTAGGATGTTCAGGTAACGTAGGCATTAGGACTAGAAGTATAAGTTCACGACTCATGAGATGCCCTTCTCTCTAGTTCATCCGAAATGATAGCTTGATCATCGATCTTTGTGCAACTGTAAGGTGTTCGATACAAGAAACATCTAAACTCTAAACAAGAAATCCCTATAAACCCACACCATCAAGCCCATACAATTAAAAACCATCAAGCAAACTATGTAACCACGTGAAGAAATGACGGCAAACTAGCATGTAGCAGCTGGAAGTCTCCTTAATCCTCAAACAATACGCATAAAAAGGTTGGATATTGTTTTATGTTTTAGTAAAAGAAAATCAAACTTTCCCCTAGAGCGCTACTGTCCTAGATGTGATTGAAAAATAAGCTATTTATTACTCCTAGAGTTATTTATCATTGCAAGGAGCAAACGGCCTCATTCCCCAGGCTTTGCTCTCTTCTTTTCCTTTTTTTTTTTTTTTTATCGATTGCCCAGTCTTTGCTTTTTCAACTAGTGGCTGACTAGTGATGGTAAACCAGGAATTTTCATTGAAGACAAATTGTAAATGAAAGTCAAGGACCATCACGCAAGCAAAACAAACGCATAGACAGCTGCTAACCGTTTAAAAGCATTTAATGGAAATATAATCTTCATGCTAATTACTAAAAGGGCTTTTTTTTGTTCTTAATTTATTGGAAGTGAATCCTATTTTCATGCTTGAATATAAAAGAACTTCAACAATGTATAAACCAGAGAACTGAATAACATTTTGAATCATTTTTCATACCATCTCAACTACTGCTCATTTAGAAAAGACTCAATATTACACATTTCACGATTCAACTTAAGCCAATTAAAAGAATCAGAATTCTAACGTCTTATCAATCAAATTTAACAGTATAGAATAGAAACCTAACCTGATTAACAAGTTGATGAGGTTGAAGAATAGTATCAGTAACCGATCGAGCCCTAGAACTGGAACTTCTTGGCAAAGTCTGTTTCTTATTAGAACTTAAATTATTATTCGAATACCTTAATGAAGTGGATCGATCAAACGGCACCAGAGTACTACCATTCTGCTGCTGAAATAGTAGAGTTGCAGCAATTGCTTGTTCTTGAATCAGTGAATCTTCGATTTTTTCTTTCTTTGAAGATCGGATTCTGTTCCATCGATTGCTTGAACTGATTACACCAGCAGACTGAGTAGTAGTACTAGTAGTAGTATTGGAGAAACGTTTTGAATATTGTTTCTTCTTCACCTGTTTGGGATGACTAGTAAAAGAGCATAGATTTCCCATCGTTTCTGCATGAGAGAGAATGAAACTAGGTTCTAGAGAGAAAGAAACTAGTAGGTCACAAATTCTAGAGAGAGAAAGAAAGATGCAGAGAGATGTGTTTTATTTTGAGGTGAATCGTTTTTCTCTTCTGTTTTTTTTTTTTTTTTTAATGAGAAATGAGTTTTGAAACAGAGAGTTGAGAGAGCGTGCAGGAAAATCTATAGGTATATATAGAGAGAAATGAAAACTGGAATGAAAATGACCTTGGTTGTATAAAACAAGGTCTATCGCCGTGCCTCCGGCACGGCTCAAAACCTCGAGAGAGAGAGTGCAGGGAGAGACTGGCCGAGAAAGGGGAGGAGGAGGAAGAAGAAGCAGAGGGGAGGGCAGGGGGCTTATGAAGCAGCACAATTTTTAGAAAGGACAACTCTGCCCCCCGTCCTGAATTGTATAATAGATATTACTAAAAATGACCAAGGTAGTCCCTTTCAAGTTTTCACGTTGCTTGGAGAATGGAAAGTCGCAGTTTTGGAGGCTATTAAGAAAAATGCTTGAGGGACCGATCCCTCAATCTGTTTTTTTATACAGATTGAGGTGTCATCCTCAATCCACCACCCATTATGATTTGTGTGGTCCCCACAAATTACAATAGATGGTGGATGGAGGATGACACCTCAATCTGTATAAAAAAACAGATTGAGGGATCGGTCCCTATAGCATCTCTCGGCTATTAATTTCGCGTGGAATTCAATGGACAAAGAATAGTGGCGTAAGTGGGCCGAAAAGTATGCGATGTGGTGGGGCCGTGGGGTACTGAGTGGGCCAGGTGCATGATAGCATCGGTCTAGAAACCGGCCAATCGACCATGTACAGGTGGTGATCCGTGAACTTGCATTCCAATACTCCAGAATGACTGCTTAATTTTTTTTTTTTAGAAATGAATGACTGCTTAATTTCCTTTTCATTTGCTAAATTTAAGACCATAAGGTAAGGGGTTGATTGTTTTTTTAGGTATCTGATTCCATTGAATTGTTCATCGAGAGTCTTTATTTTCATCTCAAATTCAATTCAAATTTTTGGTCCAATATTTTTATTGAGTCAGATTTGATTTTAAGTGAGTCAATTTTCAATTCAGCTATTAAACAAATAAACAATCTGACCCGACCAAATGAGACCCGACTCAAATTTCAGGAGAATCTGACTCGACTCAATTTTCAAACGGATTTTCTATCAAAAACAAAACACCACCTGAGTCTTCAACGTAAAACAAAGTAATTTGGGCCCTGCTTGGTACACCGTGAATATTTAAAAATGCGAAAATTTACGGTTTATCATGTGTTTATTAATGATTGATGAGGACATCTAATAACAAATATTTGGTGGGATTTTCAATATGCTTACAAAATAAACAATCTAAAATTTTTTATTTAATTTTTTCTAATTTATAGAATTTTAATTAGCACCTACAAGAATCGTAAACTTTCGTATTCACAAATATTCATGGTGTACCAAACAGGGCCGTGGCATCAAATACTCAAAATATTTGTTCTGTTTTCTCTATGAGTACAGTGGTAGAAATATTAATTATGAGACTAGATGGTTCCAAAGAGTGTCATAGTTATGAATTATGATGATGGAGAGTACAGGTTAAAAAAAAAAAAACAATCTGTAGGACCATCACTTGATTCCAACTTAAAATTATAATAGGAGGCCCAATTTAAATATGAGCACTGTATAATTAATTAAAAAGAAATTTTTGAAAAACAAATATAAAAATAGGGTACCCATAGACACCTTTAATCTTGATTGTACTTGTACCTAACATTAAAAAAAAAAAAAAAAAGAATTATTTAGTTTGTTGAATATCTCAGACAAACTACTTATATTCTTGCACATCATTCTCATGTCAATCAATGTGTTTCTCTTTGTGGTTCATAACAACTGAATTTATGTATCATTTTATTCAGCACTGCTTCTTTCTTTGTCTTCTTAAATGAAAATGAATTTCTAAAGAAGAAAAGTATACAAGATACTTATATTCTAGCAAACCCGTCTCAACTTAAAATTGGGCTCCTTAAATTTTACAGCACAGCTTTGATGGGAACGGGTTGCATTGCATCATGTACATGCTGTCAGATGACTTCGAATTTATTATGATGATACATAAGACGGTATGCACATGGGGAACACGCCCTGCTCTGTAATTTATAACCATGTGAAAAAAGTCTTAGTATGCTTGTAGTGTCCTCATCAGAAGATACCCATTAGAAAAGGCATGGCACTCATCTAACAGCTTCAAAGTTCTGAAGGTTTCCATTATTGCAAAGAATCGTGCTACCCCAAGCAGTAGAGTGATATGGTCCCCTTTTTCTTAGATTTTCGGTAATAATTTAAGAAGATTTTTAGGAAGAAAGTAACAGATTGAGGATAGAAGAAGATAGATATGAGAGAGAGAAGAGATAGATGCCAGAGAGAGGAACAGATAGGAGATACGTAATACCCTTTTCAATCATACTGTTCTCATTGGATAACTCCCTTAAATAATGCTAAATCCCTAATCTTTAGGATCATGGGCTACACAACCAACCACACGTACAATATTGGACTCAACTACTCAAGAACACACCCACGTACACAACATGGATTCCAACAAATCAGGAAACTAAATCAACAACTAATAACTACTTGATAAGGCTACTCCTCTTTTATTCATCTACTTGACACGTGGCACTGCCACAACAACTAACAACATATAATAGTATGCCAACGTGCATAGGATATACGTGAACGTATCAATCCCCCCGCCTTAGAAACACCTTGTCCTCAAGGTAGAGATTATCGCACCGACTGGAGTTGTGTCTTTGCTCAGTGTGGTCATCACCTGCATTTGATTGTTCTGGCTCAGTTTCAGGCCAGCAACCTTCTAAAAGATAGATTCTAGGATTCTTACACGTGTGGCCATGGAAGTATTTTTCATCACAATGGTAGCATAGTCCTCGCTCACGTCGATTTTTCATGTCAGTCGCAGTGACACGTTGTATTGGAGGTAGAGAAGGCGGAGGGGGACCTAATAAGCTAGGTGGAGGTGGAAGTTGAAACGTTGGGGATGGTGGTAATGCCCGTGGTCGAGGTGGAGACTGACGACTAAGTGGCAATACAGAAGGTGGAGGTTCAGGTTGAGGGTGAATGGATGGGGGGCGTTGAATTTGGTTGGTGGCGATGAGTTGTGCCTCTTGAAGCCGCGCTAATCCAATAACGGTTAGCATGTCACGCGGTTGAAACATTCGTACACCGGGTTGAATCTCGTCACAAAGACCGCTAATAAAACAGCTCACTAGGAAATCTTCCGTTAAGCCGTTCACTCGATTTGATAATCTTTCGAATTCTTTTTGGTAATCGGAAACAAAACCTACCTGTTTAAGCTTTGTGAGTGAACCAGCAGGATCTTCAAATATGGATGGCCCAAACCTTTGTAATAATCCATCAGTAAGGACATCCCAAGTAAGGGGCCCACGAGCAGTTGTCAACCAACGAAAAAATTGCAAAGCTTCATCTTCCATATTGTAGGATGCTATAGATACCCAATGGCTCTTATTTATTTTATTGCTGGAAAAGTATTGTTCTGCTCGGTATATCCATCCGTTGGGATCACTGCCACTAAACTTCGGGACATCGGTGTGCCAAGGACGATCAATAATTGGTAGCAAGGCACCCTCAGTGACATCCTCATGTTGCGAGCTTGATGTGGGGAGATCTTTGGTAGGACTAGGTGCAGTGACGATGGTTTCAAATGCTGTTAACTTTTTGAGAATCTCACCTAACGCTAGAGTAGTCTGCTCCATAAACTTCTCTTGCTTATCCACCTTATCCTTTAAATCCTTGATTTCCGTATCTAACTTTGAAAGTCGCGTACCGTCAACCATGTTGGCTCTGATACAAGGTGATATGGTCCCCTTTTTCTTAGATTTTCGGTAATAATTTAAGAAGATTTTTAGGAAGAAAGTAACAGATTGAGGATAGAAGAAGATAGATATGAGAGAGAGAAGAGATAGATGCCAGAGAGAGGAACAGATAGGAGATACGTAATACCCTTTTCAATCATACTGTTCTCATTGGATAACTCCCTTAAATAATGCTAAATCCCTAATCTTTAGGATCATGGGCTACACAACCAACCACACGTACAATATTGGACTCAACTACTCAAGAACACACCCACGTACACAACATGGATTCCAACAAATCAGGAAACTAAATCAACAACTAATAACTACTTGATAAGGCTACTCCTCTTTTATTCATCTACTTGACACGTGGCACTGCCACAACAACTAACAACATATAATAGTATGCCAACGTGCATAGGATATACGTGAACGTATCATAGAGTGGGGATGAAAAGTGTGCCGTAGGCTTTCTGGCCGCTTGATCAGGGAAGTGAGTGGAAGGAGCTGTTGAATTCGGGAGTTTTAGTTACATTGTTTTCACCCCAGCGAATTGTGGGGTTGGAACACCCGAATCCACCGATTGCCTCTACTCACTTCCCCGATACACTTTTCATTCCACTATACTACATGGTGTAGCAGTAGCGCAATTTTTATCCAGATTTAACAAGCAAGATCAAGAAACGAAATCTGATTTTGAAAGTGTAAATGAATAATGCTAGAAATACCACTTTTTCTAGCAACAATGGTGATCGCATGGCTGGTCAACATGGAGATGATCTAAGGGTTGATTTTTGTGAGAACGATTTCATCACCATGCATATAATCCTCACCAAAAAATCATATCATTTTAAAACTTCTAACCCCCTAGATTAGAGAAAAAATAAGGTTGCAGCTCTATTTTAATGTTAGTATTGCTTGAGGGACTGTCTTCTCCACCAACCCGATATGGCAGCTAATTTGACCAGGACACATCAGGAATCATGATCCATTATTTTACCCACGTTAACAGCCACATCACATGGTCAGATCAGAAAAGTTGGTCCGTCTAGCATTGCTCTTTTAGTTTAGGTACTAGTGGGTTGTAGATGCAGTCGATATGTACAGCTTCCTGGTGGTAGATTTTAATATAGACTGCATTCTATACGATAAGATGCAAATTATGTATGAAAATTTGATGCAACATGCCATAGAACTCATCTGTACAATTTTTCAAACACATTGAATCATGAAATCTTTGTCCTATCCGACGTAGATCTATGCACAATAGAGTAGCTAGACTAACTTCACTAATAATTATACATCTAGATACATTTAGTCGTTCTGTTCTGTGTAGTTGGATCTCAAGTCATTAGATCTGAAACATATATTTTGAGTAGTAAGATTGAAAAGCTAAAGATCACCAATTGATCTTGGGTTATAGATTCAGGAACCGATATGTCTAACATCCATACAAGCAGTGTGACCAGAAGAATGAATGTCTACCGTGGCTTTTCTGAATGCTGTATCAGTGTATCCTGTATTAACATTTCGACATGACACACAGTAATCAAAGTCTGACCCCTTTCTTCCTTTAGAAACTCTTTATCAAATCCGACCACCTCCTTCTAAATTAGTCTGACAAGCAATTCTTAATCATTAATAAATGTGATCGTTTCTTGGGTAAAAAGTTCTTTAACATGTCCTACAGCTACCATCATGTTTGAAAATTTTCAAAGCCTGGTCTAAAGGGTGAAGTAACCAAGAGGATTTATGAAATGTAGCACAGCTGCCACAGCAGTTGCTAAAAGGATGGAATATATTAGTTCATATGAGAAACTAATCAACCGAAGAAAAAAAAACTGAAAAAAGGAAAACAAACATCTGCATCAGCCACAAGTGCGAGGGATAAATCTGAAAACATTTCAAAATGGCATTCCTCGTGATAGCGACACCACGAGCTGAAGGTGCAAGATGCAGGTGAAGGGATTGACTTATCAAATAGAATATTATATGCTAACCCAGTAAAAGTTAAGTAAACGGGAAAATTCGTCAAGAGCAATCAAAAAGCCATGAATTCACTGAAAATGGGTTTCTCATTCTGATATTTTTATCAATTGGGTGTACAGACGAAACATGATATCAATTATGACCATGGTACATAGCTGCTAACACATTACAAAATATGTCTCTAATACTACAGGTCTACAAGAGAAAATTGAATGAGAAAAAACACACTTACTAATCTGTATGTGACTCTTTTCCACCGAGGGTCTGAATTATAGCTTCCAAAACTTTAATTTCACCATCTCTTTTTGAAATTTCAGCTTGCTTTGCATGCAACTCTTCCATGTGTAGCTGAAACACCTCTGCAGTGAATCGATAAGATTATATTAGGTAACTATAGAATGCTAAAAGGTTTGTACCACATGTCTAGACTATAGAATGCTTAAAGGTTCAACTCATCGAAGAAATCAAAGTCTAAATAAAGAACGAGGTTTTCCCTATTTCACTCAAAACCAAATAATACAAAATCTCAAAAGCTTTAAACAAGGACAAGAATTTCAAAGCAAGAAAATGAAGATCAATCAAACTAATCTTTCTTCTATAGTGTACTAGATGTTTCAACAGCTACAAAAATAATGGGGGGTAGAATCAACAGAGAAATGAGTATAGATTTGGGTTTGAGCTAGATTAAGAAACCAACAATCACAAGCTCTAAATGGTTGTAAAATTTAATACCATAGAGGATAAATGCGGTACATGTCCTTGTTATTTAATAATGAAAATGCATGCCAGGTTGTAGTCCGTTGCAAACTACACAAAACATTTTTGTCACAAAATGTCATGCAGTTATCTAGAGAAAAAATAGGGGAATTATTGTCCACCTAGGCTGCTCTCATATGCAGATTTCACTTCAGGAGCTAGAATAAAAGGAATTAATATATTAAACGATAGTGTCCCTAAACCCCTGACTAATTGATGAAATTTTTGAGTGTCCATTGACATCCACAATTTTAGGGTGTTGGTGCCATATAATCTCTTTTATATATTTTTTTTTCTTTTTCATGAAGACCATCTCTTTTAGATTTAACATTAAAATAAGATAAAATTGCCAAAAACATACTTGAAGTGTTCTCAAGCTCTCCTGTAACCTCTTGTGCATGTAATTCCGCAGCTCGTTGTGCTGCCTCAGCCTGTCGCTTTTCTGAACGAGCACGAGCAGCAGCAGTAATTGCAGCATCAAGCTCCCGTTCTAAAGTCTCTACCCTTTGTTCAAGTGCCTGCACTAAAAAATATGCCTTAATAAATAAGGGAAGTGTATGGAACTGGTCTTAGTTGGCCAGCAGCAGTTTAGTCGTCTTACTAAGTTTACATGTTTCAGGATTATGGCTTCTTAATTGAATAGCCTTACTGAATCGTGTTTGGGTTCCAAATAAAGCAATAATTTGATATAACAACTATCGAATCATCAAAAGCGTGTTTGGGTTCCATTGAAAGCAATAATTTGATATAAAGACTATAAAATCAGAAGAAAAACAATTGTTACAAGAAAATGAAACACACAATCTCACACCCAGTTCATGGACATTCATGGCTCAATTTTTATCAAAGTGGAATTAGCGCATTACATATTATATAACTATGAAAAACTAACTTCACTGATGAAGTGGGATTCTAATTTGAGATAATTTCAGAAAATTATGAAGTTGAATCTTAAATCTTGTTAGTGTTAATCTCATTTGGGACTCTCAATGGATGTTTTTAGTTGTTTCTAATTGGGACTAGATAATTTGCTTCTAATCAGAATTATGAGTTTACTTTTGGAACTCTATTGGAATTTGTTTGTTAGATAGAACTATCAATTAGGTTTAATGGAGGGGAAAATTGAATAGATGATTTTGTCACGTGAAGTGATCCCATCAAACCCTTGATCGAGAAACAAAAACATGAATGAATTGATCAAACCCATTTCATAAAACCATCTAATGTAGAACACCCAAAAATCTTAAACTCATTTCTTCAGTATCAGCAACTTAAATTCAATCAAAATCATTCAACTACCTCTGTATTTGCAGTAAATCCACCCAAAAAATTAATCGAAATAAAATCCAAAAACGAAAAAGTAAAACCTACCCAGATCGTAAAATTAGCTGCTAAACAAAACCCATAAAAAATTAAATTTGAATACCTTGATGGTTCGTGCCTGCTCGGAGCTTAGAGATGCTTTGGCGAAAGTTTCTTCATCTAGAAAAACAGCTTTTTTCATGAGGACCTTCTGTAGTGAATCCAAATTGGATCCCATCTCGGATAAATTTACAATGGCTGCCTTCCATCTCTCACTACCTTTCTCCTTCTCTTCCATTTCGGCGCATTTATGTGCTTTTTGAATTGATCTCTTTAGTTCTCCGCTCAAAAGCTAATTTAATGAAAGAGTGGTTTCCGGGACAAGTTTGATACAGGGTTCTTATGTGTGTGTTGGTGTGCGGATGACTTTTGGTTGGGAGTCTTGGGACTTGGGAGCTAACCGACCCTTTCATAGTCCATAGTTCCATTAGCAAACGTGTCAAAAGTTTTTTTTTTCCAAATTTTTTTAAATATTTCTTTTTCATTTTCTCTTCATTTTGTTATTTTTTAAAATCTGTGTGATTAGATATAAACATTCTCCTTCTTTCATTATCTATTTTTATTTTTCTTTTCTTTGTTACTGAACAATCACAAGTACAAGCAAGGAATAAGGGATAAGAATACTTGACTAATGAAGGGCAACCAATATGAGCAAATAAGTAAAACTTACACTTACGCCACTAAATCTTTCCATTTAAACACTAAATCCTCAAACTTGTGCCCTTTTATTACACGGAGAAGACCAGTACTCCCGAGTTAAAACTGTGTATCATAAGCTAGCAGAGAAGTCCTCATCAATTAATGAAGATAAATCATCACCAACGAGCAAAGAAAAACCACCAACATAATTATATGAGGCACAATGATGCCATAGCAGTGAGGTTCAAACACACAACCTCCACCTAAAGAAGGAGGGATGTTGTTGGTTTTTTTTTCATTGGTTTATAAATGTACTTGTATTATTATCTACTCAACTATTAAAGGGAAGAGTTACTAGAGACGATTGGTTATGAGGCAAGTGAAATTGTCTTTTCATATTTTATTATAATTAAGTAGATTAATCAACATTTAAAAAAAATTTACAAATAGGGTTATTACGAGTATTTAACATATATCAGGTAATTTCATTGGTTTATTCAACTGTTCGATTTGTGGATTCCCACATCCGCAATGCAGTGATGCGGCATAATTCGTGCTACGTTTTATTGTAAAATGCGGCATAACATGTAAAATGCGAGCAACTTTCCTTTGTTTTTTTTTTTTTCCGAAAGCCAAAAGAATTTATACTTATGTCATATCATATAAAATGCCTTCCAATAAAAAATAAGACTCATTGTGTCGATTTTTCATTATGTAGTTCAAAGTATAAACAAGTTATATGTACATGCATTGCATATGTGTTTTGTCTATGGGTCCACATAAGGATTATTTAAAGGTTGATGTTGATCTATGTGATGAGAGGATCATCATCACAAAAATTTAACTTTTAGATCATTTCCACACAACCCGCAAGTAAGTATAAGCGACGTGTAAATATAAAATCAATGGAAGTGTAATATACGATAGGTTTAAGAAGTAGGATGGATACTGGCAATTACAAAAAAAAAAAAAAAAGAGTGGCATTTTGCAATTTTAATAGTTTTATTTATTTGGACTTGAGTACAAATGACGGATGGAAGTGTTACTGTTGTAAAATTTTCCAAAATAGCTTTGGGTGGGTTTTTAGCTTTAACTCTTCTTTGGTTTAGTCCCATATTGCTTGGGAGACTTGGAATGTTGAGGTTTATAAGTGACTACACTTATTAGAGTTTATCTTTTAAGTGTTGGGTCCTCATTGGAATTGATAAGGTGGTGCAAAGCACCACCGCACACGCGCACGCACACGCGCACGTGCGTGTGCGAAAGGGCGATTGGGCGTTTAGGGCGTATTGGACACTTTTGTGGCATTATCAGAGATAAAAAAGATTGTTCTTGAGTTGTGATCGAATCTTGCACATTCGAACTCACAAATCCTACGGTTAGACTCCATTGTATCCTGAAAACATATTTCGTATACCCTGGTGCAATTATAGGGGTGAAATATTGTTTGAAAGACAGCATTTACGTGCCTTGGAGTTCTTGAATCGTTCAAGTTTTCTTTACTGTTCCTACAATATTTCCAACAGTTACAACATCCATTTTGGAAAAATGGTGTGCCTCTTTACATATTAGGAGAGATATTTCGCACACACTCGGCAACAGTGGGGGTTACTATACTGCTTGATCAAGCAGTTTTGGCACTCCAGTAAAGTCCCTTAATATGTTAAAATGGATACCTTTATACTAGAATATGAATCCTTACTGGAGAGTCGAACGGATGAGCACCACGCCCAATGGTTGAGCGTGACGCTCAATGGTTGAGCAAAAGTTTTTATTTATTTATTTTTATTCCTATTAAATAGGAAACTAACTTCTCTCACTTTCTCTTCCTATTTCTTCTCCTTAAAAAAAAGCTAACAAACTATATCTTTCTACTCTTTTTTTCTCTCTCTTTCCTCTATCTATTTTTTTAACCCATTTTAAGGGATTACCACTAGAGCAAAAGCACATCTTAACCTCTAGCTCTAGGGTTGGGCATTAAAGGGATCCATTTTTACATATTTCACTATATTTGAAGTGTGGAAATGACTTCTGGGATTATTCTAAAAACATCCTACAATTATTAATTTTTTATATTTAATTATTATTCTCGGTTTACATTTGTGAGTGGAGTCCTGTGGAGATGATTCAAGAATTAATTTTTTATTTTTTTTGCAATGATTATCTTTTATCATATAGGAGATAATCTAATAGCTTTTTTGATTTCCCCATCATGTGCCTCACACATTGTAAAAATTTATAAAAATAATACTCGTACTCTCTAGAGCAAGCGTTTCTTTGACAGAAATTCAGTTTCACAAACCCCTCTTATAAGAAACACGTACAACACATTTATGTTTGACAACAACAAATTGATGTTCGACCGTGTGATCAGAAGCCAAAGTTTGATTTGTGAGACGTTAGTGTTGCAGTCCATCAATATAAGCAAAAAAAAAAAAAAAAAAGGGGTCCCACTATTATTTATTCTTAATTTGTTTTTATTTTATTTTTGTTTATTCTCTAGACAACATAAAATTTATCTTTTCTTTCACCTAAAACTTTTTTTTAGAAGAAAGACGAACTTATTATTAGGGTTTATCTCTCCCACTCACTCTCTCGAATCAAATTCGATACCCTAAAAAAAAGCTGAGAACTTTCGATTATTTGATTACAACCCACTCAATCCCCAAAATCTCTTCGTTCGAGTTCTCTCAGATCGCAAATCAACGCTGTAAAGTACGCAGAGTTCATCTTTCATGGCGGTTAACGTTCTGTTTTCTCTCAAGAAAATTTCTCCGTAAGTTTTTAGTATATCAGATTTACTGAATTCTTTATCAGTAGCATTCTACTCATGGATTCACTTCCTGTTGTTTTCGTGCTATTGAACACGCGGGATTTCGCCCTAGTTCATGTAATAGAAGCATTTCGAGTATGAGCTTTTTGAAATTTCGTGATTTAGTGGCAAAAATACGTTTTTAACCAAAAGAAACTCTGAATTTTGAGTAGTTTGAGGAGTGGGTTTCAATGTAGTTAGTTTCATAGATGTTCTGGTGAGTGGAATGTTTGGGGGGATTGGGTGTTAATGAATTGTTCGGAGCGAGGAAGTAAGAATTAGGTTTATTCTCTCATTCAAAATTTCAACTGTTTTCGTTTATTACTTTACTCACGCGTTAAATAATTTGTTTTTAGAAGTTTGTTAGTGAAATTTATTTCCGATGTTAGAACTGCAACATTTATACGTTCCTGTGGCAATCATGTATTGTTTTCTTTCTTTTGTTCTTTATTTACACTAGGCTTCTGTACTTGAATGGTTTTTTTTTTTTTACTTTAACATGTCTACGATTTGTGTTCTGTAGGGAAATGCTCAAAAAGTTTCAGTTTTGAGTGGGACATATGAAGTTTCAGTTTTGAGTGGTTTTGTGTGGTGAAGTTCCTGTATTGAAATATTTTACTCTTGATTTATGTGTTAAGTTTTGAATTTAAGATGTACGGGCAAGGGAACTTTGCTTCTCAATTCAGGCCCGGCCCTCCGACCCACCCACCTCCATTCCAGCAAGGCCCTCCTCCTCCTCCTCCTCCTCCTTTTCAGCAAGGACCTCCACCTCCACCACCACCTGTTCGTCAGCAATTTCCTTCAGCTCCACCGCCTCATGTAGTTCAGCATGGGCCGCCTCTTGTATATCACCACGGCCCGCCTGCCCCACCCCTCCAGCAAGGTGGACCCCCTCCTCCACCTCCACCTCCACCTCCACCTCCATCTCAGTCTATTCAAGGTCCTCCTCCTCTAGTGGTAAACGCCGGTCAATCTTACTTGCATCCACCACCATCAATATCTGCTAGTTCTCCAGTGGCACCTTCCTACACAATTGCTCAACAGAGTGCCCATTACCCTTTGCGGGCACCTCATCCTCCTGGTCCACCTCCTCCTAGGATATTACCCCCTCCTCCTTCACAAGGGCAAATGTTGTATAGGATTCAGTTTCCTCCACCACCACCACCACCTAGTAACGGGCAACATCCCCTGGTGTTACCTCCACCACCACCACCACCACCACCTTCTAGTTTTGTTCCAGTCATTCCTGCTTCTTTTGCAGATTCCCCACTTGAAGATGCTCACCCTCCTTCAATGCCACCACCTCCATTTCCACCTCCACCTTTCTCTCCCCCACCGCCTCCACCATCACCGCCTCCACCTACTTCTCCTCCGAATATTTTGGCTACGTCTTCTGCATCATCTATTGTACCCCTAGATGCAATGTCAGCCATGACCCACCATTCAGAGTTCAGTAGTAGTAAGTATGAAGGTTCTGTTTCTGTGGAAAGAGTTACTGTTTCCGTTGATAAAGAAGTGGATCCTGCACGAGTCAAAGATGATTTGGCCATAAATCATGATCATCAAAATGGTGAAGGTGGAACTAGCCATGACATAGGAACTTTGGACAAAGAAAGGTGCTTATCTAAAGCAGAAGTATTTTTGGCTCTTCCTCCACTTAAGCCAAATGATCTAGAAATTGCTCGGAAAATTGAAGTTTTGTGCCAGTTTATTGCTAAGAATGGGTCTGCTTTCGAAGAGATGGCTCGCGAAAAAGAACGCGATAATCCAAAATTTTCTTTCTTATTTGGTGGTGAGCCCGGAAGTGAAGCTGCAATTGCTCATGAGTATTTTCAGTGGATGAAAAGGAAATGTAAACTGGATAACGGGTCCGAGCAGACTAGTTCATTGCTGAGGCCTTCAAAAATTGAAAATGCATCTCATTCACCTCAAGATTCTGACATGGATATGGAAGGTGAGTCGAACCAATAATATTGAATGACATGCCATTTTGTTTATTTTTCTTTTATCGTTTTTGTGGAAACTGGTGTCTAGAACCTTCTCTCCATTGTCTGTGTTTTTGATAAAGCACTTGAGTCCATTCTCTGATATTTTAATTTCCATTTATATTGGTACCACTTTTCAAGTTTGCGACAGCCGTCATGTTAATTGTTGTGAAAAAGTTCAGATTCCAAGTATACTGTTGAACCTTTCTATCTGATATTGATATACGTACTCTCCAGTCTCCCGTCTTTGTAGTAGCTTACATGGTATGGAGCTCTTATGTCGATGCTTTCTTTTCTTCAGCAATAGTTGACTAATCTACGAATTAATTGCTGATGCAGAAAATAAAGGAAATGGGTAAATAAAGAAAATAAAATGAAGGATGAATATGATTATTGTGTTTTGCCATTGTCTTCCTTTTATATTTTCACTCATTTGATGTTTTAACTTAATTGCACGACTGTTGCTAGTAGTTTTTCGTGACCTGGAGTCCAATCATCATCTAGCTGAAAGAGGATAACTTTTGAACTCTTCTCCCTCAACCATTTCTTTTGGGTGTGAATATTTATTTTCTAACCTGTCAAATGGCTCTTTAAATGAGTACACTTGATTCAAATTTAGCTGTATTTTATGATTAAATTGATTAAGTTGGTGGGACCTCTAGTGTTTTATATTGAGTTCAATGAGGGTTATATATATATATTTTCTGTAGTAGGGCTTCAAATAGGTGTTCCTATTAAGTACTTGAAGGAAGGTATCTGTTTTCAAGACATAATTATTATTTTTTTGGAGTAGAACTTTGTTTATCATGTGTTAGATAGTTTGTAACCAGGAATGCGGATTTCATTTGTCGAACTTTCAAGTTATTTAATCTGCTTCATGCTAAACTTAGTTTTGAATGCATAATGCGAAGGCATGATAATTCAGTTGCAGTATTGGATCTCTTGTTTACTGGTTCAAGTATATTATGCATGTGTTGTATGATGGCTTTCTGAAAGTGCCACCAGTTGAGCAACTAAACCAAATTCAAGCCTTTCAAATTCCTCCTAGCAAGTTACTTTCTTATAGTTGGAGATGAAGCCTTTCCTTTCGTTTGGATTGTTTTCAGATGATTCGAACCAGTCTGACAAAGACCAGGGGGTGTGTGACTCAAATGAAGGGTTAAAGGAGTCTGTTTCTATGCGTTTTGAGGTGCCCATTGTGAGGGAGCAACCACATGAACGTCCACATTCAATAGAATGTCCTACATCCAGGGAGGCAATATCAAGAACTGTATCAGGTTCTGAGGCTTCCGTATCGGCTGAGGAAGGAAGAGGTTGTTCATTTTTCTACGTGCTCTGTTTCATTTATGTCCTGCATAACTCATAACATGTGTATCTCATTTATTTTGTATGCAACACCATTGCTATGGTTTTCACCAGTATATAGTCTCAGTTTCAGGAATATTTCAAGGTCATAATTGGAATTGCTCCTTTGAGCCTCAAAACAGTACAATTGCACACTAAAGCACATTTACAAGATACCATTCTGATCCTCGAGGTTTACTATTAGCGGGGAGTTGCAAGCAAGGTTCTGGATCTGGGTTATTCATCAATTTGTCTTAAATTGGAAAAAAATCTCAAAATTTCACTGTAGTTGTGGTCTATCCGTCTAAATACTGTAAAATCTTTATGACTTAGTCAAAATTTTAAAATTACACAAAATCAGAATGATATATGAGAGTTAAAATTAGTAAGCAAAAAAAAAAAAAAAACTAGAATTACCGATATGTTATTGACAATTAAAACAATTATTTTTTTTACAGTTCTATTTGAAACCATTATTCTCGGTAAGCCATTAAGATGCATTCCCGATCCACAGATTGTTCTCACTTATCCGAACCATGCTTATGTAACATGCTTAGAAATGAGGCTATGTCGGTTAGCAGCACGGTAGTAGTTGAATGTTATCGTTTTTCCTTAAAGCACTGGTAACAGATATGGAAACTTATATAGATTGATTATTTGGAAATCTTAAGCTTTCATTTCAATCTTCAGTATTGACTGATGTTGGCTTTGGGCTTCCCAACTTCTCCTATGAGCATGGACCAGCATGCTTTAAAAACTGTGTATTCATTGCTTTGTCAGAAGAAATGTATTCTTTTCTAATTAGATTGCCACACATGTTCAGGTTTTTATGATCTTCACATTGCTCGCTACTTCGCTAGTTTATATATATCTTTGTAGTTCTATTATTTATTTATTTTCCACACTGGATTTTTATTTTGTATTACATTCCTCATCACGACGTGAATAGGCATGTCATCGATCATCTTAAGAAATGCACTTCCAGTTATTTGGTTGAAGATATTCTTTTTGTAACTTTGTACAACAAACTCCAAAGTTGCTGCATATCCATAAAGAATGTTGCTTTGCATTACATTTTGAAACTCTAACAGGATAGAACTCTCCCAGAACATCATCAATCCACGCCTGGAAGACCATCCGCCAAAGATTATAACCCATTCAAGAGTTCAGCGGGAGGTGCTGAATGCACTGTAAGTGGTGGCGTACAGAAATTAACCAGGCTTGTCACTGAAGATTTAGGTGTGGCCAGGGTTTCACCTGCCGATGTATCCGTCAGTTCTGAGGAGGTTTCAGGTTCACTTGTCAAAATTGGAAGCCCGTTCAGACTGTTACAAGATTATGCCTCCGATGACAATGCAGAAGATGATGATGGGTCGCCTTTCGAAGATGTAAGTCCTGTAAGGGTTTCACCATTAGTTACAGCACGTAACACAAGTTCGCACGAAGATGTGAGGACCAATCTGGATGCAGATGTAGGCTCTGAGAATGTTTCGGTGAGGGAAGATGGATTTATGCGTTTCACTGAATCATCTTGTTTGGTATATTCTAGTAACTATCCCTCTGGGAAGCCAGATGTTTCTGAAGAATCACACAAAGTGATTGAGGCGAGTGCGGTGGTTTCTGACTCTGCCAGAGCTGATGAGCTTCAGAATAACAATCTTAGAGACCAAACATCTAATGGTTGGCTCATCGATGATCCCCAAGGTGATGTGGACTTTGACTGTCAAAGTGATAAGTTTCAGAAAGAAAGTGCAAAAAAGGGTCCCACTGCAGTGAAAGTTGATGAGTTCGGGAGATTGATTAGAGAAGATGCGAGTGACAGTGACTCTGGTGGGGTGCACTATACTGGGAGGCGTGCAAGGAGAGGCCGAAGCTGGAGTAGGAGCAGGAGCCGAAGCCGATCTCCCCACAATAGGCGGAGAAGAAAAAGTCGTAGTCCACGGAGGAGAAAGGAGAAGCGGAACAGGTCTCGCAGGTATACGTTTCACAATACTAGGCTTTTGATCATCTTATTTTACCTGCAAGCTATGAGAGTGTAGTCCTTGGTTAATTGTTTTAAAGAATGACACTTGCAGTTTTAAAATTCTTGATTGTGTTTCAGCTGGACTCCCAAAAGGAAAAGAAGCAGGAGCAAGTCTCCACCCCCTGTTAGGCGCACAGGTGAGAGTGTTCGTGAGAAGGTGAGACAGGATAGGGGTCATGTTCCAGATTGTTTGGATTTCCTTCGAGGAAGATGCTACCGTGGAGCATCTTGCCGGTTTCTGCACCGTGATTCAGCGGGTGGTGATGCAGCAAAACGCCATAGGAGCAGACAACAGCAGTATCTGGAAGCTCCACGAGATTTGAGAAACATTGATGTCCATGGAGATTCACATCTATCAGCGAAAAAAGATGAGGATGATAATGCACTATCAAAAGTGTCAGTAGGTAAACATGTTGCCTCATCAAAGGAGGAAAGCAAGAGCCAAGAGGTGCCGTGCACGGAGTTGCCAATTAGCAGCATGGATTTAGGACAAGATGGGGGCTTGGGTGAGAAAACAAAATCAGGTTCCGCAATGGATGACGTGCAACCAGTTATTTTGAGTGAAGTTGGTCAATCACCTGCTGCTGTTGATGGTGAAGTGGATCAATCCGACTCTCAAGGGGAACTTGTTGGAGTGAAAATGCAGCAAGTTCAACATCAAGAACTCACCATTCAACTTAAAGAGAACGAGATTTTTAGGCAGCCATTGGAAACCATCCAGCCTTTGCCGTCTGAGGACTTTCCAATGAAGCCAAAAGTCGATACGGAAACTGAGCATCTGTCTGGTGAAGTTCCACCAGGTGAACCTCCCTCGGAAGAAAATATGGTTCAACCACCCCGAACGGATATTCTCACTGCTCAGTGTTCCCAAGCTGATGTCTCTGTTACCCTTACTCAGCCTATTTCTCAACCTTTGCCTGGTTCTTCATCTCAGCAATATCCAGTTGCAACTTCTATGAGCCAGACAGAGGCGCATCAGACTAGTACAAGTCACCCTTTCCCACTTGAGAGTGCTGGACCTCAACCTCTTGGTCCAAAAGAATTCCAACCACCCAATTTTTCATCATCAGATTTCCACTTTCACTCTTCCCAGCCACCCCTTCCCCCTCCTTTTCGTGAAAACGTTAATGCAGTACAACATGTGCCAACACCATCACTTGTCATTGCAAATGTCCATGGTCAGTCGGTCCCAGTGGAGAGGCTTCCTCCGTATCAGGTTCCATTTCAGGACCAGCATGCAAAATCCCCAACTCCATCAAAAGCCACCACGTGGACCCCCTTGCCCCCACCACCGTCATATGTAAGTGAGGTAACTGCAACTGCTGTCTTTCATAATCCTGCTTTTCATCCACCGTCTCAACAGAATCCCATGCCTCCAAGGAATGAGTTCCCTTTGCCCATGCTGAGACCTTATCCACATCAAGAACCTACTCACTCTCAGGCTGCTCCTCGGACCTTTCCTCCTTTCCACATGGAAGATGTTAGACCAAAGCCTCTGCCTGTGGACAACATACGGAGTCAACCATTCGGAGGCCATCAGTTTCATCCTGGTGCTCAGCCAGATCTGCTTCCCCCACCTCAATTTCGAGAAGAACAACACCCTTTCCCTATTCAGGTCCGAGATGATGTCCATTACCAACCATTGTCAAACCAGAGGTTTGCCTCCCACTTTCAAGGTTTTACTGCTTCCAGTTCTCTTGCACAAGAAAGCATGCTTTCTCAGCCTGTGCCCTTCCCTAGGGAGTCATCCACAAAGCACATGCATTCTTTCCCAGATGACAATTTGCTCCCCAGGTCTTTCTCAAGGGAAAATTATGGTACTCATTCTTCAGGGAGTCTCTCTTACATTCAGCAGCAACATTCGTCGTTTGGTGTGCAACACTCTGTTGCTGATAGCTTTCCTTTGCATTTGGGTGCACCTGGAAAGGCTGATCCATCTATCTCAAGATACCTATCGAGCTTGCCAGATAACAAGACCTTGTCTCACTTAACTGTTGGTGGAGGATCTAAAATGCCAAGTTCATTGCACTACAATCCATTTGCATCTACTTTTGAACAGACACCTGGAAGCTCCAGATTCAGTTCAGTCATTAGGCCAGAGATGGACCCAAACTACAGAAGTAAATATGATTCTTTTGGTCTGAATGTGTCAGTGAGTGGGCAAGGTTTTGGTGGTTTGGGATCAAGATTGATGGATTTACCACCAGACTCCAGTAGATCTGTGGGCCAAGTTCCAGGTGCAAAGTTAACTGGTGACCAATATGACCCTTTGTTTGATAGTTTTGAGTCATCTTCAAGCACATTCAGGAAGTTGAGAAATATTGAAGAACGAGTCCCTAAAAGTGACGTCGTTAACAGATCTGCCAGTACTCAAGTTGGCGAGGGTGCAGCAGCTGCAACTATGTCTCTAGAAGATGATGAATTTGGTGAGACAGCAATAGATGCGGAGGCTGGTGCTGTTGAGAATGGGAGCCCTCAACCTGGGGAAGGAGGGAACTGGAGCCCAGAGGATCCAGTTGATCTAGGAAATACGGCTAGTGGAGATGTTGAGATTGATCAGGTTCAGACCTCAGGAAAGAACAAAAAGAGCAAGGATTCCCGATCAATGAAGCTTTTCAGGATTGCCCTTGCAGATTTTGTGAAAGAGGTTTTAAAGCCATCATGGCGACAGGGTAACATGAGCAAGGAGGCATTCAAGACCATTGTCAAGAAAACAGTTGATAAGGTATCTGGAGCTATGAAAAAACACCAGATACCGAAGTCGCAGGCGAAAATAAATCAATACGTTGAGTCGTCGCAGCGAAAACTGACAAAACTTGTGATGGTATGTCTTTCTTTAATCAATTTTTTTTTCTGGTATCTGTCAGAGCTGGAACTTGGAAAAGGCTTATTTATTGCATGACTTAAACTCCTGATTCATCTAACCATACCCTATACCTTTTCCCCCAAATTATTTCTGAAACACTGTCTGATCACTTTTCTTGCCCACAGTGTTGCCTGGGTCGCGCCTTTTTTTTTGGGAGCATTGTGATTGTTCAAATCCTGGATGAATTAGTATTTTGCTAAATTGCTGATTTTGTCTTGTTTGTAAGAAGCTCCTTGTTTAGGGTTTACTCCCTTTTTGTTTTCCCCCATGAAACTTGTTATCCATGGCTTCATACAGAGAGTTCCACTAGATACCTGATTTTATTTTTTTTTTTGGAAAAAAAGATACTTGATTTTCAAGGGAGCATTCTATATCGCAGTTTCTTTCTCTTGTATGTCTTCTTAACACTGTCTTTTGACAACTTTGTTCTGCAGGGTTACGTGGACAAATATGTCAAAGTATAAAGGCTAGAAGGCATTTGCCATCTGTGCTGGTGGGAGTGTGAAAAGGCCTGTTGATATTTTCGATCTCGGGGTCTTCATTTTGTTCCATTTACTTGCAGAACCGATGCTGTGTTGCAGGATGATTTTAATGAGAGATTTGCCAAGGTCCTGGTTAATGGAAGATTATCAATTCATGTGGTAGTCTGAATTTGTTTTGCACAAACCAGCCTGTGAGTGGAGAAACTTAGTAAGGAAGATAATTGAAAGCCTCAGCAAAGGTCTTTGGAGCTGCTGGACATGTATGTAATCCATTTCTTTTAACGGTGTATTTTTTTCCCGGTTTATCTCGTTATCTATCAAACATCATATTTTGTTTGTAAAATATCTCTTCTCAATAGTATCTCAGTCTAGTTCTTCTCTTTATTCTACATATTCAGAAGAAATCTTGATAACAAATAATAGTTTGGTGTGTCTACTTTTTTTTTTCCCCCTTGCAGTAACCTTACTCATTTTTGTCAAATTATTATTTAGATCCGAAATATCTTTGGTAATGATTGGATAATTTTAAAATGCAGATATCAAGTGCGGAACCACATAAATGTGATATTCATCCGCGATATAAAACTGTGTATATGTTTCGTTTTCCAAATTTCAGCAAAATATGAAAAAGAAATTAGTTTCAAAGATGCCAGGAACTTGCAACAGTTCTGTCGTTAACTGGAAATTCAATTTCTTTGTTCTTTTCTGTGAAAGTTTTACACTTATAATGATCTTAGAAGGAAAGTGATCCGGTATCGGTAGAAACCATCAGCATTATTTATTTATTTGTTTATTTATGCTTTTGATAAGCCATCAGGAACAATTTTAAGTGCCTTAAGATGTTATGGAGCAGTAGTCTTGAAATCAACAAGATAGAAATGTACTTGTTGTTGGAGTTAGGAGAGAAGAAACTCTTCTGTTGCATTCGGCTAGCTTGATGGATGCAAGGGTGAAACTGCCGAAACTTCTTATTCTTTTTACAAATAAATCTTATGCCTGGAAGGAAAACCCATTCTTCTCATTTTCACTTTACCCCATGATTCATGAGGGTGTTATGATAGCTCTGAAAATGGCATGTGAAATTTTCTTTCTTCAGGGAAAACATTTGAATTGCATGTGTTTGGTTTGGCTGTTTTCCGGGAAAAGACTTTTCCCTTGAGAAAACTTATTTTGAAGTGTATAAATTTGAATTTGCCTGGTCTTCTCTCTCTTGTTGCATTCCTTTTCAATCTTTGTGTTGTTTTCTCTCCTGTGGCCATGATGACGGCTGTGATAATGCATTGGTGATCTTGATGGCGAGGTAAGAGCTATAACACCATTCTTTGCTTCCCTAATTCTCATAGAGGTTTGGATTGCAGAAATGTTGATCGCACTTGGAGTTGTTTGCAGAAATGTTCTACAGTAAGAAAGGAAGAAAAACAAGCCATAGCTTGCAGAAGAAACATCGAAATTGTGCTTATTTAGGAGTATGTGTTTTTCTCAAGAGAGTGGCTTTCTCTGAAAAGCAAATTACAAGCTGTCAAACTTGTTTACTGGAGGCCGGAAGATATAGTCATATAGCTCTCCTAAGATCTGTGATTTTGTAGGCAAGTTTCTTGGAGCTGAAAATCTCAATGGTAGGATGTCTATGGAGAGAAGTCTGGTTCTTAGAAAATTTTAATACCTGTTTTTAGTTATTTCTTTTGCATCGAATGCCGGCTTGACCCATTGTTCGCTTGCTCTAGCTAGGGCATAAAATGGGTTAGTATGTTTCTTCCAATAATTTTATATATTGGAATCCAAATTTTTTTTACCAGAATTCTATCTTAGTACCTTTTATGTATGGGTAATTTTGGATCTGCCCTGCTTATTTAGCTGTTTTCTTCACCGTTTCTTTTTCTTATACAATTTTTTACGTTGGCTTGTGGGCTCACATTTATACGGCCTAATCGCTGATTGTTTGTGGGGATGATGATGATCACTGTAGATCATCCTCGTAAAAAACTCTTCTTTTTGAAAGGTTGAAATTTTAGAAGTAAACCATAAAAAACGGTTAATACTCGTTCTCACAAAGTTCCCAAGTTCCTAGTCTGCGTAAGGACGGACAGACAGCTATCGTGTTGGAGTGGGAGATTGAAACCTCATAGCCGTATTCTCTGTTTATTTATTATTCTCAATTACATGGAGGTGATGGAGAAGATTGAAACAGAGAAGATGGAGACGAGGAGAGGAGGTATTTGCAATGATGATGATGATGATGATGATGATGATGATGATGATGATGATGATGATGATGATGATATTATTTCAACTCATCCTATTAGTGATGATTATAATTTATTGTGTGAGATACTAAGCAGAGTCGACTTCCTGGGAAATCACTCATGGGGTTCAAGTGTGTATGTAAACATTGGCAGTCCTTGATTCAACAAGATCCATACTTCATTGATTTACACTTTCAGTCGATCAAAAACACGTCTCCTTTTCTTCATTCTTATAAAGGATCATCTGTTTTTCACGTCAGCCGACTTGTTTGAAGACATAGCAACCATTCACACCATAACAGATGGGTTCACTTTTGATGATTATGTGCGGGGACCTGTCAACGGCTTGATCTGTATCTTCGGTTCAAAACCCTTTGCTGTCAGTATCTACAATCTCAGCACCCGAGAAGTGACACCATGGATCAAAACAACTATAATAAGAGAAGACGAAGAAGAAGAAAAAGAAGAAGCCGAAGAAGAAGAAGAAGAGGAAGGATGTTGAGCGTTACGAGTGGGATCCTACTCCGGGGAAACCTGAAGTCATAGTGGCATTTGATGTTGGGAGTGAGAAGTTCAGAGTGATCCCAATCCCCTTAAGTTCGTCTGACTTTCAAATTATTAGAAGTGGATGGGCGGGCGTGTAGCTCTTTTACATAGAAGGAGTAGTGACACTTTCAAGCTGTGGATATTTGATGATGATGATCACGAGAATACTACTGGTACTAGTAACAATTGGATGGAAGAGACTTATCACATTTCCTTTTTGTTGGGAAGGAATAAGTTGGGATTTTTATTTTGAAGCCATTGCAGGGACAGACCAAATAATTATACGCTCCGAAAAACAACATGAGGAGTTTGTCTCTCTTCATTCTTATGATCGAAAAAAGAAGACTTTCAAGAAGGTTGAAATCAGCGGGATCTCCTCAGTTCAAACTCTTCGCTCTTGTTTCCTAATTAAACCTTTCGTGGAAAGCCTTTTACCTGTTCAGAAGCAGCCACGGCACCACACTTAGGTTCCACCCGGAAAGTGAAACATCTTTCTTATACTCTAAAACAGTCTAAATAGATGAGATATGGAGACCTTGCACCATTACAGTACATGCATGCCTCCCTTGACAGTCTAAGCAGAAGATGAGTGATATCAATCTATATATATTTGCTCCTACATCAACTCTTTATACAGTTGGATTAGTAATTTGTTGGGCTGTTGTTCTGTTGGACTCTTTATATTTTGTTCTGTAAGAACAAAATTTGAGTGGGTAAAGGAATCTAAATGGAATCTTTATAACGACCTATGTACCAAGCATTTCAGTAAGCTTAATTTGTATGCAATAATTTGTGTTCTGAATTAGATCGTTTTCTTTGCACTGCTTTTGGACTTAGATTAGTACCTTGAGTTTCTTGAGTGAAAGTGTTCATTCATTCGCTCAAAGGCAGGTTGTGGATTGTTAGGTCATGATGATTGATTAAGTAACTGAGGGCTCTTGTCAACAAAACTCTTATTTTTGTCCCGTTTTCAAGTAAGTGGTGCAGTGAAATCTTGCATATCCAATCACTATAATCAATTATTTTAGTACTTTTATATTTCATGTAGAATATCACAAAGGAAGGGATCAAATGACCCTAGGTCCCGTGACCCTGGAGTCACCAGAGCTTGTGGAGTCTACATGGAGATGATCGACATGGCTGATTTTCAATTGAGGATGTTTTCCTCTATTGAATGTAGATTGTCATCGCTGAAAATCAGTCCATTCTAAGCTCAACAACATAGAATGTCTTTGCCATCCTAGGTTCAACAACATAGTCTTCGCAGTTTGAACAACCAGGAATCTAGCAAGTTTATGGCGTGGCTGGACCTGAAAGAAAGGGGAGAGACTAAATTTCAATCCAAGTTGCTTGTACACCACTCCATGACTACGACAGAAAATCCAGAAGGTGTCATATATATGTGATCTTCATAAACTTCATCTTCAAAAATTTGATCTTGATGGATGGATATTGATACTTGATAGATGCACATCAACATGGCTAATCAGGAAAAACAGAGAAACTGATGTTCTTCTACTATAATACGCATAAGTATCATTCATTTTCTCATGTTCTAGACATCTGCATAAGGTCACTTCTAGACAGACCAGTACCATAGAACATCCAAATAGGATCAGTGATATGAAATCTAAGCCCTAGACTGAGGTTTCTAAGACTTGTCATGTTTCATAATTCAACTATGCATGCATCTGAAACCAACATCTATAGTGCAGCATCTTTTGGCATCACCATCATATTCAATACACAATGTAGGTCAGAACATGTGGCATAAGTGTACAAGTTATGAAGAATGAGAAGCAGCAATAAGCCAATAACAAACACACAATAAGAGAACAGAACATTAAAAGTAAGATTTATCATGGAAAGGAGCCTGGATACATGATTCAGACCCATTCTACCCTTCCTATGAGTTAAAAAAGAAGAGGGTAACATAATAGAACCACTGAAGTGAGGATTTTTTAACTAAAGTAGATGATCCTAGCTAGACCCAATCCATGCCTACAACTGTTTCCTTGTCAAGAATAAGAATGGTAAAGATGAAAAACGCAATTGTAACTTATTAAAGTAGGATAACTATTTTATATATGGTTTTCATGGGTAGGTTCATGTTTCCATAGTTAAAATCAGCAGCAGGCAGGGCGGAACCAGGAATTTATATTGCGGGGGGCTTATATTCAAGCATTGCTAACAATTGCCCGTTTGGTATGTAAACGCAGTTTTGAAAAATTTCTATTAAATTCTCGAATTTTACAAAATATTTATTAACCATTGATTTCAATCATCTAATGAATTAAAATCAACTGAAAAACTACAAACTGTGAAATTTTTTTGTCGAAACCCAATGTCCCAAGAACCCTGTATGATATAATTCATGAAGGCGGTTATTGCACTCGTCTTATAACTCCCCAAGGCCCACATGTGATGCATCCAGGGATTGAATTTTTTGAGATGATCTTCTCCTCACTATATATATCATCATATTAAAAAATCAACTCGTTCTAAAACTTCTAACCCCATCAAATTAACCCTTAAAAATTGGTAACTACTCACAATCAGCCCTTAGATATTTTGAATCGTGTGGTTGAGAGTGCTAGGATTTATTATACTCTCTCCCCATTTTTTAAAACTTGTTATGGAGAGAGAAAAAGGGGGAAAAAACTACTATATCGATGAAAAATGCTAAACTTACTGCATTTTCCTACTGCAAACCTTACTGCATAGTCATCCTATGGTTCTCAAATAATCTCACACCCCTCGTGATTTGCGTCATTCCTAAATTGATGTAAATACCCTCCTAAATAGCCTTTGCAGTAAGGTTGGCAGTACACTTTGCAGTAAGTGTAGCATCACCGTATATCAATTTGGGTATCAAACGTTTGGTACCGAATCGGCCACTCCTTGACACATTTACCGTATTGATTTAGTTTTAAAAAACCTTCTCCAATGCTAATGTGAAGAAATTCTGTGATGTTGATGTGGCGGTAGTTGAAATAGACATTGTGAAGCAGAATGTCTATTTCTAGATATTTAGCTTCACAATGTCTTACAATCCACGTTAGCAATTTTTTTCCCTCTTAAGTTTTTAGTTACTTTTTAAACAAAATAAATTGGACCTATTTAATAATTAAGTGCCACATAAGTAAAAGAATAATCTTAAGACATTTGCATTAGAGTTGGCAAATTGACCCGTGACCCGCCAACTCTACCCTAACTCGACCCACCATCTAAACAAATAGGGTTAAGGTTGGAATTTTCTGACCTATTACCCCTTCAACCCTGTTAGGGTTAGGTTCGACCTTGACTCGTTTACTTGTTTTATATAAGACCTTGACTCGTTTACTTGTTTTATATAAGAAAATGCCAAATTAGTTAGGGTTAGGATTTTTCCTCTTTTATCCGTGAAAACTGCTGAAGTTCTAACATCAGGTACGACTTGAAACCCTAAAAAAAAAAAAATTCAAAACCCTCTTTTATTTACCTCTGAATCTCTCCATTTAAATTTTATGAAGTTCTGTGCATTCTTTCAGCATTTTACATATTCATTCTCTCTCTATGTTTCTCAGATTGATTAGGTCAATCTAAGTCAACTAAACGCTCCTCCACTCACTTGCAAATGGGTTCCACAGGCTGAAGCTATAGATGGATCAAATCGTTCCAGTTTCAAAAAATTTGAGCAGCATCGCTTAGGAAGCACAACCTTCACTTCGCAGCATTGACATGTCAAACTAGTTCAAGGTCTAACATCAGGGCATGATTGTTGATGAATCTTTCCTGTAATACCCTTTTCAAGGAGAATTAAACTAATTTTCGGCGGATATAGAATAGTGGTTGAGTTCTGTTTTCAACATTGAGAAGAAACAAGTTTTTTTCTCAATCGGCACGAGGAATATTGATTCTTGCATCCCAACCACCTGCTATTTGAAGATGGTGAGAGGATACACAGTTTCAGAGTTATTGTTGTTTCTAGTTGTATTATACAAGGTCTATCGCCGTGCCTCCGGCACGGCTCAAAACCTCCGGAGAGAGAGAGAGAGGGGGCAGGGAGCAGAGAGGGGGAGGCTGAGATCGAGAGGGAGGTAGAGAGGGCAGGGAGAGAGAGGGGAGGGCGGGGGGCTTATGAAGCAGCACATTTTTATAAAAGGACAACTCTGCCCCCCGTCCTGAATTGTATAATAGATATTTTTGTGCTTTCATTAACGGAGCATTCAGCTCAACTCATTATTGGTTTTGATTCATGGTGTATTTTAGGTTTTTAGGTTTTGCTACTGATGAATGTATGAGATGAATGAAAACCATTTCCATGTTTAATTACTTGCCAGTATTTTTATAAACCAGAGATTTGTAATTTGGTAATCTGTTTACATTCTAAGGTGGTGGGTACACTGACAAAACGGTCTTGAGATCTCAAAACATTTGAGTGGTTCTAGTCTTCTATTTTTTTCAGGAATTTGGTACACTTGATTGGCTATTTATTATTACAATTTTGGATGCTTTTTTTTTTTTTTTTTTCAGCAGAGTAGTTTGTCCTATAATCAGTACAGTTCAGATTACTGATTCACTCATAGTACATTCTCTATTAATCCATTAGGGTTGGTAAAATTAAATTATTGGGCATCTCCAATCCTGGGCCCACAAGAACCAACTCAGGTGAGTTGGGACCACTTCAACATTTAACCCAATAGAGCCAACCAAAATGGACCCAAAAAGAAAACCTAATTATTTCATTTGTTTATCACCATCAGCCCAATCCACTTGTAACTCAAAATGTCAATGACATAATGAAGTGTAATCAAGCTTTTGCATGTGCCCTAGATTGTTTGTGATCCTCATGACCTGGCTGAATCAATTGTTTTTACTTTTATTTGGTCCTTAACTTGTCTTGTTTGTGACTCTAGGAGACTTAGCTTTTTTAAATCTTGTGATTTTACCAAATCTGTGTTGATTCATGAATCATTAAGTACTTCAATAGGATCATAAACTCTTCTCAATATTTTTGGTTTAAGCCGAAAATTGATAGATCTTAAGGTTTAATTATGTACAAAACCGAAGTTTTTTCTATCTACAATTGAAGAGGGTAATCATGCTTTAATGAACCTCCTAATCGGAAGAAAACGACTCGTAAAATCGCAATCAATTATTGCTGATTAATCAGCAAATCTCAAGAATCATACTCTCTATTTGGATCACACCCATTTCACTCAATTTGTTTGAGAATTCCCTATGGCTATTAAGTCACCAAATCATCAAGAAAAAAAAAAAAGTAAAAAAAAAAAAAAGTTTTATGGCTCACATATTCTATATACTTAACAATTAATTAAAGATACAGTTCAGTGTGAATGCTGATTTTCTACTTGTTTTAAAAGGGTCACTTGTTTTGCACTATCCAAATCTTTAGATCTACTCAGATATAAAAATCTCACCTCTTACACTCGAATCTTTAATTAAGAAAGTAGAAGCATTAATCAACAAAAATTAATCATTAATATGGATCTTTCTCCCTTGTTTATGTTGTCACATAATCTTGAATATGTACTTTTTGAAACTGTTGATGATGCTAATAAGGATCTCCACATATCTGTGAAGATCCCCTTGCTCTCTCTCTGTCTCGTATAACTGTTTATTAATGAAATTGACTTTTATTAGGGTTTGATCTTATCTTGTAAAATATTGAATCCCCACAAACATTGAAGTAGTCTTGATTTTGGTGGGGGCAAAAGAGTTGTAGAAAAGTAGGGCATTATGAGCCTCTGAACATGGGGTAAAGATGATTGAGATAGGTTAGTTGGGCCTGCTTCTTGAAGTTAAGACAAACAACCTCCATGTGATCCCTCCCTTTGGTTTCATTATGTATGTGGTCGTGCATCTCGCAATCTCTCACCATTTTAGCAATCTCCTTAACCTAAATATTTTTTCATTTATCAGTCTTGTATAGTAGAAATGATCTAAAGGTTAATTTTGAAGTGATGATATTTTTGTCAAAATGTAAATTATTTCACAAAAAAGTCTATGAGTTGTAAAACTTGTAACCCTTCATGAGATTATTGGAATTTAATTGAGCCATCCTCTATCAATAGATAATGGAGTTACAAGTTTTAGAATGAGATAATTTTTGTGATGATGATCGGTTGGGTGACGAGAATATCCTCATCCAAAATCAGTTCTTTGGATTATTTCTATGTGAATCACATAAGCCACTTTATAAAAGTGATGTATGAATAACGACGTACGAGAATATAAATTCATACAAAAATACATATAAGTATAGAGTACTAAAAAATAATTTACGCAAAATAAGGAATTATGATAAAAAAAATTAAATAAAATGTAACTTCAAATAATGGATGTTATTTTGTTTAAAAATTGGTTATCTAGATAGCCTTGAAATAGTATGCTGCAGAAGGATGCAACCGTAAATAAATTTTTTCTTCTTTTTTTTAATTTTGGATTTATGTAGAAAAAAAAATTTGACCCACAAAGAATTAATAGATGATGGGTGAGAGGCAGGCATTGTTAGAGTGGTGGGTCAACAATGTGCCCAGCCCAGGCCAAGGAATCTCACAACTACCAATCGATTTACGAGAATACAACCCAAAGAGAATGCAATTAAATACAGGATATATGTACTCAGTAACATTAAAAAAAAAATCAGAAACTTGTTTTAAGCTTCCAAATTTACTAAACTTTCTTTTTCAAAAAAAAAAAAACCAAACTATCCCCTTTCATAATTTCTTTTTAATCAGCTATTATTTTTTTCGTTTTTTCTCAATTTATAAAAGTTATTCCAATTTTGTGTTCTTGTTAAGGGTGTTTTTTTTTTTTTTTTTTCCAAGACTTCAGATCTGAAGCCTTGAGGTGAATACTCTCAAGAGATATAAAGAAAATTGTTTGATTTTTGTTTAAATTTATTTTTTAGTTCTTATGTAGGCTCGGTCACTCAAGTAGAAGTAACGCATTCTGTCACCACTTTTATTTTTAAAGCGACACTGTTTCACTTTTTTTTTTTTTTTTTCCAGAGCTAAACACACTTTAAATGTTGAATTCTATAAAAACGCAAACTATGAAATTTAAAATTTACAAACACTGTCCTAAATTTAAACAAAAATCAAACAATTTTCTTCATATCTCTTAAGAGAGTCGTCAGATTTAAGTAGGTTTGTAAATCCAAATTTCCCTTCCTCTAGTCATTCCAAGTAGGGGTGGGATTTGGGTTGGGTCAACCCGACCAACCCGAACCCGACTTGGTATTTGGGCAAGTGTGGGCAAAGGTTGTTGGGCATTTGGGCAACTATGGGCATCATTTTGCCAACCAAAAGTTGAATTTGGGCAAGCGTGGGCAGAAATAATTGTCAATCCGGACAACCCGAGAAACTTATATATATAAATAAATTATAAAATTTTAATTAATTTCAAACATGTGAAAATATTTTGAAAGATAGAAATAGATAAATATATTGAATTACCAATATAGAGTGGAGGTATTAAGACCAAAAAAAAAAAATTTCCCCGTGTCTCATTTTATGTAAAGTCAAAAAGATTTTTGTCACTTAATAAATAAAACTCGAAAGATTTTAAAATCATCTTTAATTTATTTATTAAGTAAGCAGATCAATTGTTAGCTTGTTTATCTTTTGAAACCATGAAGGATATTTTGTTTAATTAAATTAGTTATCTATTTGTTATTATTTTTTGTATTAATAAGTTCATCTAATCACTGAAATTTATTGAAATTTGTGCAACTCGAAGAACCCGAGAAATTTACACGGGCCATGCGTGGGTAGACTCCTTCCGAATTTTGTGGGTTTTATGGGCATTCTGGGCACACGGAGGTATAGTGTGGGCGTGGCATGTCCAAAGCCTCTAACCCGCCCAACCCGCCCGAGTCCCACCCCTAATTCCAACTACTCAACCTAATCATAGCATCCAATTTTATTATTTGATACCTTGTAAGGTGGAAATGAGGGAGGGAGTCAGAGGGAATTCAATTCAAGGAGAAAAATTTGGAACTTTGCCTCCGTGTTTCCGAATCTCATTTTTTTTTTAAAAGGGCTGGTACTATTTTTTTTTATGAGATTAGTAACTCAATTCTAACAGAAATTAAACCCAGGTATAAACTGTCAATAAGAGCAGACAGTACCAACTATGCTAGTTGGCACATGCCATGCACTATAGTTTTTATATCTCCTTCCTCTTCTTTTCTCTCCTCTCTATTTTTGGGGTGTAATCAAACACCAAAATTAGGTATTGAAAAATTTCATTTGAGCTGAATATAAGTTGACTTCAAGTGAAATTTCCCTCACATTTCAATTTATGCCCTACCAAATGTACAATGACTTAACCAAACTATATATATCTGGCATTTTCTAATATACTTAATTCTATATACATCTATAAGTACATATATTTATAAACAAATTTAATTTAATTTTTAGGATTTTAGCAATTTATATACCAAGAGTCCCAATATGTCATATTCAAGGTTACTTGTGTCCAAGGGCATGGACATGGGATGCTCCTCCACATAAAACAACACAATTTAATTTGTATTGCAACATCAAACAAACACACCTTCGACCACACGTAACCCCTGGCATAGCATATTATTTTCCTTCATATTTAAAATCGAGTCTCATACGAAATTATTACGCAAACAAACCCAAAGAAATTAGCTCTTTAGTTTGTAGAGAGCCGCATTACAATTGTAGAGATGAAAATATAACCCATATTTTTATTTTCTTTTCTTTCAGAATCAAAATAGACTATACCCGTATTCATTACATATAACCCATGCATACGAATCGAGGAGTCTACATTACTTGACATAATACTCTTAGAATTAGAAGAAATCTAATTAATAAAGCTTTTTGATGAGATTATTTCTATTCAAAGACAAGAGAATTAAGAAATACAGAACATCTTCCTCTCCACCCACTACAAAACAAGTGATTAGCCCTAAAAATAAAACATAAAATGTGACAATAAAAGAATGAGATAGTGACACCCTAACATAAAACCAATCCACCTGCTGAAAATTGAATTGCTAAAAAATTTGTACAAAGGGACCCCATCATGTTGTTAGGGACTTTTTAATAGTAGGGGCATCTTCTCCCTCAGGCTGAATCGTTTTGCATTTGGGATAACCTTCCAAAGGTGAAGTATGGAATATTGGACCACACTGTCAAGTACCTATTACCTAGTTATACTCAGAAACTGCTCTTCAAATTGTTCTTCTTATAGAAGGGCCACTGTTTTACAATCGATGGTGACCGGCCCTTGAACCGGTTTAGAAGTCGGCTCAACGGTTAAACCAGATTAATAAGGCGGCGAGCTTCCTAGTATGATGTATACATACTTTTATTGGGTTTAAAACGGTTATTTCTTTTTTTTTTTTTTTTTTTTTTTTGCATTTCGAAATACATCATTTACACACTACTCATTTTTTGAAAAAAGAATTTCCAAAAAAAAAACCTATATAGGAAAGGCTAATGTATAAGTCATCATAGCCGATTTTCGACTATAGTCACCTCTCTTAAAAGGTGTATTACATCCCATCATCTAACCCTCAAGTCTTATGCAATCAAAAAATAGGGTACTGTCTACCTTATCTACCCCTCCATTAAAATAGGTGTACAAAATAGCACTCAATATCAAGTATCACTAGCTAATATTTTTTTGTAGAATATACTAGGTCCCATATCCCGTGCAAAACACGGGTGCTTCAGTAGTTAATACCTAAACTTCTTTGCTTATAAAAGTGCATTAGTTATATGTTATATTTCTCTCGTTAGACCATCCACTGTAGTTGAAAAATTGGAAAAAAATTTACAAAAAGACATACGCTATCCCTTGCAAAATTGGGTTTTGGCTGACGAGAGAGAATGCCCGAGCATATTTGAAATTGGGTTTTGGCGGACAAGAGGGAATGCCCGAGCATAATTAGAAGAGAGAGAAATTTGTAAATATGGCTTGGGCGGAACGACTGTCCAACGTTAATTAAAAATGCTATTTTAGTATTTCTACCATAGTGTAACCCTCTTTTAAATTACAAAAACACATTTTGTATTTTGCATTTTACAAAAAAAAAAAATTTGCATTTTTTTTTCTTTCTCGAAATTCTGAGTTTTTGGATAAATTTAAAAAACAACTTAAAATCAAAAAGTTGTTTTCAATGATTTCAATGAAATTTTGTATTCATTTTTGGGGTGTTCTAAATTCAAAAACAATTTATAAATTTGATACGACACATGTTCTCAAATATAAAAATTCTGAGGATACAACCCGGATTTTCAAATTGTATTTTAGTCTTGGAAAATTCGTTTTCTAATCACAAAGACGACCTAATAGGCTTTATTTTTATGAGTACTTTATCATAGAATTGTTTTTTAAAAAATTTGGTCGGTATCAAAGATTTTAAATTCTAGCAACATATATTATAGGACCATTTTGGCCACCACTGTCGGTGGTTTTGGACTGTTAAGTCACTGACTATTACATCACCATTCTACCTTACCACAAAGCACTAAAACACAAGAAGTAATGGGGATTGGACAGTGCTAGCGTGACACCAAGTTTTGGTGTCGACACCAGCATCTTTTGGCCCAAACCAAAGGCCTAAGGCCCACATCAGGGGCTGATATTTTGGGACCATGTTCTCCTCATCATGTAGATCATCTCAACAAAAAATCAATCCATTCTAAAACTTCTAACCTGATCAAACATTGAACTCTATTTATCACCGTTTATTTTCTTACCGTTGATTTCTAATCGATTTCTAGCCAACGTTTGATTGGGTTAGAAGTTTTAGAATGGATTGATTTTTTATAGAGATGATCTACATGATGAGAAGAACATGGTTCCAAAAAATCAGCCCCTGATGTGGGCCCTAGACCCTTGTTTTGGGCCAAAAGGTGCTAGTGTCGACACCAAAACTGGTGTCACGCTAGCACGGTCCATGGGGATTAGGTAGTGACTAACCAAATAAATGTCCATGCAGGACCCACCCAAAATAACGGGCTCCACCAAGGATACAAAGTTAAACATTGTTAGATTATTATTACAACCATCCAATCCATATCCATTTCATGTTGCTTGAATATTTATGTGTTGACTTGAGTTCCAAGTCCATTGGGTTGAACCTCATTTAGGGGATGTGCCCTAAAAAACTAGTCTAGTCTAAATAAATTGGGTGATATAATGTGTACTATTGTTTTAGTAGCAACATGGTTAAGGCTCCAACATAAGATGTTCTATTGGATGAATCTGCATTAGATAAGAGCAGAATTAGAACTGATTTCAAGATGAATTGAGATAATATTTGGATTTCATCTCCAATGGAACAAAACCGTTTAATGGGATTGAAACCACAAGCTTCACTACAAAAGGGTACAGAGTACTTACCATATTAACTACTCTATTGCAAATTAGGATTCTTAAAGTGAGATTCATTGGTTTAAATGATAAATATTTGGGGATTTCTCTCTTTACTATTGAGTCCAAAGTGGTCTGTTTTGAACTTATTCTTGAGAAAGTTAAGGGGGGTGCATTGAATCTGGATATTGGTGGATATTTAAAAGTCCATCAAAATCTGTGATATTCAAACATGATATATAAGGACTCTTTAAAAGTTCGGGGTATTCAATTGCATGGATTTTAAAGTCTACAAAACTCTGTGGTATTCAAACATGATTCCTAAAGACTCTTTAAAAATCTATGGTATTCATTTCACTTTGGATATTTAAGGATTTTAATGGGCCCAAGACTTTCAAGGATTCTTATGGATATTTGAAGGTTTGGTATATGTACTTTTCTCATTCAATAATCCGACCTCAAGTCAAGAGATTATCGTGGATTTTTAAAAGTGAGAAGAAATGGTCTCTTTCTCTCTCTCCACACCACCACCGCACCACCGCCACTGCCACCACCACCACCTTACCATCTCATCACTGCCACCACATCACCACCTCCATTTCCACCGTCATCTTATACCATCTCATCACCACTATGAACTCTGAAAAATGGGCCTCTATATAATCGCATAAAAAATAATTATGCAAGTACCCAAAAAAAATCATTAACTTGATATAATAATTTTTATTTTAAAAAAATTAAACTCAAGACACCACTTGCACTGTTTATATTATTAACAATTTGTACACCTCCACCTGAACATTGTAACGAACCTTTGGTGGTAAATTTTTATGTTAATTTCATACATATATATATTCAAACGGAAACCTAATTTTTTTATAAATTGTTTAATTCTATCGTATTTTTAATTTTTTTAATTTTTTAATAAGTGTCCCTTCTTTTTTAAGAAAGTATTCTATTATATTTAAAAAAAATATTATTATAAAAATTAAAGCTAAGGGGCTAGAAACACAGCTTTGGGTACTTGTGCTCAGAGCCGCCCTTGCCACCATTAATAGTTAATAAAATAAGTGTTTTAATCCTCTAAAAAATAAATGAAAATCCTTAAAACTCATGAAAGAAGTCTGGCAAACTCCACCATACTCCAAAATGTGAATCTATAAAAATCTTTGGATTTTTTTCAAGAAACATCAAATATCCACTGGATTCTGTTAATATCCTAAAGAATCTATCACTAAAAGAATCTGTCAAAATCTTTAAAACTCTTGATTGAATACACCCCCCTACGTCTAGACTTCAAGGTTGGAAAAGTAAAGTTCTTACCTGTATGGGTAGAACTATTCTGGTGGCTTGAGGGCTCCTCATTTCGCCAGTTTGGCTTCTTTTTGTCTGTGGTGCTTTCCTTATATGGGGTGACGCCTTTTCTCTTGTGTAAATTTTGTTATTAATATATATTTTTTTGTTGATCTATCAAAAAAAAAAGGTAGAACTATTCTGGTTAAAACTGTTATGCAAATAGTTGTAATTAAATTTTCAAATGAAGGTTTTTGTTATTCCAAAAGTAATCACCAAGAAGATCACAAGTCTTCGAAGAGACTTTTAGTGGGATAAAGTTGATAAAAATCATAAAATAATTTACCTTAAAGCATGGTCTTCTTTTTATAAACTTAAATATTTTGATGGTTTAAGTTTTAGAGACCTTGATAAACAGGATTTCTTTTGGGGATCTATTCTCAAGATGAAATATTTTCCTAATGGTAGCCCTTTGCATAGTAAGGTCAATCAAAATTGTTCTTGGCTTTGGAAATGTATTCAAAAAGGGCTTGATCAAATAAAAACCCTTGTCAGTGGGAAATTAGGAATGGTAGTAGGGTAACTATTTGGGATGATAATGAATGCACCTTTTCAAGAGCTGTATGGTTTAGTCTACCTTGTTGTTTTCATCTTGATTCCTTGATTCAAACTACTTTTACTGATTGATTTATGATTTGGAAATCTTATTAGAGTGTATGGACTTATATCGATATTGATTGGGCTGATTATTGTGCTTTTGTTATGTGGTATATTTGGAAAGCTAGAGTTGATATTGTATGTGAAAATAAGGTTTCTGTAAGAATTTTTAGCTAAAATAGCCTTTGGTTTTGAAAGCATTAATTCTGTTTGATTTCGAAAGCATGTGGACGCTTTCGAAAGCGGTTTGCTAAAAAACTAACAGATGACTTTCGGTTTCGAAAGCGTTTTGACGCTTTCGAAAGCGCCACCGCGGGAATATTTTTTAGGCGGTTTTGGAGACCTTTTGGGTTTAGAAAACTTTTATTTGTGCGTGGGTTTGATGAAATCTATAAATAGGAAGGTCCTAGGTCGTCCCAAAAGTGTGCTACATGTGCCAATGTGAAGGTATTGGAGTTCCTAAGGTTCAAAGAGAGGTAAACCTAGAGTTTTGGTCTTCTTCTGTAGGAAGAATTTAAAGTGTGAGAAACTGATTGAGGGATAAAAGTTTGTGAGGATCTAGGATTTGAGGGTTTCTTCATAGGGATAGTGTTCTCCATGTATTCTCTCCTCTGTTACTATGGTCAGCCATGGAGATGGACTTTCAAAGAAGATGGAAGATGTGAGTATGCAATTGGGAGTAGTTTAGAGAGTCGATCTCTAATGGATTCTTGTTGGTGTTCTCCGATAAGTCTTGTGAGATCCTTGATGTATGTTTATTCTAGTTGGTTGTATAAGAACCATTGTAATATGTTATTGATAATAGTGGAAGTTTCTCCGGTGCACCGTTTTAACCGTGGATATAGCCCGCAAGGGTGAACCACGTATATCTTGTGTTGTGGTTAATGCTTGTTTTTATCTTCGTCGTTATATTTTCTTGTTGATTCATCGATATTAAGTTTCAAGATCCTTAAGCCTGTTCCGCTGTGCGTCGGATGTGTCGTTGGTATGATGAAATTCCTAATAGTTTCAAACCCTGTCGGTACGTACAACTACCCAAATCTTAGGAGGGGTAGATGCCTATATAGCTAACCAATTAATTAAGCTCAAATTCTTGGTCTATAACAATCCCAATCTCCAATATTCTAGGCCTCCAAACCATATTCCCTTTGATGCCCGATGGGTTTTCAAGTTTTCTTTTCATTATACTTGAAGAACTCATGCATCAGGTGCTGGTATTTCTCTTTCTAATCTGGCAGGAGAATGTCAAGAAACTAGGAACCTCTCATTCACATGCTTAAGTAAGGAGGAAGGGATTTGTGTTTGCTGCCAAAAATGCTTTCAAGTGGTGCATGGAGTTAAGGTTATCAAACGTGGTATTCAAAAGCAATTATAGGCATATTTTGAGTTTTGCAATAAGAGATCAAACAAGTTGGGGTTGGAAAAGTTAGGGTTTTTTAAAAGAAGCTAGAAATATGGTTCGAAATCTTGTTAATATTTGTTTTAACAGTGATGCTAGAGTTACCAAAAAGCATACAAAATTTTCTACCGAAGGCATAATCTGAGTCATAAGTTGTTTCACCTTATTACTGTTAATTTATGATTTTGTTTAAATATGTATATATATATATATTAACTAGCCAGTAAAGTATATGTATAATGAAGAGGGATACTTTGTCCATATAAAATACCTAATGCATGTTCTCAACAATGTTGTGGGACTCCCAAAAAGATATGATCTAAGGGTCTAAGGTTGATCTCCTCATCAAACAGATCATCAACATGAAAAATCATTGTCTTGTAAAAAATTTAACCTTATCAAAAGTTAGTTTAAAATTATCAATAAAATAGATAACTCAGAAATCACTCAACTTTTGATGTGGTGAAATTTTTTAGAATGATGCGATTTTCAATGAGATGCAACATGGTGAATAGGTCATCCTTATAGAAACTCAACCTTTAGATCACCTTCATATGACCCCTACAGCACATTGGGTACACATTAGACATTCTAATGTTAGGCAGAGTATCCCTATGTGTTAATGAGAACTGGATATGATGATGATGTGTTCGGGTATGATGAAGGTAACCTCGAACCAGGTTGATGGATTTAGTGGTTCTTAAAGAACTATCACTCCTTTTAGAGAAGGCCCTGTAAGATGGAAGATGGAGGTGAATGAAGGAGAGAAGAACAAGTATCCTCAGAGAGAGAGAGAGTTTAGTGAGAGAGAGTCTTTTTGCCGAATTATCTCCCGCCCTCTTGAGGCTTACCCTTTGGGGTATTTATAACCTTACTATCTCGGGGTCTTTCCCTGATTCCCCTTCCTCTTTTAAGAAAAAGATAAGATTGGGAGATATTCTTGATACGTGGCTAAGGGACCATTCCGTGAGGTGTCTGGACGGTTTCCTGACAAGGATCTTCATGATTGGTACGGAAGATATCCTAACAGTATTGCTCAGACTCTCTTCTGGCGCCTCTATCTCTTTTTATAAAAACGTCCTAGTGAGGGCGCCCTGGGGGAGGGCGCCTTGTTGTGGTGGCATCCTGCCTCCAAGAGATGGCGCTCTGGCGCTCTCCCCAGGTTCCTTCTTTCTTCTCTTGCCCTCCGATCCTTTTTATCTTATTTAACCCCCTCTAGAATAAAGTTGACCCTTCATGCTTTGTGGCATATGTTATACGTATGGAATTAATCGTGACGTTCCACCTTAATAGACGAGAGCGTCTTGGCGGTACTCTCATGGCGCCTGTGTGGCGCCGTCAAAAGGCAGCTAATACACCCTCGCTTATATATAATACATACTATTATAGTGCTAATACTTGAAAGTCACAATGAACTCATTTTTGCCAAATTTCTAGAACGACCCTCTTGTAAGTTCTTATGAGTAGGTTATTAAAATGCAATTCAAATTGTAATTTTTCCCTCTTTTTAGGGGTATATATAAAATATATGAACTCTTTTTTACCTTTTCTTTTGGAAAAATGGGTGTTTAGACTATTCTCATAGTTGCTAATCTTACTTGCAAAAAAATACAATGAATTTTAATAATAAATAACTCAATTTTAACATTAAATAAGCAACTACATTAAATAAGTAATTACTTTTTCTTTCGAGCTTTTCTCCAATTTTTACAAGATAATAGGAGAAAATTTGTTGTGTATCATAAAAAACAAGGATCCACTTACATCATAATTTTACTATAACCATTACAATAGCCTGTGGGGCTTACATACAGATGAACTAAGGGCTGTTTTTTTTTCTCTTTTTGCAAGGATGTTCTCCTCATCATGTACATCATCCTCACAAAAAATCTTATCCCATCATCAATTTATATAATTTAATGGTAAAATGAATGATTCAATTATCATTAACTTTTAATAACTAGATGATAGATTACAAGTTTTAAAATAGGGCTGAATTTTGGTGAGGATGATTTATTCACCATGTAGATTATCCTTATCAGAAGCCTTTGGTTCATCTTCTTTGAGCCCATAGATCATTGTAACCAAGTGATGTAATAATAACCTTACTAACATATAGTAAGGGCAAGTCTAGTGAGATATGTAAAAATGAATCCCTTAATGTCCAACCCTAGAAGTTAAGAGGTGTTTTTACTCTAATGGTAATCCCTTAAAAAGGGTTAAAAAAAAAAGAAAAAAATAGATAGAGGAAAGAGAGATAGTTTGTTAGCTTTTTTTAAAGGAGAAAAAAATAGGAAAAGAAAGTGAGAGAAGTTAGTTTCATATTTAATAGGAAAAAAAAAAAAGGTTGTCGCTCAACCATTGGGCACCACGCTCAACCATTGAGCGCCACGCTCATCCGATCAGCTCTCCACTAAGGATCCCTATTCCAGTAGAAAAAGATCTATTTTAACATGTTAAGAGACTCCACTAGAGAGTGAAAACTGCTTGATCAAACAGTTTAATAACCCCACTAGAATTGCCCTAAGTAACTTGGCATAGTAAACTCTACATAAACGGTTTAACCCTCTTACCTCGATGGCCAAATTATATTTGGTTACCATAAGAAGGGCTGATTCTAATC
>MVGT01001028.1:429788-559195 GCA_002174775.1 Macleaya cordata
AAGAAATCGGGGTAATCAAGTCATTGTTTCACCCAATTGGATTTCCTTCCATTAACAGAAGTTGCCTTAAGCGGTAAGACAAAAACAGGCACTGAATCTCCTATACAAAAAGAAGTCACTGAAACAAACTTTGTTAATAAAGCTAAAGGAAAACTTTGATCAGTAATGGGGTAGAGAAGTGAGTGCATGTCTGCATTCTAAATTGCTAATGGGTGACCAGGATGGCAACCCAAACACTAGTTCAATATAAAGTCGGAAACAAGCCTTGAGCAAAATTCACTCAGAAGAGCACAATTATGTCAAAAATTAAGTTGAACTGAATGAAGGACTCATATTAGGTTCTAACATCAGCAACTGGAAGGTCCTTGTATGAAGCCCTCTTATTATGGACTCATGATTTGGTAGAAAACTTTTCTTCTTTTTTTTTATTGGAATAGGGTTAAGATAGAATACTGCTCAGCAGAATGTCCAAAATAAGGTCACCAATCTCAACACTCCATGTACAATAAAGTAAAACATCTTATAAGAGGAGCCAACGAACACAACGCAAATCAAGACAACACAGTTCTAAAACCAGTATTTAGTTCAGCAACTAAAACCACATTTTCTTTTCTCTTTGAAGCTGTTTCTGTTAGAACCCCAAAACCATACCTTCCTCTCTGTACTTTCCTCTCAAACCAACACCTACGAAATTATAGTACTTTTCTATTGTGCTGCTACTCCATTATTTGCCACTGCTGTTTTCTGCCTTTGAATGGGATTGGAGAGCATCATCGAGTTGAATGTCTTGCTACATGATATGCATGAAACTTGACCAGCAGATTTTGGAGTTTGCTGTTTTGACTTGTCTCTGCTTGTAAAGAGGCCTTCCTCCCTTCTTCGAAGGGTAGGTAGTCACTGTATGGCCACCAACCTTTTTGACATCAGCACCTGTCTTCTGATTTGTAACTAATCTAGCCTCTTCATCAGGACTAGAGTTTTCTTAGTAGCAGCAGATTCTGCAGTTCTCTTCTTGCCTTGTTGAACTTCTGCTTCAGCCTCCTCATCAGAGTTTTCATTATCATCTGCATTATCACTATCTCCTCCGCATCAGGCATGTCATGTGTCAGATTCATCATCTTCTCTTGGGTTTCAACTGGTTTTGTTCCCTTTTTTCAGTCCACCGCAAGTTTCACCTTCTTAGCTGCAGTAGAATCAGGCTTCGCAGCATTAGCCTTATTGGTAGTAGACTTTGCCCTGTCATCCTTTGGCTCAGGTTTTCCATTCTCTCCAGTATCAAGCGGGTATTCCTCTCCGCAATCAGAATCAGAATCACTAATATCATCAGAGTCATCAGGTAGGACAGATAAGTAGCCACAGAAGTAGATGCTTCCATTTTTTCAGCTGTGAGATAGCTCAAATTCTTTCTCAAACACCATATAATAAGATATATCTGAGTGCACTTCTCAAGGGAGAGCGTGCCCACGTCAAGCTTTTGACCAGCAATCTTCACATAAAGCCTAAATGATTCATTTCCTTAGTCCTTTAATTCACCTAGGGATGCCTGTGAATGATGCAAAACTTTATCACCACCAGATTTTTCTTTTTGAGAAGGTTCATCACCAGGTTTGACTGTAAGGGTCTATCCAGCATTGACTTCAAGAACCCAAACTTCAATGATTTAGGATGATAATTGAAAGCATATGTTAGGATAGAGAGAAATGGCGACAGAGAAGGTAAGGCCGTAAATAGAGGTTCAAGAGAGAGAGAGAGAGTTTGGTCGAAAATTCTTTGTATATACATATATACAACCCCGAATACTTCACAAAACTAAAATATTATAGGATGAGGTTTCATATTAATTTTGAGATGCTATTGCTTTTAAAGTAGCTTTCTTAGGCATCCCTCCATTTCTAGCTCCTGCTCTTTTGTAGGAAAACCCTCACCCCCCAGCTCCCACTCTCTTTCAGACAAAGGATCACACAGTTAATAAAAAAAATTATCTACTTTGTTCTCCTTTAGTTATTTAAAACAAGAACTTAGAATTGTTCCTCTCAATTCAAAACTTTGAGGTCTTCTGACTTTCTGAGACCTTCAACATCAGTAGATTTAGGTCAGATGCATGGAAAGAAAAAGATGCTAGGTTGTTATGTTGACTCAATTTGCTTTAGTTGTTCACTGTCCACTCAGAAAAACATTCTCACCATATATTTTTTCCTATAAGTTTTAGAAACATCTCTAACAAAAAAAATTTTCTATTGACGAAACATCTCCAACAATGAAATACCATCAATACTTCCATTAATGCTCACCAGAGGATCTATATTTAACTTCTATTCCATTCCTACTCACCAAGAAGTTAACCACCTATACTGCCTAGTTTTCTTTTCAAACACTAAGTTTTTCACTTTTCTTCCTTCCATTCATTTTTCCTTTTCTTTCCGATCAGTGAAGCAGTTAACTTTCCTACAAGTTATGAAACAACTAAAGCATTCTGGCATTCAAATGTGTTATAAAGAAAATTTACAGAACCTATCTAAAAAAGAATTCCACACCCACCATTAAATTTTAATCTGACACCAGAGAACATCATATTCTGAACAAGATTTTGTGCCGAAGTTCACTGCATAAGTATGTTTATATACTGCATGAGGATGTGCATCCTTACTAACAATGATAAATGGAAAAGAGAAAAAAATCAAATTTAATGAACATAACTGGTGAACTCCATGTATCCATTAATGCTGAATCATGGAAAATAAAAACAAGAATTTCATTTTAAAAGAATTGTTCAAAGACAACCACCACTCTTTGATGGGAACAAAAATTTACATACCATGAGCGACCTTTTAAAGGTTGGAACATAAGAACTCCAAGTCAGCACAGCAGTCAGATTAATACTCATACAGAACAATAAAAAGCATTTTCACTTTGACTACCCTCAACTTGCAGCTGCTGCCACCGAAGTACTGAACAAGTGTACAACTTCCCATCAAACAAACCAGTCAAAAGATTACTACTCTACAACTAAGCTAGTTTCTTTCATAGATTTCCTCAGAATTTGCTCAGCTCTCTCTCTTTTTTTCTTTTTTTTTTTCTCATCCATCTCTAAACCAAGAAGCTGTTGTACCTACACCCTGGTTCACGCAGCTGCTGCCACCAAAGTACTGAACCCATCAAACAAACCAGTCAACAGATTACTACTCTACAACTAAGCTAGTTTCTGCGGGTTTTCCATAGATTCCTTTAGAATTTGCTCAGCTCTCCTTTTTTTCTCATCCATCTCATCATCCCTCCCAAACCAAGAAGCTGTTGTGCCTACACCCTGGTTCTGGACAGTCAAATCCAAAGGCATGCCTAGGGATTTCTTGGCAAACCCAAGTTTAAAATTCACAATAGGCCTCTTGCTTGGAAGAATTTTTCTAGCAGAATGCCCAGATTCACAAATCCCATCCGTTGATGCTTCAATAGCTGGAGCAAAAATATCCAACACCGAGGCCCGATTTTTTCCTGGAACTGCTTCATTTGAAATCTTAGCTGGAACAGCAACAGGAGAAACATCTATCTCCCCTGATTGCAGAGGTGGAGCAAGAAACGGATTACTCTCTGCGGCACGTTTCGCCTTAGCAGCATCTCCAGGGTCGACTGAGGTGGTTGCAGCTGAACCATTACATGCCAATCTCTGCTGCAAATTCAATAAAGACCATTCTGCCTTTCTATGCTGCCTCAACTCTTCAATTTTATGATTTTTAGCCATCATTCGATCTGTTTCCCTCTCGTTCGACATGGGCGAATTAACATAAGTGTGGGGATCAGGAAATGCAGGTAACCAAGCAGGGATGTGTTCTCCATCTGGAGTCTCACTAATTTGCCCAAAACTTGGTGTTGGTTTTCGATTTTTAGTCACTGGAAACTGGGGAACAGGCCGAGCAAATGGGATTTCCTCAGTCAAGTTTACAAATTGAATGATCTCTCTCACTGTGCCCGAACTTGTAGAACAGCGATTAATATCCGACGCACCAGAAAAACCATGAGCGGATCCCAAATCTTCCAATCCTTGGATGATATCAAAGACGTTACAATCCGTTCTACCCGCTAAATTAGCGTAAAAATGTGCAGTCTTTCCTAGCTCGCGAAGGTAACGGATTGCGATATCAGATAGAGATTCGAGAGCAGATTGCTGAAAACTCTGAAATCCAGAGTTTTCGCATATTTGGGCAACTGCAATTCTCGCAATTGCTAAGCCAAATTCATCGCTTCCTCCTCCTGATTTCTTCTTCCCGTCATGTTCATTCTCTTTTCCGCTCTCCCCACCTCCATCGGTCATATTGAAAACTTCATAATCCTTTCATAGGAAGTAGGGTTCTTCCAAAATTCTCCAATTTTCTATGTTAGGGTTTTCCCCAGAACCGCATTAACTTCGATAAATCCCTTTTTTTACAAGCTAAGATTTCAAAAATTGAAATCCCACTGATCCTGACAACAAATATTTAGATAAGAAGACATCGAAGAACAATCTTGATCAGTGTTGCATAATCAAAAAAAGGTCGAACAAAACAGAATAACAAAAAGATATCGACTTCAAGCAAAAAGGATGGAATGCGGAAATTTTTTAAGTCTCACCGGTGATACGTACGACTTCAAACCCAATCAGCAACCGATGGAGAAGACAAGTGAATTTCCGATACCAATAATCATCATCGAAAGAATAAACCCTATTCATAAATTTCTAGGGTTTTAGAATTGGCAGAGCAGAAAGTTGACATCAAAGTCTAGGGTTTTGGATTACGGAGAATTTTAAACTCTCGTAGAACCCTAACCAGAGTAGAAAAACAGAGAGGGAGTAGAGAGTGGAGAGAGACGAGTGAGATGAGATCGATTAATGATGTATATATAGACGACGGTAGTGTCTGAACTTATTTTTCAAACTTTTAGGGTTTATTTTGTTTCCTTTTTTGGGATTTTTTTTCCGCATTTAGCATTTGAACAAATTGAAAGAACTAATGTATGCTAGGATCCCATCGTGGTGGAAGATGACTTCACTATTATTTGATTGGTGGGACCGAAATTTTAGTGGATCTGGGACCGCCAATTTGCTGATCGTTCTCGAATTCGTGTACTAAATCTAAAGGGTCACCCATACTATGAAAACCCTAATTTCACCATAGATTTTCCCATAAATAAGTGCTTGTGCTTATTGACATTTGCACGTGCGTTCTGCCTTTCTTGGTTCATGGTTGTACATTAGAAAATCTAGGAGTTCTATTTTAAAGCGGGTGCACAATACATCCATCATCCTTTGACCGTATGACATTGAACGACTGGATTTTTAGCATTCAAAATCTTGGTAAGGCCAAGATATAAGCACTCCCACCACCAACAGTCAATTTTTTTATTTTTTTTTGAAAAAAATTAATCTCTCCAACAATCTCAAGAGTCATTTCATTTTCATAATTTGGAGAAAAGATGATATAAAAATTTCTTCAACAGTTTTTTATTTTCATTTTAAGCCTTATAAATTTTTGAAAGAATCCTTCATTTTATTGGCATATCATCTTCAACTATTTTTTGCAAAAATTTTGGTATTAAGTTTGTTGTTTTATTTACAATTCAATACTGCCAAATACTAATTTTTTTAAGGAAAGAGAGTTTAACAACTCTACATTATTTCAAATTGAAATGAAAATTAATTGAACTAGTATTTGAAAAAAAAACTTTTAAGCATATTTTTCCAAAAAAAAACTCTAGCTTTCAAATTTAAAATAAAAATAGATCTTATGCCCTCACCATGTAGATCACCTTTATACTAAATTACCTATTCTAAAACCTCTCACCCCAAGAAGAAAATGGTATTATGATAAAATTAGATGGTCTACCACCATCCAAAGTTTTTATGGGGTTAGAAATTTTAGAATATGTGATTTCCTGTAGGAATGATCTAAATAGTGTCTGTATCATCTTCATCAAAAATCAATCCATAGATCATATCTATATGGGACCTACATAAATCTTGTAACGTCATTGTATGAATGAGAGTGTATGAATATCATGCCTTTATTATGTACGAAAAATGAGTAGGATGCCCTTGCATGGGAAAAAAATGACGTGGAGGACAACCTTTTTTTTATGCATAGACAGTCTTCGGCACATGTTAGCACGATGCAAAAAGATGAAAAAAACATCTGCTGAATAAGGACGGTGCACGTTAGTAAAACACAATTAATAAATTTTAACATATAAATGGCTATAACTTTCAAAATATAAATCGGATTTGAACAAAATTTATACCTGTAAAACATTTTTCAAGATCTTTAAACACAGGATCAGACATGAATACCAAATTCAAAAAAAAATTCCAAAAAAAATCCATTTAACAAGCTAAAAACTTAGATAATTGTATGCAAATTATAATTTACATTATTTTTTACTATGCAAATTATAATTTGCATTGTTTAAAAAGCAGTTTTTCGACTTTTTTCTTATGCAATTTGTTTGTATAGAAGCTTTGAAAAGTGCAGATGCTCAAAAGTATTTAAAAACGCCTATGCAAATTATAATTTGCATTATTTTTTACTATGTAAATTATAATTTGCATTATTTAAAAAACAGTTTTTCAGCTTTTTTCTTATGCAATTTATTTGCCTAGAGGCTTTGAAAAGTGCAGATACTCAAAAGTATTTAAAAACGCCTATGCAAATTATTATTTGCATTGTTTTTAAGTATGTAAATTATAATTTGCATAGGATTTTATGTATGCAATCTGTTTGCATAACCCAGTTAAAAAAAAATGCCTATGCAAATAATAATTTACATATTTTTTTCAAATTATAATTTGCATAGGTTTTTATGTATGCAATCTGTTTGCATTACCCAGTTACAAAAAAAAGAAGATTAAAAGCTATAGTCTGTCAAAAAATAAAAAAAATAAAAAAACAAAAAAACAAAATAATAGTCTATGCAACTTATAATTTGCATTACACATACTTAAAACTAAAAAAGGGGTAGTTTAGGTATGCAAAATTTGTCATTTAAAAAAATAAAATAAATAAGGACCTACTTTACAAAACGCAAAAAAGGAGAGACGGTGCTTATAACTCAAAAGAAGCCTGTCCTCTTCGTCAAACCGTCCCTAAAAAAAGAATTTTAACCCAATATTGTGTATTATGTATTCATTGGCGAAGCCATATATGGGTTCGTGGTGGCCATGGTCACGAGGAGCAATTTTGTGCGTCCACTGTGCACATGACCCTCCTTTTCATTATTGGTAAGGTGCATGTGCGTGCTAATAATTAGTAAAAATATTAGGTTTCTATTTGGATTTAATATAAACTCTATATTAAGTAAGCGACGAATATTTTAGCCACTTGGTAGTAGAGTACACATAGAATTTACAAAATGACTTACGGGTCGAATAAGTTGGACCAACAATTTTCTAGTTATGTTGTCATTTTATGGAAATGATAGACCGTCCAAGACCTAGCAACGGGTTAGAGTTAGAGTCGACCCTAAACGAGTTAGTGGTTAAGATTGATCAACCCTAATTTTGAATCAATTATTAAACGAGTCAGTTTTTTAACCCTAAACTAGATATAAGCAAGGAAACGGGTTATGATAGATCCTAACTCTAAAAAGATTCTTGAGTAACGAGTTTTGAATGCTCAACTCTAACTCTAACTTGTTTACTAGTGGGTCAAGTTAAGATAGAGTTACGCAGGCTGGATTAGAGTAGGGTTTGGCGGGTTCGATTGGGGTAGGGTTGGCGGGTTACGGGTCAGTTTTCCAGGTCTAGACCATCCTGCACTGGGTTTATGGAACAAGCTGATAACAAGGTGGGGATGGGCTAAATAATAGTAATAATAAGTTAGAGCGAAGTAGATAAAGAGATAAAGAAGTCTCGTAATCTCAGCTCAAAATTGAGTTGCAGAGAGAACCTTAGAGAGAGGAGAGAGAGAGAGAGACATGGAGAGATTCTTCGGGAATGCATACAGAGGAGATCCAGGAGTTCCCCACAGCGACCCAGAACGATTCGTGAACATATGGATTGGCTCGGTTGCATTCTCTGCAATCACTTTTTTCAATCCCTACTTGTGGCAGCTCTCCAATCAATACAAGTACTTTCTCTCTCTATCTCTATCCCTCTTTCTCTCTCTCTCTTCATCTATCCCAGTTAGGGTTCATTTTGTTTCTATTATCTGCTTAGTTTTTCCTGTGTTTATAGGGTTTTCTACTCAAACCTTTTTGTATCATTTTTTGTGGGGTTTATCAGGGTTTATGCAATTCTAACGCTTTTAATTAATCTTTGATATTTCAACATGATATTAGTTTCTCTTGATTGCTTAGATATCATATGGAAGATTGTTGATTCTTGGCCAATATTAATCTTTAGGGTCTATCAGGGATTGGTTCTTACCCAATTATGTTGTTTTTTTTTTAAAGAGAACCCGATTATGTTGTTGTAGATGTTGCTTTACCATTCAAATTACAACACAGTAGAAAAAACCCTATTTGGGACCTACATTTCTCGCTCATGGTGCATCTTGATTGTTGGGGTTTGTAGCAGTTGGGGGTCCTTCTGAATCGAGCTATACATTATTCAAAGTGGAGGGGATTTGATTTCCATAATTGTAGGTCTCTTCATTTGATTAAAAGTAGATTGATTGAAGGATCTTGGTCATTTGAGCATTAGATATACATTTAGAGTATTGCTCAAATTTTTCACAGTAGAAGCAAAAAAGAATGAAATTGATGATTTGACTAATGAAGGTACTTCTTTGCTTGTGGAGTATGTGCGTGAGAGAGGTGTGCATATAACAATCTTAGAGATACTATAGTTTGATGGTATTCCATCATTTCCCAAGTAACAATAGAAGATGTTGAATTAATAAGTATTTACCGACCAAAAAATAAATAAAAAGAATAGATGATGTTGAAACATGGTTAATAGTAGAAGATACTGAATTATGTTATGCTTAATTTTGATGTTTGTGGTACTGCTTATTTGATGAAATTCATGGAAGTGTAGAACACCAGTTTCAGTGTGAAGCACGTTACAAACATGTAAGTATGAACTACTCCTTTCCTTCTCTTTTTTAGTCAATTTTTTCCTTCAGCGGTTCTTATTCTACGTGAAGGTTTTTTCTTGCTATTTGGAGAATCATGGAAATTATAGTAAAAAGGACTCCCATCTTATCTCTTGTCTATTCTCTTTTGTCTAATCTGGAATCTCTGTCATATTTAAGGATTCGATACAAAAGGGGGGGTTTCGTCTGTACCACTAGTATGAGTTCCAATAGAAAAGATGCATTTCACACTTAATATAATTCGTCCAGTCCTCGATTAAATCCTAGGAACACAAGCAAGTAGAAAGGCCCAGAACATATGCCACATGAGACATTAAGGATTGTGTAGTATCTTTGATTAATGACTCCAATATGTTAGATTTGGAAACAAGAAATTGAGGTTCAGCTCGCCGTACCCCATAGACATGCCTAGAGTCCAAGTTGGGCACGTTTTTTGGTGAAATATTTTACAATAAGCTCTGATGTCCCAGCAATTTTTAAGCATTCCTTAAATTCCCTAAATAGTATTAATAAATCTAAAAGTCATTCTGGCTTTGATCTGTCTCACGGTTGAACTACTAAAGCGTCCTAGAAATACAAGTCTTAAGTGATTCATCATGGATTGAAAAGCAATACTTCATGGTTGAAGGAAATGCTTTTACTGTGTATTTAGTTCTTTTGCAACCAGTGGACAAGTGATTAACTATATGATTTTGCTTTTCGGGTTATGCCCTATCTCCCCTTGATACTTATACATTAACCATGCCTTTTCTTTCTTTCTTTTCTTTTATTTTTTTTTTTGGATCTGTAAAACTCTTTCTTAAGAAGAAGAAAGGAGTACAAGAGGGAGAAACAATAAAATACAAGTGCTCCAAACCCAGCAAGAGCGAAAAAGCGTCACACTGCTACAGAGATGAGGAGAAGCTTAAAATATTGCATCAATATCCCGTCCCAAGAGAAAGCAAGCTCCTCAAAACTGGCACCATAGAACAGAGGCTAAGCAGAAGCCAACATAAAAATGATGCCTTTGGTCCTCAATATCAGGTTGTCCACGACTCCACAGACAAGATCCCATCTTAAGTTGCACTGCTACAGATATGGGAAGAAGCTTAAAATATTACATCAAGATCCCGTCCCCAAGAGAAAGCAAACTCCTCAAAACGGGCAACCATAGAGCACTGGCGACCGGAAGCCCACATAAAAATGATGCCTGTGGTCCTCCATATCATGTTGTCCACAAACACTAGTAGCAACCCCTTTAAACGTAGATCATTTAAAGAGGTTCCTTTCTTGCAGAAAAGCTTAAAGAGAACCAACCAGATTAAAGTTCAAAATGCGTCCGAGGTATAACCTGATCAACATTACATAATTGAGAATCTCCTCCAGATAGTGGACACCACAGTTTAAAGAAGGAGCAGATGCTTGACCGGTTCCAAGTCCAACAAGCACATCGGACATTGGTTAGCCCTATACAAACCCTCTTGATCAAAATTTCCAAGGTAGCAATTGTTTCCTTCACCGCCAAGCACACAAAGGGCACTTTGGATGGAGCCACTGAATTCCACACACAAGATTGCAGGAAATTCAGATTTAGGGAAGCTGTGACATTTGCCCAAAAAGACTTCGGTGCAAAGGTTCCATTCTTATCTTTGTTCCAACAAAATCCAAATCCTATGCCTAAACCTGCAGAGCGATTGAATTAATATCCCAATGATTCAAGGCATGCTACTATGCTAGCAATTCACATCCCAAACCATTCTGCTACAGATCTCGAAAAACTCGAACATCATAGCCTCCTTACACAAAGCAATGAAATAGAGGTCCGGAAATGAGCTCCAGAGAGTAAACTCAACGCACCAATAATCATGCCAAAATCTTAATTTTTACCAGAGAACACCTTAAACGAATTATTATCAGCAAATAAAGGGAGTTTTACATACACCACACCAGATGCTCCCGCCAACTAGAATTGTAGGGAATCCATGCAGACTTGGAATGCCAATAATTGTCATCGATAAAGCGACGCTATGAAGCCAAAACTATCCTCTGCATACTTCCTTTGAATTCCCATAATTGTCACAGATAACCAGTCGACCCCATGGATCCTCCTACCTTCCTCATTAAATCCCCAATGAAACCTCCTTTTGAATACTTTCTGAGTTGTTAGGAACAGACGTTGGAGTGGTGAAAAGGGAGAAGTAATAAACCTGTAAACTAGGTAACACACTATGACTTAGGATGAGAGCTACACCAAAATAGAGTGTAAACACTCAATTACCATGTCCCAAATGCTTTTTTTCTTTCAACTCTTTTATTAGTGTTGGTAACATTTCGATGTATTTGGGTGAGATTACCTACAAATGAGTGAGTTGCATTTCAAAAAGTACCATGTCTCATTCTTATGGTTACATCCATCTTTTGTCTCATCTGCATATACCTTTTAATCTTCCGGGTGGCATTGTGTTCTCTATCCACAATTCTACATGCACTTATGTTCTTTTTTACCTTATCTCCATGGATATATATCACATGCAGTTACTCATAGTCACAAAGTCAAATACTTCTAGATTTCGACTCTCAAATTTTTTATTTTGGTTTCCTTCTTTCTTGAAATAATTCTATATGCAGCTGGCATGATCGGGCAATGCTATTCGAACAGCACCACTGGAAGAAAGCACTGAAGAAGAGACAGCCGTATAAGTTTAAGGTCAGTCAACAATTTCTCATGAGGTTCTGTTGTGTCACTAATTTGTTATGGGGAAAAAGACCATGGGTGAGTCTGTGGCCGTCCCAGGTCACAAACCCTTGATGGGAAAAGCTTGGATATCCCGTTAGATAGATTCTTTGTGCCATTATACATAAGGAAGAGTAGGTTAATTCTTCAAAAGCTGTGTTGATCCCTTAATACTCATCTGATTATGGTTAACAATATAATTCGAATGCCTTCCCACAATATACCCAATTACCCATTTATGCTCATACGATGACTTCTGTGATTACCAAAGAACAAATTAAAGTTTTATGTATAAAAGTGAATTTTGTATAGCTGTTTAAATCCTCTCCATGTGCATGTCTGGTTATTGGCTTACTGATCTAGACTGTAGAAGTGATGACTGAAGACTACAAGTGACAATTCAGTGAAGTCACTAATTTGATGATCCAAAATGTTGGAAAAAAAAACATTCATCATGATACTTGGAACAAGAATACCCAAAATTGCTCGCAATTGTTGGCTGGTAGGAATTGTTTATCCATTACACTTCTTTTCTTGAAAAAATTGAACTTTTTTGTTGCAGTGGAACGAGTACATGGACAAGGACCTGCGTGATTCGTACTACTTCAACTGGCCTGTTTACTTCCCTTAGATCAGATATGTAACACATTAGTCTTCTGCTGTTCTGCATCAGTTTAGAATTGTGGTTTACATTGTTAGCGAACATCATCGTCGTGCAGTACGTATTTGTTTTCATCATATTTTATCAGAAATTAAGAATGGTACATTATGTATTTGTTTTCATCATATGTGATCAGAAATGAAGAATTATGTTCTTTCTTTAGATTATATGGTTTTTTTTGCTCTTCATGTTGGTAGCTATTTTAACACAGTTGAACCTACCTAGGGGGTGATTGTTTTTTTTGCCTCTAAGTAGTGGCAAGCCCACAAAAAAATGTTTTTTGTTTATAACCACTAACTAGTAGTAGTAAGAGGAAAACTTTTATTTTTGGGCTTCAACTGCCACTTAATGGGCTTGAAGCCTATAATTAAAAGTTTTTCACTAATTACCACTAGTTAGTGGTTAGAAATAATGAATATTTTTTGTGGACATGTCACTAGTTAGAGGTAAAAAAAACAATCACCCCCTTAGTAATTCTAATAAAGTAAATGAGAAACCTTCAATTAACAACCACTTAATAATCCTTAGTTGAAATTACTAATGATAAATTATTTGCATTTGGTTTAACAACCAAATAATCCTTGCACTTACAAAAGTTTTAGAAGCCCAGAAGTACACAAAACCAAGTGTGAAACAAAACCAAGTAATTACATTACAGAATGAAGTTCATTATTTCAGGAACTGAGTTCTAAACTTTGAGAGCTGAGAATATAGACGATCAGAATTGGAGGTGCGCACTAACCCTGGGGACTTATAGGGTAATCAAAATGGACTTAGATACCCGGGTTAGCAAAAAAAAAAGCTGCCGCCAAACCGATGGATCCAGGTTGAGAGCAGGAGCACCCCCTAGTCGAAGTATCCTGTTGGTAAGGATGAAATTAACCAACAGAAATTCAAAGTTACTACCTCTCGATTCCAAGTGAAAAAAAGCCCGTTTTGAATCAAACCTGGATTTGGATTTCTGAGTTCGGAATGTAAGAAAAAAAAAAGTCGCCTAATTTTTTTTTTTTATCTGACATGTCTGAGTCTCTGAGATGAATCGTCAATTGACCCATGATCGCAAATTTCAGCTTGGATGACATTTCAGTGGTGACCTTTTTCTAGAGATAAATCCTATGGAAGCTATCAGCATAAACGATTGTGTTTTTAAGACCAAATCCATAAACACATGATGTACCTCTTGGACGCTTAAAATCCTTCATATTCCAATCCAACAATTCATTTGGAATTGTTCTAGGACCCAAATGGTATGGTTCCAATAAAATCTACCACAGGCACCAGTGCACCACTAGCACCGATATTCCCCGAATTTAGTCTCGTGTGGCAGTTTTTAATTAAAATGCAAGCATCTTGGCATGGACCGCTTTTAATGGTGCGACCCATCCTTATAAATGGAAACTGACGGACGGATGGGGGATTAATCCGACGCTTTAATCGAGCCACAACTTCAATAACGGAGGACCTACGGGTACTCTTCTTTCTAATTCGAGAGTGTAAACATATACATATCTACGTTTAAATTTTAATTCAGGTCCTGTCGGTTGTTTAGGGTTCAATTTGAATACCAAAATACTCAGAGCCGTCACCTAAATATATGTATACTGATGTTCCAGTTGTTCTGATTTTGGTACTAAAATAGGTGGGGACTCAAGTAAGGATATTGAACAGTAGGGGAAATGGATTAAAATCAGGTACTTTCCCAAAAATTTAATGAAATGAAATGAAATAAAATAGTAATGCAATAACTAATAAGTAAGTGTGTAGTCCATTCATGAAATTAAAAGCATGTGGTCCTTCTGTAATCAAACGAGTGTGATATAGGAAAAGGGACCACCAACATAACCTCTCTTCCAAACCCTAATTTTCTTTCATCTTTTTTTTTTTTTTTTTTTTTCTAGGGTTTTTTTTTTGTTTTTGTTTTTCATGGACCACCAGTAACCTTTTAATCCAACATCCAACTTGGGTAATAATATTGCAGAACTTTATTTTCTTGGATCTTGTGAAACGTTAAAGAACAGTCTACACTCCACACAATCTATCTCTATCTGTCTTACCCATCTCAAGCATGTCTCCCCTTACTAGAAATTTTTTGCTACTGTACTAGTGTAGTAGTTTTGCTGGTTTCTTAGATTATAATGACATCATGGCATTTAGATGGAAGAAAAACAAGATAGGGTTGAAACTTACAAATGTCATTATCAATATTCAATCAAGAACTAGTTTGTCCAAATGAATAAGGAGAGAGGCTAATTAATAACTCCTAAATATATAAAGCATTATTTTTAATGAATCAAACGGTTAGAAATCTCAAATCAAGCTGATCTTTGGTATGCTATTGTGACAGCAGAATTTTGTGCCTGTCACTACCAATTCCCTCACCTTTTGAAAATTTTTCCTTCTATGCTTTTGTTAGTACATGTTAGAAGATGAAAATAATAAAGATGTAGATTGGGGTTCCTTCTAGTGCTTGCTTTTAAATAGGTGTTTTGACAGTCCTTGTTTATTAGAATCAAAAGTAGACTAACTCAAAACATACTTGGGATGCCTCCCTGCATTCAAAGAAATTTTGAAAACCCAGAACCTTATAGATCATTTTTCACAAAAAAAAAAAAAAAAAAATTATTCAAAGACATCTAATGCTATTAAAAATTGATTGAAAAATAAACTGTTCATTATCATTATTTATTTCCGATGAACATCTGATGTGGTTAAAAGTTTTAAAAATGACTGATTTTTTGCAAGAATGATCTATATAGCAAAGAGAATAATCTTATAAAATAATCAACCATTGATTCAAATCAAATCAACATAGGCACATACAAATGAGGATAGAGGATCTGCTCTCTTTTAAGTGGTCAAACCGAAAGCACTTGAACTCATGCCTTTGGATTATTGAAAAAATGTCTTGTATATGGTTTTCGAACTCAAAAAGATTCATTTTGCCACTATTTTCATGATATTCAATTGTTGTTAATGCATTTTGTTGCTTGTTCTTTTCATGATTTCTGAATGTTGTTGATATTTGTTGCTTGTTCTTATATTGGGGGGGTGGGGGACTCTACGAAAACTTGAAAAAACACTATAAATGTAGCATAAATACGTAAAGAGCATTGAATCAACCCGGGAATATATGTAATTTCTCTATTAACAGTGGGGGTGGGGGGTATTTTACCTATAATGTGATTTTCTTTGTGTTGTAAGACGTGTCTGGGTGTTGAAGATGAAGTGAGCCTTTACGAAAACACTATAAATGTAACAGAAACACGTAAAGAGCATTGAATTATCAACCTGGGAATGGCTCGATGATCCTTCACCTCCTCCCATTGACTTGATCCCTAATTTCTTCTCTAACTAAAAAAAGTGGAGCACAAAAGGCTTTAACAGTTTTCAAGATGTTCTGTATATTGTGCTAAAATGGTTAGTTTTCTATGAGTTAATCTTGTTCGTCCTTCAATAATTAACGGGATGAGGCCACGCATCCTCTTACCCAGATCAATTAACTTGGTTTAGGTGGGTTAAATTGAGGGTATTTGTGACTTTTTTCAAGGCACGTGAGTTCACGTACTTTTAGTTTGACTATTCAAACGGCTAAACAGACGAAACCATGAAAAATTAGGGTTTTTTTAATATATAAACAACAATGGGGGTATAATGAAAAGTGAGTTATGTTTTTTAGAGGCAACGCAAAATAACCCTTTAACAATTAGTTACGGACCTCTCTTGTTGATAAAAAAAAAATTATAATGTGGTTTAGAGCATCTCTAATCGTGGTTGTCTATTCAGGTTGCATAAAAGTTTAAAATGTAATTTTTTTTTTTTTTTTTTACAAATAGACAATAGAAACCACATTGTACCTGTTGTCTAAATGTAGAGAAAAGAAAAAAATAAAAAATAGGGCAGCCTTTGAGATAGCGCCCAACATCAAGCTGTATATAAAAGTGGGGTTAGGGTGGGGAACTTTAAAATAATTTTTTTTTGACCAGGCAGACTTTGAGAGTTAGCCTGGCATCAGGCACATTTTGAGACTTAGCTTGGTTGTGGGGTGGTATCTGAGAGTGTGCCCAATAACCAGGCTAATTCTCAGAGTGTGCATGATGCCAATCTAACTCGGAGAGCTCGCCCATCTAATTTTGTAATTTTTTTTACATACTGTGTATTTTTAGATAACTCTTTCCTCCTATTCTAAATATACATGTTTTTAGACAATGCACTACGAATTAATTTTTACACGATATTGATAAATATATATATAGCTAGCATTGTAGACGCTCTTAGGTGATAAGTGAGAGGGTGCAAGTACCCCAACTTTTCCCCCTGCCTTCTAACATTTACAAAATGACAAGTTGGATATTGAGATTTGTCAATGCAAATTTTACAAATGGCCTGTCGGTCATCCGACAGGCTTTATATTTATTGATGTTTGTACTGTCGGATCTTCCGACATTTGGGTCAAAAAGTTGGGTAGAAATTTCCAGTCCCAAAATGAGATCGGCAAAGACTGCGTTTGGTTCGTGATCGAGATTTTTTCATTGTTTTCTAAGACGAGGGATTAAAGATAAAAAAACGTTTTGTTATGTGATTTTTAGAAATGAGTTTCTGGATACAATACTGAAAAACAATCCAAAATTTGAAAATAAAAAAGAAGGGAGTTTACTGTTTAGGGCAATTTCATGTGAAGACTAGTAGTTGGAGACTCCCCTTGCTTAGCATCTAATTAAACCTTTTAGATTAAAACTTCACATCTAGGTCCAAGGTCCGGTTGAAACAAATACTGAAGCGATCGGTGGATCTAAAATGTGAATCCACGCGCAACATTATAACTGATCGAAAAGACTACGCCTGTTTAGTTCGCGATCCAAAACTTTGTTTTCAAAAACTAATTTACAATTTAAACTAAACTATATCTTATATCACATCTAAAATTGTATTTTGACTTTACTATAAAATCCTATATGATTTCATTGAAAACAAATAAAATAATATTTTTTTATTTTACAAAATCTTACAAGATTTATTGTAAATCCTAAAACAGTTGGATTTAGTACTAGATGTATATTATTATAGGTGTAAATTAGTTTTTGAAAACAAGTTTTTAGATCACGAACCAAACAGGCCAATATCCATATTATTTACTATTTACAATCTGTTTAATTTTTTTTTTCAGTAATTTGGATTAAAATCTGTATTTTGAGTATGAAAAGATTAAAACATCTTTTATTATTAATTTCAGTACTCAAGTTTTTTTTATTTTTCTTCTTCTTCTTCTTCTAAAAACGTAAAATAATAAGAATAAAATTTCTCACTTCATCTACATGTCCAACATATGTGGATGTGGAGGCGGAGGTATGTCAGAGACAATATGTACCGATAGGGCCATGCTAACAATGGTATTCTCGAGAACCAAACAGTTGTTACAGTCTGCGCGCATATTGCTTGTGGACTTGCATTTGCATGGTTATATGCATGCATGCACGCATGTGTCTGTCTATATATGTACTGAGCTATATATATATAGAGAGAGAAAGTAATGCATCTACTATATACCGTTATAAAAAAACAAGAGTAATTGGGCATATCTCTTAAACCATACTCGGCAAATACTAACTAGCACAATTAATAGTGTCTGATGTAGTTGACAACTTAGACAGTTTATATATCCAACACTCTCCAACACTCTCCCTCTTCAGCGAGGAACTGATCATATCTTCATTCATTGTCCCTTTTCAGCGAAAATCTGGCATAATTTTCTTCAGCTTTTTTCTTTATATTGGGTTAAACCGGCTTCAGTGGTTACTTAATTTCACTCACGTATATATGGAAAAGGAAGGAAGAAAATTTCTACTCTTTTGCCTTCTTTTTGCAATTTGGTCTGTCATTTGGGAGGAACGGAATGCTTGAGTGTTTGAAGGAAAAGAAAAAGGTTGGAAGCATATCATCGTGACAAGTTCGTAGATTTGTTTCATGAATCTTACAATTGAGAATTTTATGGTTAACTGGGATAATATTTGTAACATGTAAGTTTTTTTTTTTTTTTTTTTGTTGGGTTTCTCTTGTATTTTCTTTTGATCTTTTGAGTGCCTTCTCAGTACTCCTTTGAATACAATCTTATCACCCTTTCCAAAAAAAAATCTCCCATCTTGCGAATGGGAATTAAATATATCCCAACAATTCTTTTTTGGTTTAGAGTTAGTTAGGGCTAGGACTTGATACTCATAACTTGTTTTTTTTTTTTTTGGTACTCATAACTTGATACTCATAACTTGTTTGGATATGTGGCTATGATACCATGTTGAGAAACCACTCGCTCTAAAAACTCATAACTATAAAGTTCAAACTGTTAGAGAGAGGTGCATGCAAGATTAATTATATATCCTATATGATTTAAAGGTGGTAGTTTCTCATACAAAAAAAAGAAAGAAACGGCGGGGTGGTCCACATTCATCCAACAATTTTAAAAAATAAATTTGCAAGATCATAATTTATGAACACAACTTGTATGAAGTAGTGCTCTAGCTTCTTTTTCTTTTTTTGTAATTTGTAATTTTCTTCTAAATTTTGCAGGAGGTACATGCAATTAATTAATGAATAAAAATAACAAATACACAGCAGTTGATCCAAACAAATTAAGACAGTAATTAATAAAGATGAAACATGCAATACATTTAGCAATTGATGTTTCAAACACTCTGATGATCATTTCACCTTCAATTCTAGATCTCTATATCCATATATAATCGTACAGAGAAAAGAAAAAACAAACTATTGTATGATGAGTTGTATATACTAGTATGTATACGTATAACAGACGATACATTGCACCTTATTCACTTGAAACAAATCTTTTCAACAACTGACCCATGTAAGAAACATATAAACCATGAAAACATTCATCTAATAACATGCTATAATTAACCTGCATGCATGTTTAATGCTATATATATAATATATATATCTTAATTAATTTGTTTCTTTAATTTAGATGAAAAATGAGGTATCTCATCCAAATAATAATATTGAAGCTAGGTTTAGTTTTGATCATTTTGAAAGGAATAACTTGATGTAAAGGAGCTAGAAGGACCAGTATTTCCCTTGTTTGGTTGATCATCACCTCCATTGTTGTTTTGAGAATGAAGAAGTTTAGGATTAATATTCACACCCAATTGGAGGGGTCTCATGGTAGGGGTTCCTGGGCTAATTGAGTAGAGTGAAGGTGTAAGAGAATTCAGTGGTAGATTTTGCAAACCTGCTGCAGAACTGAGCATTTGAAAGTGGTTGATCATTTGTCTTGGATTACTACTCTCCATTGGAGTAGTACTTGTAACATATGGTTGAAAAAAAGGCGGTGTTGCTGCTCCAGATGGACACACTAATAGTTGAGAACCAGATGGTAGAGACAACGACTGGGACGAACTCGTCATTGATAGGACATTAAAGTTATGGGGATCCTCCGTTTGAGATGACGAATACCCACCGCCGGCATGGCTTCCTAATTGGGATAAAGATAAATTTGAAGGATCCCAATGATAGAAGGCATTCTGTTGTATGACATTATTTTGCAAGCCTTGCAAGGAAGAAAGGCTAGTCCTAGTAGGGAAAGAGTGAGATGAAACTACTTGGGCATTATGAACTTCAACATGATCTTCTTGACTTCCTTGTTCAATGTTTGATCTTTTCGAGCTTATCCAATTGCTTCTCTGATCATCAGTAGTTGTTTCATGTGCAACTTCTTTACATTTAGACCTCAAAGGAGAATTTAAATTCCAATATTTAGATTTAGGCCCTGTTGTTTGATCTTCCTGCTGCTTGTCGATATTGTCATTAATCGTAAACCCAGCTCCCTTGCTAGATCGTAACAAGTGAGTAGCATGAGCATCGTCCTTCACGTATGAATCTACAAGGGAAGCCAGGGAAGATTGCATTTGATGATTAATTTCCTGCGAAACCATCATGGATTGAGGGAATTGACCAAAAGTCCCTGGTGGAATTTGAAGAGGAGGAAGTTCATCAATTTCATCTTTAGCAGCATTAAGCAGCCAATCCACAACTTTGCTAGGTTGATTAAGCCCAAGCCTGTCTTGAAGGTCATACAACTGAATAGCAGTGGGTACTGATAACCTGACACGCCGGTCTCTTAGTCCTCTTACTGTGCAAACTTTGCTATGTCTATCTTTCCCACCAAAAGTTCGCGAAACTCGTACAACCCTTGGATCTTTTAGCCCTGACCATGATGATCTTGAACTAGCTGAAGCCTTTGTGATCTTTCCATTGTCATTGTTGCCGCCTGCTTCCTGCTTTGCTGGAAAATCTTTTCCTCTTGAATTTGTGATCATCTTATGCATCTCATTCTTGGCGCATAACGAATTTACTGAACCAACAGAAAATTTTCCTTCTGACAATAGGTTAGTAATCCTTCCTATTTGTTTTCTTAGTAATGAATTCAAAAGTTATTTCATGTAGCTAGCTAGCTAGCCTTCCATGACTGATATATCTATGCTTCAAATACACAGAAAATTACTATTAAATTGGAACTTATTAGCTTATCATAAAAACAAGTATTGAAGGGGTATATGCTTTGCCCCTTTGATGAATTGCATATGTAATTGTATGTTATTCTTGAAGCATCAAATAAAGGGATCGAAAAGAGAGAAAACTTCTGCAACAAATCACTTGCACAACATAACAGGAACTTAATTAAAAGAAGATTAAATAATTAACAGTTAGAATTCTTTTGAAACTTATTCCACTTGGTTTAGAATTCTCTACTAGAATTCTATCAGTAACACTTAGATTATCATCTAAGGTGAACGAACGAAAAACAATTATAAATTATATCTCTTTGATTGTAATCATATGCTAGCTGCAAACTCTATAGATGATTGATGAATTACTAATGAAGTTTGAATTCTGGCCTGAATGAGATGTGGGTATACCTAGTTGGGAAGAACAGAAGCAAAGCATGAATTGTACAAGGAAAAGGTCTACATGAGTGTTATCTCATATATCTATAATTAAACAAACATCTTTCTGGTAGATGACTTACTTGTGTAAAATTCAATATATGTCTTGCTATAAATCAAATAACTTCAATTCTTCATGGTTGAATAGTGAAGATGGAGAATCCTGCAACACAATTAATTCAATCCTTTGAATTTTCTGTTTAAATTAGCATAGAATGAATCATATCATAAGGAAGAGAGCTACAGAAATGCCATCTATCCTCCATATATAACAAGATCTAGCTACAAGATCTAGGGTTTCCTGATATACTTACTTTTTGTGAAAATTCTGTATGTCGTGCAACTAATAAAATTATCAAAATTTCAGTTCTCCAAGGTTCAGATAAGTAGATGAGCAGGCTGAAAATCCTGCAATATCATTAAATGCACCATTTTGAATTTGCTACTGATGGGAATTAGCAGCTCATGACCTGTGCAAAAATTTGGAGGGTGGAAACCTAATTTTGCTGCAGAGAATAAACTTAAAAAGAAGTCATACATAATTATTTGAGAAAGAAAGATGCCAGAATTCAATACACTGGCTCCATGGAAAGGAAAAGAAAAAGGTATGGCGCATTTGCGACCATGTGGCATCCATCGACACCTGTCAAATAAATTGACTACTCGCATGCGCGCAATTTTTTACCGTTTTGTCGTGCACAGTACTGAGCTTTCATCGCCTTAATAAATAGTTGGGTTGGTCTTATCTTCCCAAGTCGATGATCACTTCGCAGTAATTTTGTTTGTAATAGCTCTACAAGCATGGTTAAATCATACTTAACCCAAACAAGCAACAGCTAACAGTAACAATTTCGATTTATAGGGGAACATATGCGTCGAGATACTGATCAGTGACAATCACTAGTAGAAAAGCAATGTAGATAGTTACTTGAACTTCGGGACCATACTGCACATTTTAAAAGGCGATACCCATGGCTTTATCGACAACTATGAGTAGCTTTAAGAATGAATTCCACATAGCATGGGTGGTAGAATTAATGTCAGCTTACAACAATTAGATCATTCTTATGTCATTTACTCTAAAGTGAAAACTACGTACAGTAGGCTTTGAAAAAATTTAACCCAAGCTAGATAAGAAGCCGGCCTGATTTGGCAAAGGGTAATGTTTCTCTCCTGATCTGTAAAAGAAACCTTGATATGAGTCATGAGGTTAATGAATTTACACTGAAAAGTAATAGGACTCTGAAGATCATATTTCAATGATGTAAAAAGTGGAAGCTCAAATTCAATTAGATTGAGTTTTTTTTTTGTTGAAATTTAGATGATGAGCTAGTTAATTATGCGTCTATCTCTCAAAATTGTGGTTTATATACTCAGTTCTTCATCAGCTTGGTTAATTAGGATGAGAGCTAGCTAGGGCTACTAGGGATAGATCAGCTAACAGGCCTACCATCTATAGGTGAGGGACCAACCGACTTTCTTTAATTAAAACACACCCACTGCACAAAGAGATCAAAGAGAGAGAGAGAGAGAGAGAGAGAGAGAGAGAGAGAGAGAGAGAGGAGCCTGGAACACTTTCAGATCTTAAAAAATAATTTTACCAGTACGGAGCAAGTTGAACCTAAATAAGCTGACAATATCCTCAATAAGTTTGCTCCAACCCTGATGAGCAGTACTAGTACTGCAATGCATATAACTTCAACACACATATGCAAAGAAGCTGACAGTGTCCTTATTGTTAGCTCAGTCTCTTTTTTTTCTTTTTGATCAGCATCCTTCAACAACTGATTAGTTTTTATATATAATTTATAACAATTAGAATGATTATGGAGTTTCCTGCAAGTTTCTTTCTGATTCCACTAGAAAATCCATTAGAACTATTTAAACTAGCTTGAAATTAACTCGGGGGAATTTTTTTTGGGATCGTTTGCATCGATGAAACTCATGGGACTAGTGAAGGTAGTAATCATATAAATCACAAGCTACATCACTGCATTATTTCTCATCTAGGAGGGGTTTCAATCTTCTCTTTGCTCCTTGCAAAACAAAGCTGCAACCCTTTTAAAGATGTTGCAGGTGGTGGCAGTGATTTATAATTGGACAAGATGTTTGCCCTCGTTTAAAGATGTGAAGTTTGGAGACTTGATTTTTGATTGGGATAAGTTTATGTAAGAATAGTTGTGTTATAGTTTCTTACTTGTAAACTCCTTGCAACCTCTTTGTGCTGCCTTAGCACTTTTTGGAATACTAATCTTATCCTTTTCAAAAAAAAAAAGCTGCAACCCTTTTAACTTATCAAATCTTACCTTGCATAAGCCCAAAAAAATCGAAATTAACTATATATTGTACTCATCTAGACTTCATATTAAATTAAACCCAACAACAAAGAAAACATAAAATGTCAACAAATCCTTTATTCAGACTTCAGACTCTCTATAAAAGGTTGCTATACTTTCTCTTGTATTGAAGCAAAGAAACAACACAAAGAAAGAATGAGAGAAGGATTTTGAACTCAAAACCCTAATAATACCAAACCCATTTTTTCAAAAGAACAGAAAATAAAAAGAAACTAAGCTTTTAGAATCACAATGAAATTGAGTTTAATTTCATGAAATTCAACCATTAAAAAAAAAATCATGAAATTCACAAGAGATTGGGAGTGAATGAATAATCCATGCCAATTTAGAGAAGCAAATTACAAAGGCATCTCTACTTAATTGTTTTCTCAAGCAAGAAAACACACAGAGTCCATTTAATTGTTCATGTAACAGGAAACATAGTGATGATGAAGTAATTTATAAAATTGTTGGAACTGTTGTTGTTTTATTTGCACGAATTGTTAGTTGCAGTTATATCTCCAATCATATATAGTCCAGTTTAGGGTTTTCAAGTGCATACAGATAAGTTTAGGGAAACAAAAACCCTAGAAGTTTTTATCCTCTTTCTCTCTCCAGGATTGATTGATCTCAGACTCACAGATAAGTGAAGGGATAAGAAAATCCCAGAAGTCTTTATTCCTCTCTCTCTAGGAGACTGGGATTGATCACAGTAGGTGAAAGGAGAAGCAAATCCCAGTAAGACTTTATTCCTGAAAATCCCAGTAAGACTTAATTCCTCTCTCTCTCTCTCTCTCTCTCCTCTAGATTCATCGCACATACGTGAAGGGAGATGAAACCCTAGAACTCTTTATTCCTCTCTCTAGGATTTGATATTTTTGGACCCTTGTTTATATTTTCAGACAACTTCCATGCACTTGGGAGTTGGAATTGAAAATTTTGGTCTGGAAATGTAGAAAAACTCTCAATAGAGGTTAGATCCAACTTCTAGGGTCTAGTCTAGTCTAGTCTAGTCTAGTCTGCGACCTAATGGGCATGCACGGCAGTGGCAGTTATGATTTGCCAGGCAAAGGCTGAAAGCCAGACTGCCCAGTCCAGTATAGTGACCTCCCAATCTGAATGAGAATTTAATCACCCAAGATCAGTGAATCAATTAGCTTTACTATATAGGGTCGTTATATATAAATCCTTATTTGTACAATTACTAGTAGTTAGATCAAAGATTAAATTGGTTTAGGAAGCAATAATGGAGTGAGTACGTAGTTGTTGAAGAAATTTGATGAGAACTGGAGAACGAAAGAGAGATTAGAAAATATAGAATTGCCTGAGTCGAGGGTCGCTCTTTCCTTAAGATAATATTTGTACTCTACACTTGTTAAACATGAACGTAAAGAGTTACACCAAATTTGCCTCTCAAGATAAAACAGGTCAAGTACTAGACTGTATATGTTAGATTTAATTTGCAGAACAAAATCCAACCCCAAAACACCAATAATAAAATGACTCAGAAAGATCACACAAAAAGACTTGAATTGCTTGAAAATTGTAGGCTATTTATAGATTATGAATAGTCACATTTAGAAAGCCAATTACACCTATTGGCCGTCGAAGTAGCAACTTTTGATTAAATTTAAGCCATAAATAAACACTATGTATAACTATTTGATGAATAGTGATAGAATACAAATTATGACTTTTCATACTTGTTTCTCACCGCATGAAATCTATACATGGCCATTCATGGAAGCCATTAACTAACATGACTATATATAACTATTCACTTAATGGTCACACAACTATTCATAACTATTCAAATTACAGAAATTCATAACTGTAGTTCCTTTTTGAAGTTATGTGTGTGGGCTCTAGCAAGTTTTGGTTTTAGGCATTTGAATTTTACTTGCATGAATTGTACATGTTTGAAATGCATTTACCTATTGGTAGAGTTGGATTTTTAAAACGAGTATTCAATTAAAAATTAAGTTGGATTTTTAACGAATGTTTGACTTAATGTATAATCTAAATGAATTCATTTTAAAACTCTTAAACTTGAAGAGTCTACACCATTCAAGGTTAGATTTACATGATAAGATTCAGATGTCTAAAAAATAAAAACCACATAAGTTAACCATGAAACGCACTCATGGAATGATCATTAATTAGACGATCCCCGTGCACATACGTTGCACATGTATCTTATGTTGGGCACTCATGGAGATGATTTTGATCAACATGATGAAGTTTCCTTCTCCATGAAAATCAAACCCTTAGATCATCCCTCTGTGAGCACATAGGTAGGTATAAGTGAAGTGTAAGAATAATGTAGGTGGAACTCAACGTTTTAAGTTGAGGGGCTCATTAAGTGCCAATCAAATAAACAAAGTTGGTTTCGCTCCTTTCCTGGGTCACACAAAGTTGGCTAAAAAAGATCCCCATTATATAATGGTAGAGATTTTCTTGCACCTAAATAGCTATGCTGCAGGTGACTCATTGTTAGAGTTAGGGATATGACAAAAATCCCCATGGGCCAAGTCCCGCGGGGATGGGGAAAAATTTTACATACTCGAAGGGAATGGGGCGCGGAGATAGGGATCTCATTCCCTGCCTTGTGTAGTGAATATACATAATTATCTATAAATTATTTATATATTTATTTTATGGAGAATAGCTGAAAACTCCATTATAAAAATATTCCTACCCAAAAACTCCACAAACATATAAATACGCGTCTAAAAACTTTAAACAAAAACATGTAAAGAGATATTTGTTCCTTAACTAACTCAAAAGAATCTTAAATTTTCAGTGCATCTTAGCAATAATACTTCCTTTACAAATTTTTTTAAACAAAAAAAATCGTACCTTTAAAAATATAAATCAATTTTTTTTAAAAAAAACTATATTTTTGGAAAGTATTTGTAGAGATCGTCAAAATGAGACTAGTTAACAATACCTTTTTTTCTTAAATTTTTTTACATAATGGAAATTTAATTGTATAATACACTAAGAGGGCGTTTGGCAACCAGAAGCAGAAGCACTTCTACTTCTAAAAAAAGCAAAAGTGCTTTTAAGAAGTAAAAAATAAGGAGAAGTTAGTATGGTAAACTATTGACTTATAAGTCTAAAAAAATGATGAGTTATTAGTTGTTACACGGTACTCGAGGAGAAGCAACTTCTAAGAAGTAGAAAAGCAAAAAAATTTTGCTCCAAAAAGAAGTAACTTTTTTGCTTCTAGAAGTCACTTTGAAAAAATGTTACCATACAAGCTTTTTTGCTTTTTGACTTATATAAGTCAAAATGCAACTTCTTAAGTGGTTGCCAAACGGCCTCTAAACTTTTGTCACCCAAATTCGAATTTGCACGCTAAAAATATTTTTGTAAAATATAAAAATATTTAAACAATCAGAAAATAGTTTTTTTAACACATTTTTATCTAGTTTGTATCCAAATTCGAATTTTTATGGTTCAAAAATAAAAGACCATCAAAACAAGAAGGGAAGATCTCGACTAATGCTTTTCAAATATATAAATTTTATCAAAATATGTTTATTAAAAAATCATGCAAAAATATTTTGGCCAAAATTTTATAATAAATATTTTTAAATAAAAAAAATGTTTTAGGCTGAACTCATCATTTTGAAGATCTCGAGGAATGCTTTCCAAATATATAAATTTTGTTAAAATTTAATTTTTAGTTTAAGAGATATAACATTTTAAATTTTTTATTATAAAAAGATAACTAATGTTCTCTATCCCCCAACTATGAACCTTTAAAGTAATAGACAAAAATAAAGTACGAGATAACCGGAACTAAAAGTGCACAAAAAAGAAGTAAACAACTATTTTGAAATTTAATTTTGTGTAAATGGTAAGGAAAACGTTTAAAAATAGAACTTTGGATATATTAAAATGTTTGTGGAGTTTTTGGTATTTGGCGGCTAATAAATAGGATTTTGAGAAAAATTATGTTTATATAAATAATGACATATACAATGAGGAGGGATATTGCAACATACTTTATTATGACACTCTTACAACACACTTTTTATGGGACCGATATGGAGATAATTCAAGGGCATATTTTTATGGAGATGTTCTTCTCACCATGTAGATCATCATATCCAAAAGTCAACCCGTTCTAAAAGTTCTAACCTCATCAAAAGTTTATCGGAATCAATGGTATAAAAAATTGCCTAAAATTTTTCACTTTTTCATAGGCTCATTTGAGAGTGTTATAAGTTTTCGAATTGGTTGAATTTCGAATATGATGATCTACATGGTGACAAGAATATCCATACCGATAATCAGGCCTTTGAATCATTTCTATATGGGCCCAATAAAAAGATTTACAATAATGTAGTAATATCCCTCCTCATATATAGTTACTTATTTATAATATAATTATACAAGTATCTCAATTATTTTTATATTCTTGAAAGTATTTTAATTGATTTTAACATTTAAAAAAATATTATTTTATGTAATTTTCTTTTGAGAATTTTTGTCAAGGGTGCAAAATGAGGTAGGAATGGGGACGCGCGGGGAACATGGCCCCTAGAGGGTATTAACCATCCCCGCGTCAACTAATGGTAGGAACAAAGATGGGGGAGGCATACCTGACTCTGCCCCGTTGCCATCCTTGGTTAGAGTTTTGATACGTAAATTAGCATGCATATGGGTTGGGATCTTGGGATGCTAGGTTTTGATAATCCTAACCCCTAATACCGCAATCATCCAACGGATGTAAATGGGCTAATTAATGTGGTTCTTTTATTTATAATGTCAATCAGCTAGCGGATGGGTCAAGATCCTGGGATGCCAGGTTTTAACGGAAAAGCCTAACCCTTTGGCCTTGATATCAAGTAATCATATGTCGGATGTAAATCCACTAACATGACTCTTCCATTTATTTGCGGAAGGTTTTTTTGTTTTGTTTTTTTAAAGAGATTTTCAGGGTTACTCATGCTCATATGCATAAGGATTAGTGCCTTGCTGTATCGATCTGTAAACCCTTATAGCTGGGGATGAAATATTGAAGTGCTAGCAGCTAGCTTTTTAAGGTTAACTACTCGAACCCACAACTCTCTTTCTCTCTTGCACATCATCGATCAGGCTAGAGTGTCTTCTTTATTTGTGCCAATAATAAGGATTCGTGACTCGTTTTTGTTGTCTCTTTTCTACTATGCACACAAGGCTTGATACGTAAGAGTGATCGATAGAGGGCGTTAGAGAGAGAAAGAGAAAGCTTTGTAAGAAAAAAGTATACTGTATCATAGACTCGCTAGCTCATCTCATAATAAAAGTTAGAGAGAGAGAGAGAGAGAGAGAGAGAGAGAGAGAGAGAGAGAGAGAGAGAGAGAGTAGTACTGATCAGTACTGAGTACTGAGTCCTAAGCATGCATGCAATAAGGGGATCAGCTAGCAGCAGCAGCAGCAGCATTATTGGGGTTTTATTATGTATGACAGTGGGGGACAATAAGCAGTTCTCTTTCTCTGCCACTTTTGTATTTATTTATATTCACAGCACGCATTTATCTTTGGATTTTGTTAACATGTGCCCTTACGGCACATGATAAGTTTTTAGGTTTTGTATTTTATTTAGTTTCTTAAGTTTGTCCAAATGAGCTGATTTTTGGATATGTATATTATTTATACTATTTAGACCATATCTAAAAAAATCAGCTCAATCGGAGATCTCTAACACCCTCTAACACCATAAACACTTAATTTAAATTTTAATAGTGTGAATGAACGGCTTACATTTAAAGTGATTTGTTTGGAGGGTTAGATATTTCTAATTGAGCTGATTTTTTGTGGACATCTTATAAATAATAATAATAATGTGTCTATAAAAATTCAGCTAATTTGAAGGCTTCGAACTTGCAAAAAAAATCCTTCAAAAATAACTTTATCGTGTGCCCTGAGGGCACACGTTAACAAGACCCTTTATCTTTTGCTAGCTGATTAGATCAGCTTTTTTTCTTCTTCCCTGTAGGGTTTGCTAGCACTACAGTCACCGTCATTATGGCTACCTAGCAGCTAATTAAGTGATTAATAATAACAACTGCATATATTAACTGATATATAGGCTAGCTAGATGTTCATGGTATATATACGGTAGTTGACATTGATGACAATATAAAAATGCTATTAAGGGCCCGGCTACTGCTTCGTGCGAGATTTAAAAATTCGTTTTTAAAAATTAATTTACATTTAAACTAAACTATACATTTTATCACATCCAAAAAGTTATTTTTTAACTTTACAGTAGTAAAATTCTATAGGATTTCAGTGAAATAAGCACAAAAAACGATATTTTTTATGTTTATAGAATTATAAATCCTAAAACAATTTTGGCTGGCTAACCACTCAGGTCCTATATTTATGTCTCCAAAAAAACAATTATGGTCGTGTTGGCATAATGCATGAATCCGGCCACAACCCCTATGAATTCGTGGATCATTGTGAATTGTGGACCCTTAAATGCACAAGAGCCATGGATCGAGCACTCGCTCTCTCTCGGCCAAAATTACTTCTAATGAACCATAGAGTTACTCGAGCCTGTGGAGACACATAAAGATGATTTAAAGGTTGCTTTTTTAGTAAGGATGATTTATATGGTGAGGAGAACATCCGATCACAACGGGCTATTTGAGTGGGTAGTCCTAACATGGGCTCACTAATGAGTGGGACATTATATTAACTTAATAACCGAAATCGTGGAATAGGGGCGACACTCCCGCTCCAGAATCTCGCGCTCTCGTTCTTGTTCCTGCTCCACGTTCTGGTTACTTAGATTATATATAAAGATTAAATGCTACATTGACAAAAAGATTGACAAGATCTATTTCCAAGCTGAGTTCGACATGGATAAGATCTAAGGGCTGATTTTTTGTGAGTATATTCTTCTCACCATATAGATCATCCTCATAAAAAATTAGCCCATTTTAAAAAATTAGTTCCATCAAATGTCGATTAGAAATCAACGATGAAGCAATCGATTCTATAATTAAATAAATGGTCGTTGATTTTTAATTAACTTTTAATAGGGTTAGAAGTTTTAGAATGACTGATGAGGAGATGATCTACATGATGAGGAGAACATCCTCACCAAAAATCAACACTTTAATCTTTATAATTTTATAATATATATATAAAAGAAGATTTTTCTCAAATCTACTTTGGGCTATAGCTCGGGATAGCCCTCTTATAGGTCTGCCCCTGATCATCGTGAGAAGTGATCGAATAACGTACTCTAGGTTCCCATGAACCTAGTGTGACCCGCATCATAAAAGAGGGTGATCTAGGGTCTGAATTTTTGTGAGGATGTTCTACTCACCAAGCCAATCATCATATAAAAAAATCAGTCTGTTCAAGACCTCTAATCCCCTCGAATCAACCTTTAAAAATAAATAAATTATAGGTGTTTTTNAGCTAGATAAAGAATTTTTAGACCTATTTTGTACTGTTGATTTTCAATCACTGGATGATAAAGTTACAAGTTTTAAAATGGAATTATTAGGGCATGATTATCAGCACAACTTTTTACTCGATCAACTCAACAATTTTTCGATTGCATATAGTCGACGATACAAAATTAATTTGTCAAATGTGTAGAGCAAACACCACAATTACAGAATGGTTTGTTGAGTTTATATAACTGACATACCATTTTATAAAAATTATACTATTGGTTAATTACGCATAACTGACGAATAATTGTGTTCATTTAGCGAAAAATTATGCTAATTTATTCGTGGTCTAAAATATTTCTCTTCTTCATTTTAACCAAAATTTTACGTAGATTCTTCATGATTAAATTTTAACTTCACATTTATCCCCCTCAATATATAAATTCCCGGGTCCGCCCTGATGATGATATATATGCACAGTCAACTTGCATGATATAATTTTTGTTCTCATCTCATTTTTGTTTTCTAGACTGGGTATCTGATAGATTACAGTTTTGTCACCATCTATGTGCTAATTAATTCTTCAACTCTCTCTCTCTCTCTTTCTCTCTCTACAATATATATCTTGTTGATGCCGGCCGTATTGCATGTGAGTTTAAATTGAGTTTAAATTGGTGATGATGATACTGATGTTGATGATAGTGGTGATAGTAACATGCGCGCGGGTGTAGATATATTCTTGGTCATGGGTCCCATTTGATAGATTGCGATCTAGTTTATTCATTACTTAAGAAAACGATGATACTAGACCCGGCCCATAACCATGATTTTTTTTTTTAAAGTAATTTGCAACTTAATTAGGATGCTTCTGGATCGTGTTAATTTTTTATCTAAAACGATCGTAGAACATCTTTTTTAGATAATAGATTGTGCACTCACTCATCATATATATAGTTTTTTATTTTTTTTATAATTTCGTGAGCATTTTTCTTATGCTCTTAATTTTACTTGTAATAACTAAATATTATAAACAATAACCCCATCACGAAAAGAAAAGAAAAAGATATATAACTAATTCTACAGAATTATCAAAAATCATACTATGACTAATCAAAGAAGAAGTGGTGGCGGCAGCGGCAGCGGCAGCGGCAGCGGCGGCAACGATGGTACGTAGTGACGATCCATAGTGGTAGTGCATGGGGGCAATGGTGCCAATAGTGGTGGGTGACAGCCGTACGTTGGTACAATGGCAGAGTTTATTCTTCCAAAATTTCAACCTGAAAGTCCCTAAATTTCAGCCTCATGTACAGACCAAGACATATGTGACTTTTCTATTCCAAATCACTAAAATCTTAGTAAGTAAAGTGGGCGATATTTCTACTCCAAAACTTCGCGCTCCTGCTTCGAACTATGTTCTAACGCTTCCATTCTAAAAATTTCACGCTCCTATTTCGAACTATGTTCTAACGGATCTGCTGCAAAAGGTAACTTGTGATATTTTTTAATTAATCGCTTCAACTTTTGCCGTGTTTGACTCTCGTTCCAGTTCCTACTCTGCACTCTAGTTACTTAGACTAAAACATTCTCAAACTCAAAAAGTTTATTTCCATTTGATTTGAGTATGCAAGCGTTCAAATTGGTGCATTGTTGTGCTCCTTTTATAGTGGGATTAGGTAAGCATTTCTCGCAGAATTGGTTTAAGTCATAATTTAGACTACAGTTTTGGGAAAAAAAACGTAGTTTTTTTTATGAGCAGAAAACTGTATATAGTTCAAGTCATATTTTAACCATACTGAAAACTATGGTCTTTAATCTTTTTGTGGCTATTAATTTCAACCACAGTTTAAAACTGTGGTCTAAAGTCTTCTTGTCAGAACATTGGTGGTGGTGGCGAGAAGTTAATTAGAAAGTTAAAGTAAATGGTATATTGTACTATCAACGTTCAGTTTAACATTTGATAGGATTTTTTTTTTTTTTTTTTTTTGATAGGACTCAAGTTTCAAAAGATTTGATTTCAAATGAATCATAAAAAACCCAACCAGTAATGCACCTATTTTTGGAATTAATCAGTAATCAAATGCGATTTTAGATGGCAACTTTGATATGTCTTTATGGCTTAGTAACCAAAGTCATTGTAAAAGGGTGACGCTCCCATTCTAGAACTTTGAGCTCCCGTCCACTCTACACACTGGTTATTTAGATTTATGGCAGTTTAAGTAGAAATACAAAATACATATGTTTTTAGCAACTTGAACTCAATCTGTGTGATTTGTGTGCAATACCTTAACTATACAAGTAATAAACCTTAATAATTCACAATTATACCATTTCTTTGAAATAGTGCAACCATATAGTACTTGATTTTATCAGCAAGGAGCAAAACTCAGTTCTAGTCGAGCGCAGTTAACTGTGTTAACTCGATCGATCATGCACCGATGCTATTGTACAAAGTCAATTCCAGGTGGTGTTTGTGTTTTTAGGCATCTGAATCTGATTCGTTTGAATACTTTTTTACCTCTTAGCCGAATAAGGCTTTTAAAATGTTAATTCAACTAAAATGAAAATGAGTTTAATATGAAGGTCTGATTCGATATACAACCCAAATGAATTTATAGTATGTTTGGATGTAGAAAAACATGACTCCCTAGAAACATGAATCCCTAGAAACATGAATCCTTTAGTTTGTTTGGCAACCAAAAAAGAATCTATGGATTCATGAATCCTTAGAAGCTTGAATCCTTTGGTTTGTTTGGCTGCCATTTAAAATCCTAGGAAAATCTCTATTTTGTTGTTTTAATTTTGTGGGGTGTAATCTACATTGAGTTGGGTGCATACATAGTGAATCCTTAGTTTAGAATTCTAGCAAATTCTAAGGGGGGAGGTGGGACTCCAAAACAGGGATTTGCTGGAAAACATGTTTCCCTGGGAAACAAGTTTCCAGGGATTCTTGGCAGCCAAACAGACCAGGGAAACATGAATCTCTGGTCCCCACTGAAGCCCTACCTTAGAATCCCTCATCCAAACAAACCATTATTTAAAATTCTTAACCTTGAAGATTTGCACAATACAAGGTCACGTTCAGATGTTTCAGGAAAAAAAAAAAAAAAGCAGTAATCAAGCAAAGCTGATTTCTTGTGTGTTAAGGTTGTCACAAAGGTACCAGTTGGACAAACAAACAGTTCCATTCTGATTTCACAAACAAATGGACAACAAACTTAAAACAGTACAAGCAATCGGCCTTGGCACATGAAACGAAAGGCAACTGTAAATACAAAGCCCATCGCTACTCCAACTCCAAACTGCCAACCAAAAATACGAGTCTCACTTTCATCTTGTTCATCAGCCGGGACCAGAGTAGGGATACTTGACTCTGGACTACTACAAGGGGAATGACACTCACCACAAACTCCTGGGTTCCGTTCGAAACTAGAATTAGGAAACGTCATGACTTGGCCTCCAGTAGGAATCGTGCTCTGCAAACGGTTATATGCGACGCAAAATGATGACAAATTAAGCTTGGTGAGAGAAGGAGGTATTGTTCTGGATAGACTAGGACCTCCAAGTTGAGTTGTCCCATATATTTGGTTCGAGCTGAGATCATCTGAAGCTGCCATAGATACCCAAAATCTGGTAGGATCATCCCAGTAGGTCGATTATTACTCAAGTCCAAAGATTTAGGTTCTGGTGTATAATGTCTTGTACAGAGTTAAGCTGCTTAATTGGATCAAGTTTACCGGGATTTCTTTGGTAGAAAATTGCTCGAAAGATCCAAGTAAAAAATCTTTTCCATACCGCTGAACCAAGTTGGAATTGTCCCAGTCAAGAATTTTCGCGATATATCTAATACTTGCAGCTCAGAACAGCTAGCTAACCAAGGATGTATTGGTCCTGAGAGATTGGAATTCGGCATCAAAAGAACCTTTAAACCTGTGGAAACTTGAATTCTTTTTGGCAGTTTTTCTACGTTGCCCACGGAATTTAAACCAATTGACAACGTAGCAAGGTTGAAGCAGTTTTTGTAGGATCTCTAATGTAGTTGAGATGTTCTGAAACCTGTTTCTCGATAATGAAAGGGATACAAGGTTTTTGAAGCTCACCGGAATTTAGCCTTCAAGATTGTTTAGTCAAGGTTCAGGGTTTCCAGTTGTGTACAATGACCCCAGAACTGATTTCAAGCAAGATCAAGAAAGCTGAATTGAACCATTTCAGAACAGTTAAGATTGATCCGACCAGATAAAGAATTGTTTCTCAAATTCAGATGACTAAGCAATAAGATGCTAGTGCGGAAAGCAGGTAAAGGACCTGTTAAGTTATTCGAGCGAAAAATTGCTCCAAGTTTTTTAGGCTGCCAAAAACTTCTGGGATAATTCCGTAATTTCGGTTACTGGAGATATCCAAATCCAGTCATTTTGAAAGGTTTTGGAAAGGTCTCTCGGTTAGATTTCCTGATAAATCATTCTCATGAAGGTGTAGATGCCTCAGTGACACAAACCCAGATAGCTGATCAGGTAAATTGCCAGAAAATCTATTTGAATTGAGAAACAGTTCAGTAAGAGACTGACAATTCATGAAACTCATTGGAACTTCACCAGAAAATCCATTAGAAAAAAGATCAAGAACTTGAATCTTACATGAGGCATTACATATACTTGGGTCAACAGAACCAGATAACAGATTGTTACTAACAACAAAGGCAGTCAGGTTTTTGCAGACCCAAGAAGAAGGGGGAGGCTACCATTGAAGAAATTATTTGAAATGTTGAATACCCGAACAACAGGTAAATCAATAATCTAAGGAATAATATCGACAAACTTGTTGTAACTAGGATCGAAGACCTGCAACCGCTTCAAATGAAACAAAGCAGGGGGAACGACACCTTCGAAGTTATTGAAAGAGGGATTGAGAAATTGTAGCTGATCAAGACCAGATAAAGATTCAGAAACCACACCTGTCAAGTTTAATCCTCCAAGATCTAAAGTAACTATCCTTCTACCTGAAAACCCAAGAGATGATTCACATTCAACACCAAATCAACTGCAACAATTAGAAGCATTATTATCCCAAAAATTTCCTTCTGTTAAACCTTGCATGAAACCAATCAATGATTGCAAGTCCTTTTAGTTGCAGCTCTGGTTCTGAGAATTGGAGACTGGAGTTTGAAAGAAGTGGACCAGAAAAACAAAGAGAGCTACAACACCCATCTTCACAAAATTGCACAAGAAGAAAAGCTTCATTTCCTAGACTTCTTAAAACATTTAAAGATTCATTCAATTCAACATAATATATTTTGACAAAGAAAGAGCTGTTATATTCATGTAAAAAACAAAAAAGTGTGCAGATATCAATAATGAAGAAAATATTAGTCAACTGGATAGATAGAGACTAGAGTCCAAAATATTGTTTTCATACTTTGATTCCTCAAACAATTCTTACGTTTTATATATCCAGCCATTATAGTATTTCAAGCTTAGCTTTCGTTGACGGTTCTTCCCTTTTATCTAATGCAATCTTGAATACTAAAACAGGTTGCAGGTGGGGAAGATCTCTTTTACCTGCCAAATAGGTTATTCTATATCGGGTAGAAAACTGCTGACAAAAAGCGACATTTATGTATTTCTTTTGTGAGATTCCAAACTTGATCTGTTAAAAAATAAAGAAGATAAACTTATCTGCATTGACCTTCCTAGAAAATGGAGAACCAAGTGAGAAACGTTTTGGGACTTCTCTGACATATACTGCATATAGTAATATACACAACATATATTGCATATGGTAATCTACATGACATATAATGCATAGAGAATATAAGCAAGTCGGAAACACAAGTACAACTACTTGACATCTCTAACATCTATGACATACATTGCATTACTATACATAAATTACATATAGTTCAAGAAATAATGCCAACAAAACCATGGTACTTAGCTAGATCCCTCGAAATGATGTCATGTTACAGAGCAGTTGATTTTGAAAATGCACAAATTCAACTGTCAGAAATCACTAGTCAAGTTGAACAAACAACTCATTTGGGTTTCAGAAACAAATGCACAACAAAATAGAACGGGAAAAAAAAGAACATCTCTCAGATGTCGAAAACCAAAACATCTATCTAGGAAGGTTTTTACATTCCAAGCAAGCGACCTCGGCACATGAAAAAAGAGAAGGTAACTGTAAGAACAAAGCAAATCACTGCTCCAACTCCAAATTGCCAGCCTAAAATATGGGTCTCATTTTCAACTGGTTCATCAACCGGGGGCAGAGCAGGGATACCTGACCGTGGACTAGCAGTGGTGAAAAAATACTCACAACAAAGGCCTGGATTCCCTTCAAAACAAGAACTAGGAAACGTCAAGAATTGGCCTCCCGTAGGAATCGTGCCCTGCAAACAGTTATATGCGACGCTAAACCACAACAAAAAGTTAAGCTTGGTGAGAGAGGGAAGGATTATTCCGGATAAATTGTTGTAGGATAAATCCAGGATCTCCAAGTGCTCCATTCTTGACAAGCTACTAGGAATTGTTCCGGATATTTGATTTCAGCTAAGATCATGTATCTGAAGCTTCCTTAGGTTCCCCAAATCCGGTAAGATCGGCCCTCTAAGTCGATTGTTACTCAAGTCCAAAGATTTCGGCAAACAGAAGAACTCGTTATACCCCAAATCTTCCGTCCTTTGGTTCATGAATATTTTTCTGTGGGACGTTAATCTGCTTAGTTGGGTTAAGTTTATTAGGATTACTACAGAAAGAAGATTGCTCGAAAGATCCAAGTAGAAAAGTTCGTCCATACCGCCAAACCAAGTAGGAATTCTTCCTTTTAAAAAGTTTCGTGATATATCTAATACTTGCAGCTTAGAACAGTTAGCCAACCAAAGAGGTATTGGCCCTGCGAAACTGGAATTCGGCATCGAAAGAACCTCTAATCCAGTGAAACCTTGAATTCTTTCTGGCAGTTTTACTCCGCTACAGACAGAATTTGAGCCAACTGAGAAGGTAGTGAGGTTGAGGCATTTTTGTAGGATCACTAGTGTAGCTAAGATATTCTGAAACCTATTATTTGATAATGAAAGATAAGTCAGAGATCGAAGGTTTTTGAAGCTCGTGGGGATTTGGCCTTCAAGTTTGTTTCAATCAAGGTTTAGAGTTTCCAGTTGTGTACAAGAAGAGAGGTTATCCGGAAGAGGGCCTCGGAACTGATTTGAAGCAAGATCAAGGAACCTGAGATGAACCAATCTTGAACAATTAAGATTAATCTGGCCAGTTAAAGAATTGTTTCTCAAGTTCAGATGACGAAGGGACGAGTTGAGCGTGAGGGAATTGGGCAAAGGACCAGTTAAGTCATTTGAGTGAGTGGAAAATTGCTCCAAGTTCATGAGGCAGGCAAAAACTTCTGAGATAATTCCAGAGAATCGGTTACTGGATATATCTAAGTCAACCAATTTTGATAGGTTTCTCAGAACTCTCTCGGTTAGATTCCCAGATAAATTGTTCTCATGGAGGTGTAAACGCCTTAATCACAAAAACCCAGATAGCTGATCACGTAAGGTGCTAGATAATTTATTTGAATTTAAAAAAAATTCAGTAAGAGATCGACAATTCGTGAAACTCACTGGAAGTTCACCAAAAAAAAAAACCATTAGAAGAAAGATCAAGAACTTGAATCCTACTTGAGGTAATACATATACTTGGGTCAACAGAACCAGAGAATAGATTGCCACTAAGATCTAAGGCAGTCAAATTTGTTGACCCAGCAAGGAGGGGTTGGCTACCTTTGAAGAAATTGTTTAAAATGTTGAATAACCGAACTGCCAGTAAATGACTGTAAATCTAAAATGGACAGAATAAAACCAATAAACTTGTTGTAACTAAGATAAAGGACCTGTAACTGCTTCAAATGAAACAAAGCACGGGGGACAGCACCTTCAAAGTTATTGAAAGAGAGATTTAGAAATTCTAGCTGATCAAGACCAGATAAAGATTCAGAAACAATACCTGTCAAGTTTAATCCTCCAAGATCTAAAGTAACTATCCTTGTACCTGAAAACCCATGAAAAGATTCACATTCAGCACCAAAGCAACTGCAATAATCAGAAGCCTTGGTATCCCAAAAATTTCCTTCAGTCAAACCTTGCACGAAACCAATTAATGATTGTAAGTCCTTTAAGTTGTAGCTCTGGTCTGAGAATTGGAGACTGGGGCTTGGAAGAAGAGGACCAGAAAAACAAAGAGAGCTCCAACACCCATCTTCACAAAAATTGCAAAAGAGAAGAAAAGGTTCATTTTATGGGTTGCATAGAACACCTAAGACTCAGTCAAGTCAACATTGAATATTTTGACTAAGAGGACAACAATAATGAAAAAAATATTGGTCAAACATAGAGATAGAGACTAGTCCAAAATATTATATTCAAACTTTGATTTCTCAAACAATTCTTATTTTGATATTTTCTATATATATTCAACTCTTATAGTATTTCTTCTTTTTTTGATGAATAACTCTTATAGTATTTCAAGCTTAGATTTTGCTGACAGTTCTTCCCTTTTATCTAATGCAGTCTTGAATACTTTAATGTTGCAGGCGGGGAAGATCTCCTTTACCTGCCAGACAGGTTTTTTGATTTTGACTTAAAAATTGCTAACAAAAAGCAACATTTATATATTTCTTTTGTGAGATTCCAAATTTGGAACTGTTAAAAAAAATAAACAAAACAAACTTATTAGCATTTGAACTTCCCAAAAGATGGAAAGCCAAGTTGAAACGTCTCGGGTGAGCATGGAGAAATTAAGCAAATGGGAACACAAATACAACTACTTGACTAATCTAATATCTGTGACATACATTGCATTACTATATATTACTTATAGTATAAGAAATAATGACAAGAAGACCTTGGTACTGAGATAGATCCATTGGGATAATTCATGCAACATAACAGAGAGTGAATGGTTTTCATTACTTAATTAGAGCACTTCCGAAAAGGGGAGGTATACCTAATTTCTAAACAATGGTTGATGCAAATCAATTCTTCAGCCCCATTTTCTCACTCTGTAGAATTTCTACTTTCAAGAAACACATGTCTCTGAAAATCATAGTTGAATGAATATATACAAGGCACATTGATAAAAAAAAAATTCTTCTAATCCATGTCTGTCAATTGAGCTTAAGTAGATAGAAAAAGCAACTCACCAATACCAACAGCAGTATCTAACTATATATAAGACAAGGAAAACAAAATGTTGCACAAACATGTTCATCGAGTAAGTAGGTCATGAGTGACGGGTAACTACTCTCTAAATCACATGGTAAAGCAGAACATAAAAAGTACTCTCACGCAGTGATCAAAAAAAAGGAAGATCTTCCACTTCTCATGTATCTATGTTCAGTCACTCACCCCATAAAGTATCAAAGAAATTTGGAAATAGGATGTGCTTGTGTACCACCTTTTTTTGTCTGGTTTATGAAAAATACATAAATAGCAATAGTATTTCATTTTGAGAAACAAATGCTAGAGAATATACAAAAGTCAAGAAGTCATGTTTGAGACGCAACATGCCCCACTTTGCTATGCAATTTGTTTTACATGTGAACTAGTCACAGTTGATAAAAAAAAATTCATGTTCAGATAAAACTATGCTTTGCGCAGATCAACTACTGTCCAACTCATATGTAAAGAAAAAAATTCCATTGTACCCACTTGATTAGTTATTGGTCTCACCAAATTGATTTCCAAGAACTTTCATTTCGATTTAAAATGTCTATGGATATATCCTTGCATTAATAATGGTTAATCAAATAATTCATAGGGACAGAACCCAGGATGAGTAGTAGATACTAGATAACCCTCAAAAGAAATATAGAAAAGCGCGCTAGAGTTGGCAAACAAACAATACACAATAAAAACAGGTGCATTCCTACAGAGATTTTATTTCGCCATCATCCAACTGGTCTTTCATTTAGTTGTCTCTGAAATATGTCCACAAGACTAAAGGAAAGAGAAACAATCACACTTGATGCGTCAAACTAACCACAATGGTTTCAAACACCACAACTTCCTCCACCACATATCAGCAGGTTGCGAAGTCAGTGCACCAAGACGGTTTCTCCTGGATATGCACGTCTACACAAAAAGAAATACTTATGAAGCACTGTCCGAAAACAAAGATTTGGACATGCAGCTCGCAATCCTGGTAACATGCAAAGAAAACATGATTTCACTTATACTCCCAAAAAGATTGTTAAAGCTCATGCTAGAAGGATTGTAAGGCAAACAAATCAGTTCCCAAGGGTTAAAGTGCAGAAAGGCTGTTGTAGGCAATGAATAATGTATCTCACACAGTAATGCCCACCTCAAGGGACACCAATCTGAGAAGCTAAACATCAGAAATGGACTTGAGGAACTTCAAATGGAATCACATTAATCATTGAAAAAAGAGTAAGGAACTCCCAGAAGAAAATACAATGGAAAAGCATGTATATAAAGTTAATTCATTATCCATCATACATAACCAACCTACATAACCTCAGTATGAAAAATATGCTTTCTTTGTCATCCACTGATGGAGTGACAAAACTGCTTAAATTTGGTAGATTCCAGATAAACACTGCATAGCAAACAAAATCCTCGCATCAACCTTATCCTATCCCCCAACCCATCCTAACTGGATGCTTCTTCCCAAGGCCATTTAAATCCGTATACTGTCTCTGCATGCTGAACTTTTTTTTGGGGGATATATATTAACAATAATAAAAGGGATACATTTTAACAATAAGAAAGGGGAATACAAAAAGAGGAAAAGAGCCTCGTCCAAAAGGAAAGTTAGACAAAAGCAACAACTAAGAAGAGTACATAACCGACTTTTCCTACTAAAACCATAAATCTCGAAACCAAATGTCCTTGAAACAATGAAATCGTGATCCCCAATAGAATAGAAGAACTTCCAGGCTCACCAAAAATCTCATACTCTGAAAAGTGATTTCATTTATATAGCTCATCAGAAAGCAAGGAGAAGTTATTTTATAAAAATAGAACAAGAAAACACAAATTGTGTAAATCTTGAAAATAAAAAATTGATTGGATATGTCACATCTGCAACTGTCCTTATTTTGAAATTCCAGAAAGAAATCCTATCATCCAATCTTAAAACACCAATAACATCATAGTTTGACTAATAACTTCATCCTACAATGGTAGATACAACTAGTTCATCTTTGTACACTTTTATCGAATAAAGGGACTTTCAAGAAGAAGGGATAAAATCCCAAAGATAAATGGAGGGAGGTGCTCCCAAATACAAGGTTTGAGAACCAGTAGTAAGCACATCTTAAACACCCTTTCCACCTTACACTATTGACAATTTAAACACAATTTCTCCAATCGGTCTCCTAAAATCAGAATATGCCCCTGGATTTATTGTACTTTTAGTTTTGAGCAACAAACCAACACCATGTCTCCCTTTCCCTACAAAGATACAAAGATTTCTTTATTTCTATAATGTCCAACACAAAGCAAAAGGCAGGAGATTCAACGGTGAGAGCTTTCAGAAGAACAATGTACAAGGCTCCTAAGATTCAAGAAACTGAAGGATGCTCCTAAGTACATAGACATCCTGTGAGCTTAATGTTAGTAATCGCAGGAAGGCCCTTCTACCAAAAAAAACAAGAACAGAGAGAAAATGATAGATAGGAAGGCCCATGTTTGAGCCAGCATCTATCTAGTCCAATATTATGGCTTGGGCCTCTTTATCCTACTCAAAGCTATATTCAATTGATTCGTCAAGCAATGAGAGATTAGGCCTTGTCCGGTTACTAATAAAGTTTACTGCAGATATATGTTTCTAATTGTACCTGCAACAGGTTGAAGAGAATTGGTCTTCCGCATTGAAAACATAGAGAAATATTTCCCTTCTCTTTCGGCTGGAAACAGTTTCGGGTTTCAAGATTTAGTTGGTTGGTTAACTCATTAATATGGCTTCCTACATGGTCTGATTCTAGGTAACTATTATGGGCTCAGACGTGTCTAAAGGTAAGAACTTCTTTCTGAAACCTTTTAAGAGAGATTATCATTCCACCTAAATCACCAAATTATTTGCACCTAATTCCACTTTCTTTCACCAAGAGGTTTCCATCTTAAATCAACAACTCTAACCATTCCAAAATACAATTCCCTGAGATTCAAGAGCTCTTAGCTATACATCCAACAACTAATACATATACAACATTAAACTCATAGGTCCCAAATTCCCAAACACCAATGTCAAAACCCTTCAAAACATATCAATAGAGAACATTCAAATAACAAATCGATTCATCAATAAACCCAAAGCAATCCAACCCCAAAAAATACCAATAACAAAACCCTAATTCCAATATCAAAGATAGAAATATATACTGATGGTTAGAGAGAGATGTCTCACCAGTTACTGATATCCTCCACCCCTAGCATTATAATCCTCCTCGACAGCTGCAGTCAAATAAACTTTTGGAAAATCAGATTGATCAAAAGTCTTCTCTTTCATCATCTTCTCAACATCTGCTTTCTTGAGGATCGTACGACGAATGGGAGGACGATTACGACGCTGGTCTCGACTGTAGTACTTGATATCGAAAACTGTTTCTGGGTTAGAAGTGGGGATAATGGCCTTGGCTTTGGTGGTGGCTGGGCAGTAAATCCGGTACTCTAGGGCACCCGGAAGGGCACTCTTATATTCGGGATCGGCACAGGGGCCCGTGATCTCCCATGGCTTCTTGAAGAATCGTTTCAGAGATTGGAAGACTGATTTTGCACCTGAAGATGCCGAAGATGCAGCCATGGCGGATCTTTTGAAACTTGCGGAGAGAGATGTGAGAGGTAAAATGGTTTAATGACTTTATCTGTCCTCCTCTTTGTTGGAGTGTTTGGTAGTCGAAATTAAGCTGGCCCAGTTAAGGTAACACGAGCCAAAATGTCCCTAGTGTCACGGTCAGTGTCCTTGACTATGCGTAGACCGTGACTTAGCCGGTGGGCTAGATGCATATACGCGGTACGGAGGTGAGATGCGCTTGAATATGCGTGATTGAACTGAAGGGCAAAGTGAAGCTTCATGGCAGAGAGGTGCTATGTTGTGAATATTCGAGAGCGAGCCGGAGGGCTTGGTGAACCTTCAAAGCTTGGAGAAGATTCGAAGTGCATATTCATTTCATGGGTCGAAAAAAAAATGATTGGTCTCATGATTTGATGTTTCCTTTAGGCGGAGGGCGAAAGATAAATTAATCTACTATAGGGAGGGGTCCCGACCTCCCTGATGCATATTTATATATAGCTTAAGTGGGAACTCCACGGAGAAACCCGTGGGCCGGACCATGCTTAGCTGAAGGGCTATGCGTTGGTTTTCCTTGTCATAGGAGATGCCTTAGGACTGTACATGCAGGAGGTGGCACAACGGTATTCCTTGGAAGCCTTAGGATCCTATGCATGCTAGGCATCATGTCGACATTATGCTAGGCCTGAAGCTTCTTTGGAAAGATGGAACTATCCCAGACTATGTCTTGGTGTGCTTATGGATATGCTTGGTATGCCTTGTGTTGAGTTATCCAAGGTGGTGTAGCACAGCTAGGCATAGTAAAGGGCAAGCTATGCCTGGATCATTGGATGCTAGTAAAGTTGCATGCTGGCGTTTCTATGTTGCTATAATGGAACCTTATAGCTAGGATGGACCTCGCATATGAGTATGCTTGGTTGTAGCCTCGATGCTTCTCGACAGGTGAAACTTATGACTGTATGGGAAGTCCGAGTAATGTCGGCTTGGCCAGGTGAACGGCTATTCATGGTTACCTTTCTGGTACTGTGGAGACAGTGAATCCTACCTATTGGATGAGTATCATAGGACACGATGAAGTGACTCGTAGGCCGACATATGAGCGTTGCTCTAGTTGGTTGTTCCGCTGTGCATGTTGGTGCAAGATGACCAGAAGGTCTTGAGTCGAATCGAGATGGTTAGTGAGGCTGACTATAGACTAGGAGGGAGTCTGTAGTACCGCATGGGTAAACGGTATTGAAGATTTTCGCTGCGTGACCGCATATATTATTAGTCGACTGTTCCGCCCTTGACACTAGGGTATGTTTGGATCGCGTGTTTTTTGTCGTGCAAATTCAAATCGTATGCTTTCTTGGTAACGAGCCCCCACACAAGTACGTGTGCGTTGGTTGTCCTCCTCCCTACGCACATGTGAATTGGATGTCTAAACTTGCTATGCACGTTGTCTCCACGCGCGCTTGGTGCGCACCCTTCACACGTGCTTCGTGGATCACAAACTCATTTTGCCCCACGCCGTGTGAGTTGGCAAATTATGCGACACATTATTATGGGTAAAAGGTTGCTTACTCGCGGATGATATGTGCGCTAATGTTGATTAAGATGATGAATACATTATTGTCACAAAAAATAACCCTTAGATCATCTCTACATAGGCGCACAACACACGTGTAAATAGAGTATAAGAATAAAATAAATATTAGGTAGCCCACTTAGGAATGATACATGCACTGACATTGATCTAGATAATGAATAGATCACTGTCACCAAAAATTAACCATTGGATCAACTTAATGCGACTCCATTAGTAAGTGTAAACCAAATGTAAATAAATAAATTTTGTTAAAAGATATATTCGGTATTTTGTAAAGGTTTAAAAAAATTAATATATATAGGGGTGGACATGGTGTGACAGCTCAAAGTTGTCCGTTGCTGCCTCACCCCAAAACCCACTCTCTCTCCTCCCTTATATCTGTCTTTGTCCTAGTTTTTAGGGAATTGGCTCCCCCTTAGTCGACCCAAATGGTTTAAGGGGGCAGCCCCTTATATATATAGTAAAGATGTCTATTTATCCAGGATCGAACTGAACTATAACCGATTTATCAATGTTCTGATTCCATATGTTTCATTCATGATTGGAACTAAAATTGCTAGAAATTAGAACGGTTAATATTATAACCAGTTTGTCTTTTTTCCTTTTTTTTGAAGTAGGTAACTAATGCCCAAGATACATATTTAAGAAGGCAAAGATACACCATGAAAAGCGTGTGAGAAGTGCAGAGACATCGCCAAATAGGTTAGATCCACCAACGAAACTGCCACACTAAAGAGCTATAGAAACCGCCATCGAAGGGCTATCTTAACTACTACTAAATATTAAATGGGACAAACTAATGGCAAATCACATACCAAGAGTTTTGATCCCAAGACCTCCCAAGTCATGGAAGGGCTACACAACCACTAGGCCAAAGACCCATGTGTTTTTTTTTCTTATTTTCTGTATGTACTATTTTTTATGAGGGGCTAATGCTCAAGTTACAACAAGGCTTAGATACATCACAAGATGTGTGTGCAAATCACATAAACTGTCTTAATTAAACATCATCTCCAACATAGATCGTCATCGACGAACAGACACAGCAGCGAATGCATGAAATGGCACCACCAACAGGCGCAACAACTTTATATTGAAGTACCTATGAATATGCATATTAAATTACGTGGGTCTTACTCAATGGTAATACCACAGCTAAAGAGTATCGAACCCAAGACCTTCAAGTTATAAGGAGGGGTGTCAACCACCTGAGCAAATCATCCACATGCTTATCATACGACGCCTAAAATGATATAAATTTCTATATCTTTAACACATTCAACCCAAGTGAACTGGTTAGGATAAAGCGCATGTGACCTCACGTGGTGCGATAAAATGACATAAATGCATCTCCATTTAACTCAGCTAGCTGATCGACACGCGTGATAGGCGTGGATTATGTGATTTAGTCAATCAATTTGTTCAATTTTATGTGTTTTAGTCAATCTTATATATTTTAGCTAATTTTATGTGTTTTAGCCAATCAATTTGTTTTACTAGATTTTGACGTAAAAAATACGCCACACACTAAATTTTTTGGTACTCTAACCGCAAACTACGCCAATTTACTTTTGGGACTTAAAAATGTGAGAAATTCTACTCTCACCCACTACTCTTTTTTTTATACGGTAGTGTAAATTATCCAGCAAAAGAGTTACATTATTGTTTAAGTTATTCACTAAATTTAGCGCAAGAATTGGCGTATTGTGTTGGTAACACCACTATAACATAACGATTGAAGCTATATTTTTATAGGACGTGCGCCATTATAGCGTCATTGTGTCATAGTTTAAGATGCCCTTAACGGTTGGAGTTGCATTTAATTTTTATATAACTAAGCTATGTTTGGCCCCTCCAGTGATACTTAGATTCTTGGGAACTCAAAAAATTTAAAAGCATGTCAAATCTTATTACCTGAAAATGATCTATTTGAGCTTCTTTAGGAGAGTTAGTGGAACAAATATCATCCTCAAATTAAAATATTTTTTAGTAAAACTCCTCTATTAATGGGTTTACCTATACGAATTCATCGTCTTCCATTATTATAATCTCTGATGCCCAAAAAATGATGTCCGATGAGAAGTGGTGGAGGTAGTTAGGGCTTTAAGGTGAGGAACAAAAGTGCAAATATATTCTTTTATTTAATAAGCTTAACTAAATTTGATAGTCCTTATCTATTTGTTTCTTTTTTAAGTCAAAAACTAAATTTGACCATGTTTGACAGTTGCCATTGTCTCTTTTTTTGCATGTCAATATTAGCTTCCTTTTTTTTAATTTTTATTTTAGTCCTTTGTCTTTCCTACTTTTTGTTTTAATCATTCTTAATTTTATTAACAATCAAAACTTATCTGTCTCTCCTAGTTTTATTTTAAAATTCAAATCTATTTTTACCTTTTTATTCTTAAAAGATTTTCACTATTACTTCTTACTTTTTTAATATTTCACTCACCTTTTTGAAATCTAAATTATACATCAATTTAATACTGCCAAGTCCTACCTTAAACGTTTGAACCAAATTTTTTTTTTGAAGATATTTTTCAAGTAAGTTTCTCTTCTAAAATTAATTATATTTAAATAATTAAATTATTATTTAGAAATATTTATCTTTATATTTATTATGGATAAATATTTTTACCAAGTATTTTAAGGGTTCCATCCATTTTATTCTTACTCTCCATTTACACTTGCTTGTAGGATGTGCGTAGGGATAATCCATATAATACCTCAGAAAAATTGTACAGATTCCACACTTGACCCACATACTTAAGTTAGTATATAAGGAGGCCCATTTGGGTGTTTTGGTTACATAAACAAATTTCTCACATATGTTGTAAGTTGCATGAAAAATCACTATTGTGGGTCTGCATATAATGTACTTTGAATTTTAATGTCTATATATATTATTAAGTAAAAGAAAAAATAATGTTAATAGTAAAATAATAAAAATATTATTTTAGACTATCTAAGGCTAATTGCTTTCGCACAAATAAACATATATGATATTATATTATATGCACTACATATATATATATAATATTATATTATTAGCCACTAAAGTATATATTATTTTAATAATAACACTAAATAAAATATATTGCATTACATAAATTATATTATTATAATAATAACACTAAATCAAATATATTATTATAAGAATACCACCAAATTAAAAATAAAAGTTGTACCTATAAAAAATCCCTTACCTCTTACTTTCCAAATTGCACCATATCTTCTTTTTGTTGGTTTGCTTCCCACAAACCAAAGATTATATTTACGCAGCGGAAAATATAATAGGGTTTAAAAAATTAATCTCTGATTTATGTAGGATCTATCAACTGTTAATAGGGATCTTTAAAATAGATTAGTTGCTTACCTTCAACGCTTAATCTAACAAACTTGAAATAGAAGGCTTCAACTAGTTGCTCCAATCCTCCTACTGTAGATCACCAAGCTTTTTTCTTCTTCTTGCAACCTGAAGATTAGAAAACCTAGAACTAGAATGGAGGCTAGGGTTTTCTCCACTAGTTATTAATTAGAACTAGGAGAAGAGAGAGATGGAGAGGAGAGAGAAAGTGGCGGCACACAAAGGGGTGATCACTTTTGTGTGTCGCCCCTCCCTATATGTTTATATAGGGAGGTCTCCACCTCCTTCTTAGAATTCTAGTCTAATTAGGTCTTGGGGCCCCACAACTTTCAGCTAAAATTTTATTTAATATTTAGTCTTTATGTCTCACATAATTAAATACTAAATAAAATAATCACAAATTAGTCCGCCACACTTTTGTGACTGAATACTCTGATAGTTGTAGTATTTACAAATAAACCCTTCCTCCATTGTACCTGCATTCAAACCCTCCACTGTAAACCGATATTCATAATAATCCTTAGGTTACTATTTTACTACCAGTCACATCCTTAAAAATTATTATTTCTTAATCCTTGTGCCTCATTCTTGCAGACTAATTATTATTCTAATAATCTCAAAAGAGATCACTGGCCAGTCTAGAACAATAATTCTCACAGATGAACAAGGGAATATCAAACTGAATGTGGATTTCATATTGAACTAAAATATTCTCACTCTGCAATTATGTCCATCCATCTTGTCCAGAATATTGGATTACGTTTACGTTTCTGACCTCACTGATTGACAAAACAAAATGGACATAATATACGCGCAAGGTATATTTTAATTCTCAGAATTGAGGTTTAATGTAACAATGGTCTCTATTGAATTTTAGTTATTCAGTGACATGAAATAACAGAATTCCATGCTGACCAGTTCGATGTAAACTTGTTATATCAATGCATTGGACTTAGGAGTCAACACTCCAGTGATGGAGATATATCACACGATTAACCAATGCATTATAGTTTATTGTCAACAGAACTGTGATCTAATAAACTACGAACAATGTATTAATGAACTATATCTCCCACATGCAACACTTGAATGCAACTAGTTCATCTACGTAAACTCATTATTATTATCATGCATGCAAAATTAATAAACTATTTATTAACACATAAAATGTCGTTTTAATTGTTTTAGGGCATAAACCCAATAATTCCCACTTGCACTATAAACAATTGAAAGCAATCCTTAACCCCATCACATCCACATGTGAATCAAAAACCTTATGTGTCAAGGCTTTGGTAAACGGATCCGCTAAGTTATCTGCAGATGCAATCTTAGCAACAATAATGTCACCTCTCCGAGTGATGTCTCTGACGACATTGTACTTCCTTTCAATGTGCTTATTCGCTTTATGCTTTCTTGGTTCTTTACAGTTGGCTACTACTCCACTATTATCACAGTAAAGAACAATAGGTGAAGTAGCTGCAAGGACAACTGTAAGGTCCACCAAGAATTTCTTTAGCCACGCTGCTTCCTTAGCTGCTTCACAAGCTGCTACATATTCAGCTTCTGTTGTAGAGTCTGCGACGCATTTCTGTTTAATACTCCTCCACACAATGGCTCCTCCTCCTAAAGTGAACACATATCCTGAAGTCGATTTTCTTTCATCGACATCTGCCTGAAAATCAGAATCCGCGTAACCAACTGGAACAAGATCTCCCCCGCTGTATATAAGCATATAATCCTTGGTTATCCGAAGATACTTCAATATATGCTTTACAGCTTCCTAGTGTTTTCTACTAAGATTAGACTGGTACCGACTAACCATACCTACTGCTTAGCAGATATCTGGTCGTGTACACAACATAGCATACATAAGACTTCCTACTGCTGATGCATAAGGAACTCTTTCCATGCCCTCTATCTCCTCAGGTGTCTTGGGACACTGATCCTTGGATAGATAAATGCCATGTCTAAAGGGCAAAAATCCTTTATTGGAATCTTGCATGGAAAATCTTTTCAACATACTTTCAATATAGGTTGCTTGGGATAAACCTGTCATCCTAGACTTTCGATTTCTCAAAAGTTTGATCCCTAGAATGTAACTGGCTTCTCCTAAGTCCTTCATACTGAAATGGTTGGAAAGCCACAACTTAACTGATGAAAGATCTCCTACATCATTCCCAATTAGTAGGATGTCATCCACATATAATACCAAGAATGTTACTACATTCTTTTTGCACCTTTTATATACACAAGGTTCATCAGGATGTTGATCAAAATCAATGGTCTTGATTGCCTGATCAAATCTGATGTTCCAACTTCGAGAGGCCTGCTTTAATCCATAGATAGATTTGTGCAGCTTGCATACCATATGCTCTTGGCCCTTCTGTATGAAACCATCTAGTTGGACCATATAAATGTCCTCCTCAAGATTGCCATTGAGAAAGGCAGTCTTGACATCCATTTGCCATATCCCATAATCATAATGAGCCGCAATGGATAAGAGTATCCTAATGGATTTAAGCATGGCTACTGGCGAAAAAGTCTTCTCATAATCGATTCCCTTTTTCTGAGTATACCCTTTCGCCACCAGTCTTGCCTTATAGGTTTCCACCTTTCCATCTGGACCCCTCTTTCTCTTGTAGATCCATTTACACCCAATAGGTTTAATATCAGGTGGTGGATCAACTAATTCCCAGACCTGATTGGAATACATAGATTCTATTTTAGCTTTCATAGCATTCAGCCACAACCTCGAATTTGTGTCTCTTACTGCTTCATCATAGCTTATAGGATCATTCTCTGATTCATCCGGAATCATCTGGTAAGATTCTTCCTCTTGAAGTAAAGCAAAATTCTTATATTTCTCAGGGAATTTTCTATCTCTTTGGCTACGACGAAGTGGTGATGGTGTAACTGGTTTAACCGGTGCATCCGGTTGTCCAAATTGTTCTGGTTGAGCCAACGGTTCAGCTTGAACCAGAGGTTCTTGTTGATCCTGTTGAACTTGCTCCAGTGGTTCTTCTTGGACCTGGTGGTCCTCCTGAACCATTGGACCTTGCTCATCCTGCATTGGTGCTTGATGTTCAGCACCCTGTATTACAGTATGTGGATTATTGGATAATCTTTGTGCCTCTGCCACTTGCCTACTGGTTTGTCCTTGCTGACGAGGAAAAATTACTGGACCACCTAGTTGCATCATCATGGGTAGACCATACGATGAACCTCCCACTGGAAGTGGATCCATCGCACGTTCTACTCCCACTGAAGAAGCATCCGTTATCTCCTTAAGTACAACTTTGCTGGAAGGCTTGTAATCCATCATATAATCTTCCTCAAGAAAAACTGCATTTGTGCTAACAAACACCTTTTGTTCTTTCGGATTATAGAACAGATAGCCTTTCGTTCCTTTAGGGTATCCTACAAACATGCATACTTCTGATTTTGATTCCAACTTGCTTGACTTTCCTTTCAGCACATGTGCTGGACAACCCCAAATGTGTAAATGCTGCAAACTAGGTTTGCGGCCTGTCCACAGTTCTCTGGGTGTCGTAGGAACTGCCTTGCTTGGTGCCAAATTCAGAAGATATGCTGCCGTCTCTAGTGCATACCCCCAAAAGGAGATCGGTAGCGATGTATAACTCATCATAGATCTAACCATTTCCAGTAAGGTTCGATTCCTTCTCTCTGCCACACCATTCTGCTGGGGAGTTCCTGGTGCAGTCAATTGGGATATAATCCCATGCTCCACCAAATATGAGCCAAAAAGGTTAGAAAGATACTCACCGCCTCGATCAGATCGAATGGCTTTCAATTTCTTTCCTAATTGATTTTCCACCTCAGCTCTGTATTCTTTGAACTTTTCAAACGAATCTGATTTGTGGTGCATTAAGTAGATATAGCCATACCTTGAGTAATCATCGGTGAAGGTGATGAAATACTCATAGCCACCTCTTGCCTTAACATTCATGGGACCACAAACATCAGTGTGTACGAGTTCCAACACATCATTGGCTCTTCTCCCTTTTGATGAAAAGGGTCTCTTGGTCATTTTACCTTCCAAACATGATTCACATAAAGACCATGGTTCAATATCCAATGTGCCCAAGGGCCCATCTTGAACCAATCTTCGAATCCTGTTTAGGTTAATATGTCCAAGCCTTAAATGCCATAAATATGTTGAGTTTACTGAAGGCTCTTTCCTCTTACTCGAGTTACATGATGTATACAAAGCAACATTACTAGGAGAAGAGATTAGATTTAAACCTTCCATTAACATGCCAGTTATAATATTAAAACTATTTCTTTTAATAAAAACATTAAATGAGTTATATTTAATATTATAACCATCTTTGATAAGACAAGAAACTGAAATTAAGTTTCGCCTAATATCCGGCACATAAAGACAATTGTTTAAAACTAAACTCTCATTCCATTGCTCTAGACTAGACTAGAATTGACTGAGTTGAGTTGACCAAGAAAGTTGGTTGGCTTGACTCTAAGTTAACCATACCCTAAATTGACTTTAACTTGACCAAATAGTAACCAAAGTTGACTAAAATTGATCATTAATTAAATATTTTAAATTTATCTTTCAAAAAAAAAGATTTTATTTACTGTTTTAACTTCACTTCTTTTACACTTCTCACGTCTTGCTTTTCGGACTCAGTGAATCAAGGCGGATTAAGAGCTTCAAAAATCGGGATGTGACAATCTAAAAATTTGTCTTTTGTGATGATGATGATGTCATCATCCCAAATCTAGCCCTTCGATTATCTAGATCGCGATCATAATCTCAAAATTAGCAATTAAATGATCTCTTCATCTCAAAATTAACTTTAATAATCTAAATGCGTGCGTGTCTTTAGTACAAGCCCAGCATATTAAACATATGCAATTCACACATGCATAAACTTTTATTTTTATAAAATATATTTTTTAAAAATTATATGCTATAAGCGATAAGTAATTTGTGTAAAAAAGATAATAGATACAATTATGAAAAGAGAATATATTTCATTGCTCTAAGTTACCAAAATTATACATGAAGTTACATATATATAAGAAAAAAAATGATAAGAATAAACTAATAGTTTTGTTAGTTGCTTGACACATCAAACTTGAGGTGTTAAGTAACTTAACATATACAAGCTTATATGTGTCAACCCCTATTGTGGACAGCTATCTATTATGACAAAAATAAACATATAAAATAATTCTTAACAAATTAAAGATTTAACTAAAAGTAAACGAGTAAACCCTAATATAACTATTTTAAAACAAACACATAAATTGTAGCAAATTAAATGTCGAAAAAGGTTATTTTTATCACACGTATTTTGCACATGTCATTATATTATAATGTATAATATATGAAATGATATTCACAATCTAGGCAATATTTTTTTAAAGTGATTGATATTACAAATGCTTATAAAAATTATATAATATTTAACTTATATGTGTGGTCGAAAATCCAAAACAAAAATTAACAAAAACAACACTACGTTGACATTATAAAATAGGAATTAAATGTGTAAAAAAAAATTATAATAAACAAAAAGTATAATAATTCACCTATAAAGTATTAAAAAAACTAAGATTAGGGGGTTTAACACATTTTTATACTATAATATTATTTTTTTAAATAATAATTTTAAGTAATTAATATGCAAAATATTCTTGATTTACTCACTTTTCTCTTACAATGTTTTTATAATGGTTCATTACATTAAATTAAAATGTAATACAATGAAACTGTGTTGTATAGATTCGAGTGCGGATCATGAAATCCATGGGTCGAACCCGTTTGTGTAGGTCTATATAGTTAGGATAATCTAACTATTTGAATATACATATAATTTGTAAATGTAAAAATATACACGCAACACCGCATACATGTATTAAAAAGAAAAGAGATTTATTGGGTGAAAATATATTTACTAGATAAGCTAGTAATTAAGAATAATATCAAATGTTAGTTGGTGTAGTTCCCTGATAAGAACAAGATTGTTCATACCCAAAGTCAGCATAAACTGATCAAACAAGCAAAATAGAATAAAAATAATTTTTCTATTATGCCATTAATGATGACCCAATTGGGTTTATATAGTTTACAAGAATCTTGAAGCTTCTTCTAATAAACCTTAGAATAAACAAAAATCAAGCAACTTCTATAAATAAATTACGTACACAACTTCTTCTAATAAATCTATAAATGAAGAAAACTTAACAATAAAATAATTTCTAGAAATAAACTATTTCTTAAAAATAAACTACATGTCATTCTTGATCTACCTTCTTCCACATATATCTATTTCTTAATCGATTTATTTCTAGAAATAACTAATTGCCATTTTAATCGATTACTATATCGATCAGAAACGAACCAAGCATATTTGACAGGATTAGGCTTACAATTTGTGATCTTATTATTTCTCCATTAACATAGACCTTATCCTCAAGGTTCGGATCAACATTAAAGGGGACAATTGTAGTTGCTTGCGAATACAACCAATAAATAAATGTGTATAACTGGAGTATATCGCATCTTTTTTCGTTTTGCACAGTGTTTAATGGTACATAATTATAGGATACTTAACAGTCAAGGTGGGACCTGCAGCCTAAACGCGTCAAATGAAGAAGACTGACTGATTGGTGGGCTTAATGGACTTATTGGACTTGGTATGCGGGCTGATTGAGTTGGGCCCACATAATGCAACTGTATCATTTTTCCTTCATTTACATGGCTTTTACACTCAAGGTCCAATCGAAATTCAACTTTATTCGGAGTAATTTCTTCTAAAAACTTCAAATATGCATCGACTTGATTAACAAGAAGGACTAGGCAAGTAAGCTTCAACCGATAATGGAAACGGTGCTGGTGTTGGAGGAGATAATGATATAGGACTAGGCGGGTCTGCATCCGTTTGGTCAGTAATAAAAATTATACTATCTTCTTGTACAGGTTCTGAAGTCAGCGGTGATATAGTAGTTATTGTTGATTTGTAGCCTCAACAACAAGGGTTGCTAGTATATCTTGGAGTGTGCTTTGAGTAAAAGCTACCAAATCCTTAATTTTCTTAATATGGGCTCCTAATTCGATAGACATCTCATTTTGTTAGCGATGTTTGATGAGCTTTCGTACCTGTGTAACACTGTAGCTGCAAATTTATCCCATGTAGGAATATAGTACAGAAAATTCTACTTATAAAATTCTAATACTTCACGATCTAACTGGGAGCTTGCTAGTTTCACTTGTTGGTCCCTCAGAATGTTATTAAACTCAAAATACAGCTTAGCTTGATACAACCATTTCTTTGGTTCAGGCCCATAAAATCGCTGAAATATTTTTCTGGACTCCCTCTGCTTCATCTCTATTTCTTCTAATGTGTTTTTGTTGTAGTTCGATGCCTTCTAATATTTCCATCAAATCTTTGATTTGATACTCCATAAATTATCTTTTCTGAGCATGCATTAGAATTATATCGATTGATGCATAGTGATATAAAATAAGTGGGTGTAAATGAGTTATTAAAGAGTGGTCCCTTCTGAGCATGCTTCAAAATTATATCGATTGATGCTTAATTATAGAAAACAAGTGGGTGTAAATGAGTTATTAAGGAGTTGATAGTGCTCATATCCTAACTAAAAGTCGGGTTGGACTAAGAGTTTGGATGTCTATGAGTATGGGACAGACAAGGTAGAGACTTGAGATAAAGTGACAAATAGGTGTGATAGATGTAAGGAAGGTGTTTAGTTAGGATGAAAATGGAGCTATGATTTGGTACAGTGTAGAGGAAAGAAGGTATAGTGTTCGGGTGAAGAATTTGGGGTTGTCTGATGAAAAAGGAATGAGTTTAAGGGAACAGATGAAGAATGGGTACGTAGGTAAGGGTTTGGGTTCTGGCAATTATTTTAAGAAAAAATACTAGAGTTAACTTTCCTAATAAAGCAATCTAAATTATTAAAGTATATATAGGTGTTGATAATTAAGACGTTGGGTGAATGAAGATATTAACGTGGGTTAAGTGATATGTAGTATTTGGAAGAAATAGAGTTAATAATATGGTGGGTGGTGGGGTAAAATACAATGATATATTTGTAATGGGGTAGAGTGTAATGATTAAGTGATATGATGTAGTATTTAAAAGAAATGGAGTTAATAATATAGTAGGTGGTGGAGTAAGGTGTAATTATATGGTTTATGGTGGGGTAAAGTGTAATGATTTAGTTTAGTATTTAAAAGAAAATATTAGAACCGAGAAGCTTAAGAAAGAAATTGATCTGAAATTGATCGGAATATCTAGTACAAAGTTTCTTCTTCACTATTTTGACAATGACGATTTGAAGATTGTAATTTTTCTGGTGAAGCATTGCAGCTGATGATTTCTCATACTCTTCACTATCATTTTTTTTTTAATAATTGAGGAAATCAATAGAGGTAAAAAAGGTGATGACGATAGAAAAAGGCGAAAGTGTGGATAGGATCAAAGCAGCTCTTATATCAATTGAAAAAAATAAGATTGTTCTTACCCAAAGGTCAACACGAACCTATCAAACAAGAAAATAAAATAAAATAAAAATAACTTCTCTTCTCTGCCATTAATGATAGCCCAATTAGGTTTATATAGCTTATAAGAGTCTTGAAGCTTCTTTTACTAGACCTATGAATAAAGAAAACTTAATAATAAAGCAATTTCTGGAAATAAACTAGCAGTCATTCTTGATCAATCTTTTTCTAAAGATATCTACTTCTTAATCGATCTATTTCTAGAAATAACTAGTTGTCACTTTGATAGATTAGAAATGAACTAAGCATGGTTGATAAGATTGAGCCCACAAACTGTGATCTTTTCATTCGCACATGATAAAAAGAAAAAAGATAAAAAAAATAAAAATTATTTTCACACATTATCTTTACTCCTCCCATCTTCAACTCACCTCTAAATTATTATATTACTCTCTAACATTTATAATTATACATATAATATCAATCTTATTTATCTCTAATATATTATCCTCTATTTTATATATTATTCTTTCTATCGGATGTGCCACATAATTATTAATCTCATACAAACTATATCGTCACTATATTCTCGACCACCACTACATTATGATAACAACCACTACAACCATTACAATTGTAACCCCATTGAAGGCCTATTTAAGGAGGCTCTTATTGTAGAGTTTTTGACAACTCCCCTTGGAATATAATTGCTAATTTATGAAGTTGCTAATTTTTTAGTCCTTTTTGGACTGGGATTCCTATTTCATAGATACCTCTTGTAAGCCTATAAATAGGGAGGTCCTAGGTGGGCTAGAGGGGTGCTACATGTACCAATGTGAAGGTGTTGGAGTTCCTAAGATTCAAGAAGAGGTAAACCTAGGGTTTTGATCTTCTTGTGCAGTGAGGAGTCTAAAAGTGTGAGAGACTTGTTGAGAGAAAGAAAAAGTTTGTGAGGATCCAAGGTTTAAGGGTTTCTTCATGAGGGTTGGGCCCCCTACCCCAACCCAAGTTTCTAGTGTTCTCTATGTGTTCTCTCCTCTGTTACTATGTACAACCATGGAGATGGACTTTCAAGGTTGAAGATGATGTGAGTGTGCTGTTAAGAGTAGTTTCGAGAGTCAATCTCTAATAGATTCTCGTTGGTGTTTTTCGATAAGTCTTGTAACATCTTTGATGTGTGTTTATCCGGTTGGTTGTGTAAGAAATATTGTAATATATTTTTGATAATAGTGGAAGTTTCTCCGGTACGCCGATTTGGTCGTGGATGTAGCCTGTGAGGGTGAACTACGTATATCTTGTGTTGTGGTTGATGCTTATTTTTATTTTGTCATTATATTTTCTTGTTGATTCATCGTTATTAAGTCTCAAGATCCTTGAGCCTATTCTGCTGTGCGTCAGGGATGTGTTGTTGGTATGACGAAATTCCTAACACTTATCACATGAAAATTATCCTTCTATTTTAACTTCATGTTCTACCTATTCAACATTAAGTTCCTCAACTTCTTTAACTTGAAATCTTATTTTCCACCATTAAACATATAAAAACAGAAGATATTTTCAACTAAAAGAGGTAGTTTTCAACAGCAAAAAATAGTTTTTATACTAGTATTGGACTCAAGCCGAGGTATGGATTTAACTCTAAGTACAAAACCTATTTTCTTTAAGTTATTTGGTTATTTTGATATTGAATCATCATTTTGTTTGACCTTATTACCATGAAGAGATTTCCATATTATATTGATTATTTTAAACTTGAAAGAAATTTATAATTTGTTACATGAATTATAAAAGGAAAGAATAATGATGATTTTAGTAAAGCCTTAATAGCTTCTCAAAGAGGATTCTCGGGACGACGGTTCTAATAATCGTGGTTGGTTCATTGGAATAAGCTTTGATGTAAAAACAACCTTAAAATAAGGATTGAATATAATTTGGATGCTACTATGTTCTAAAAAATTGTTACTTTTTCTTCTGTGAAAACCATCAACAATACTTTTTGACTTAGGTCTGATAGGAATTAAATCTTTAAATCTGGTTTATGTCTAAGACTTCTTAACTTGATTTGGGCAAGCGAGACCTACATAAGGTCTGACCAAGTAATCTCAGGATGGCCATAATCTTAATCAAATGTACGAAATTATAACTTACCTAGTCAACCCTTTTGACTCAGACTTATTTGACTTTGTCGAAACCTTTTTCGGATTTGATTTCAGTTGTTCATTAGTTTACAAAGGAAAATACTTTTTATTGTTTCTACGTTCATTTATTTCGGACTTGATCTCAAGATGGCCATAATCTTAATCAAATGTAGGAAATTATAACTTACCTAGTCAACCCTTTTGACTCAAACCTATTTGACTTTGTCAAAACCATTTTCGGACTTAATTTCAGTTGTTTGATAGTTTACGAAGGAAAATACTTTTTATTGTTTCTACATACATTTATTTCTTTTATATCTCTAATACAATTCTTTTCGGACTTGATGATTTACAGCAGATCCAAGGAAGCACGGAGACGACATTAAAAGCAGAGTGTCTGTGTCTAATATGTTTCGAACACGGACACGGACACGCGTTGGATACGCATTCGATGCGTATTTGTTGGAGAAGAAGAAGGATTATTATCCGTTGTAGATTTTACCATTTTGGTTCTTTACTATTGCCTTTTAATATGATTACTTTTACTATTAACAAATTTTTACCGTTAGAGGTTTGTACAATGTATGTTCCTGTTATGATCTTTTTTCAGACACAATGAATAAGTAAAAAACTCTTTTTTTCCAGTGGATGTAGGCTCTCAAGCTGAATCACGTTAAATTTTCTGTGCGATCTTTATCTCTTTAATTGGGATATTTATTTCTACATGGTATCTGAGCAAGGTTCTATTCTTTCATTTTGTATCTCCTTTAGTGCATCTACTTCAATCTGATTATTGCGACTCATCTCTGTAATCGGATATCTAATTAGCTTCTGCAACTCGATCAGATTATTCAGAGAGAATTTATCTCAGGACAAAATTTTCTCTTTTGTTTATTTTTTTTCTTCAAGCATACTCTTTACATAAAGTTGCAGACAAAGCATACATAAGAATAGTTGAAGTTGTTGGAGTCAACACCTTTTATTAGTATCTTGTCGTTCAAAAATTAATTAGTATATTTATATTGAAAATAATATGCTATTTTTTATTAGTGGAGCCTTGGAGAAAAGTGACATTTAATATTTTTTATTAGTATAAAGAGGTCTTTAATATTTTTTTAGTTTACTTTTGAGGAAAGTAGCCTTTAATTATTTTTAGGTTGCTGTTTTTAAAAACTAATGGCCGAACCCGACGGTAACCCTAGTTGGAGGTTATTATTTGTTCCGTTAAATGAAAATAATTATATACTTTGATCAAGAGGTGTTACCTTGGCTCTTGGAGGAAAAAAAAATTGAGTTTTTATCAATGGCAATACGATATGTCCGACATCTACCGATGATTTCAAATATGAGGAGTGGATTTCCAACGATCAAATTATTAGATCTTGGCTTCTTAACTCAATGGAAGCTCATATTTAAGAAATTTTTACCTTTTCTGAATCGGCCAAAGAATTTTGGGATTCTGTAGCTGAGTTATATGGCAGTCAAAATAATATCGCGCACATATTTGAGTTGAAATGTGAAATCACAATGACAAATCAAGGTAAAAGACCATTCAATGAACCCCTTGGGAAGCTAAAAAAGATGTGGGATGAACTTGAAATGTATCACCCACATACGAACGATGCAAAAATTCTAATAAAGACGGCAGAAGAAGACAATTTTTTCTTACTTTATAGTTTGAAACCAGAATATGAAAGTCTCAAAAGTCATATTCTTATGAACTCTCCTATTCCTACCTAGAGGTTTTGCTTTAAAAATTTTTATTTTGTTGTTGGTTGGTCCATCAATTTTGATGCACCTATGCCTTTTAAAGAAAGAAGCTTTTAATTGCATTGTAAGTCATCAACTTTGATGCCCTTAACGAAAAAATATATATAATTTTTTTTTAATATTTTTCATATATTTTACAGAATATCAGATAAAATATCTATTTTATATTTATATAAATATATAATATATATAAAAAATATATATATACTGAACGTGTTTGTGTTTTATTTTTTAAAATTTTTTCATGTCTCTGTATCCAAGTCATGTCGTATACGTGTCTAGTGTCCGAGTCTGTGCATCCTTGATCGGATCACAAGTTCCAAGAATTTAGGTCCCATATATAATATAAAATAAACAATCTAGAATAACGTAATGTGAATAATGTAATTTTTTCAAAAGTTACTTAACAATGATTAGGTGTGAATTAATTTATTTTATCCGTGAAATTTATCGCATAAACTCATAGGTAAAGATGAATTTTAAAATATTGCTATAAAGATAATCTTTTAATTAGATAAATTTTTATATAAATAATAATTTGTCTTAATGATCTGTGCATATTATTTATGAAATTTGCAAGCCTTGTAAAGAATAATGTTTTTAGGTCAAATACCACCAAAGTATATCTCTTTTAATAGTAAAATGAATGCTCCAAAAGAATTTTTTATGATGTTGTTAAAGGAGTTCCCCAAAATATTTGGGAGATAGACAGGTTGAGGGAGTGGATCAAATTTTCTAAGTTGGTTAGGGGGATAGATTTAGTTTTACTAGAGGAGTAGTTATCTAAAAATGGGACTGCATATTTCTACCCAACCCTTAAAAAAATCCTAACTAAAAATGTGTCGGCCACCACCACTACTTATTTCTTCTTCTTCTTCTTCTTTACGATTGACTTTTTTTTAAAATTTTAAATTTTTAAATAAAATTTTAATTCGATTTTTCTTCAAACAAAAAAATTATTTAAGATCCAAAAATAAATTTGAAGAAGATGATCGAATTCACGGTCGAATTTAATTTTTTCTTTAAAAAAAAAATTCAGACCGTAAAGAGGAAGAAGAAAAAAAGTCAGGCCTTTTTCTTTTCTTTTCTTTTCTTTTCTTTTCTTTTCTGACCAATAAATTGTTATAAATATATGGTTTCAGATGGCTGGCGATGAAGAAGTGTTGAAGATGATGGTGATGTTGGTAGGGGTGGAGTCTACTATTTAATTTTAGTGGGTGAAGAGAGAAAGTGGGTATTAGTTTAGTTTGCAACCCACACCACTCTCCTAGTAAAAATGAGTAATAATTTAGATAGGTGATTTTAGACTAAAAGTCTATTTTACTTGTCCATCCCTAAACATTTTGAGGAACTCCTTTAACAACACATTTTTTATAATATATGTTATATTTAAGTACTATCTCTTCACTTTATAATTATCAATATCTTAAATATTTTATTTACTAATTATAAACAATGCAATCGTTAGCTCTAATCTAAATTGCTCAAAGTAAAGTACTGAATCAAATTTATTTGTTAGTTTGACGAATATGTAATGCTTGAAGTACCTATTTGATCCTTTCTTTTTTTCAATCAGATTTTTTTGTCTTTAATTATTACACAATATTTAACTCTATCATCATTTACACAAAATAATATTATAGTAAATTTTATTTAGAGTTAGCAGACTAGCCTTGTAAATAAGAAAGGTTGTTGCCATCGAGACATATACATCACTTCTACATCATTGGAGTAGCCATGCATGTTGACTATCTCTACTTAAGCACTGAAGTTGTCTCAAAGTAGCTCCCAATTCTAATCGGCTATTTAGTTATTAAACTCTTAAAAATTACTTTAGTAAAACTTCCATAGGTGTTGTTATTGTTATAATTAATTGTAATTTTTATTATAATTAAAAAACATAATTTGTCCATATTACACGTACATTTTAGTTATGAAGTAATAAATAAAAAGAGCATTTTCGTCTTTTCACCTAAAACAGCACTAAATATAATGTGGAACCAACTCAAACGTTTTCTTTTTTTTGTATAAGAAAATACTAATGTGTAAGTTTAATATCAATTCAAGTGTTATTCATTCAAATATAAACCATCAGATATCATCTATCGTAGTCGCGCATTTAGAATTTAGGTGTTGTGAGTATTTTAAATCTAGAGAATGAGGCCGAGATCCTTACATAAGAACAAAGCATTACGGGCAGAACAATTTTTGTTTATGATACGCTTAGTCCTTAGCGCACAAGATGTTGCACGTACGTTAAAAACTTAGCAAAAAAAATAAAAAATCTCTAATATAATGCAAAAAGACAGAAGAATCTTATTATTTTAAATATGCTTAAAAAGTGCAGAAGAACCAAAATGGACTATGCAAATAGCTCAAAACGACTTGAATACTCAAAATTATTCAAAATAAGTAAGCACATATGGTTCCACATTTGAATTTTCTTACAACAAATTTCAATACCTTATTGAACATCATAAAAATATGCAAATTTGAAATTCATATAGGCTTAAAAAAGTGTAGGTGCTTAAAAGCATGCAAAATATAATATATAAATTATAACTTGTGTACTAGCATAAGTTTTTAACTATACAAATAGAGGTTAAACATCTACATGCATACTTTAGTGAACAACAAAATATACATATTTGAAATTCATATAGGCCTTAAAAGGTATGGATACTCAAAATTATGCAAAAGGTATTATGTAAATAACAAGTTGCATAAATTTTTTTTCTAGAGTTTAGTATTATTTTATGGTCTTAGTTTGATAATATTAAAAAATACTTTCTAAAAATATAAAGTTTGTCAAAATTTGATTTGTAAATTTAAAGTTATAGCATTTTTGAAATTTAAAAATACTATTTTTCTCTCTTCGACCTCACTTTTTTTTTCCCCGAAACAAGGCAACAATATTAACTGAGATAAGAGTAATTGCGACTTTTTAAATTTTTGAAAAATGGTATGTGTAGCGGAAAAAAGTAAGGACCCTATTTGCATTTGCTTCTATATTAATGTTCCACTTATAAATGACAAAAATGTAGGGGTTGCTCCTTATTTTTTAGATTTTAAATTATCTCTTGGGGTAATTTGTGTTTAGACCCTAACTTTTGACTGGTTTTAATGTTTAGACCCTAATGTTATCCAATTCTGAGTTTAGGCCCTGAAATCCACTTTTCCATCCACGTTCTGTCTTTTCTTTTTTTTTTCTTCCAACTTTACCCTCCGCCCATTAACTTTGTAATACTGACAATCGACACTGGCAATGAAAAGACTGATAATCTGCATGGACAACAGAAAGGTTGACGAAGTAATTAAATATGGCTCACTAAAATAATTTTTTTACTAAATAAAATCCCCTATTAAGTGGGACCTGTAATATTTTATTCACTAAATAGCCTAATGGGAGCAAAAAAAAGGTGGGTCACTCAGTAAAAAAATAAGTCAAACTACAAACTACAAACCTTCTCCATCTCCCCACCCCCACGTACGATATCGCCTCCACCTCCATCAGATCTATATCCTCCCTCACCAGATCTCACTCTCATTCTTCTTTCTCTCTCTAAAACTAGATATTCCTCTTTTCTTTCTCTCTCACAAACCAGATCTCTATGTCCTTTTTAATTTTCAAAGATGACGATTGCGGCGGAAAGCGGTGGTGAAGTACTGAAGTGGTGTTGGCATGGTGGTAATGGTTGTGGCGGTTCTCTCTCTAGATCTCTCTCTCCCCATCTTCAAATCTCCATCTCTCTTTATCTCTCTTTTTAGATTTCCACCATCGCTGCCACCACCATCACCACCACCACCTAAAGAAAAATCCCCTTTCAATGCATTCTTTTCCTCATCCAATTTCGAAGAAAAAACAAAAGATCAGATCTAATCGGAAAAATCTTTAAGGCTTGGAATCGGTAAATGTCTTTTCTTTCTGGAGCTTTGTTTGTTTATCTCGTTAATGTTACGTAAGTACTAAGCAAGTTTGTAATTTGGGATATTATGTAGGTCCACTTATTTTGAACCATAAGTTAGTTTATGTGGGGCCAATTAATTTGGGGTCCCATAAATTAATTAATTTATTTAAAACATTAATGGGTCCTGTTGAATTTAGTGAATTTTATTTTGTAAATAAATTTTTGTTTTATTGCCTGGTTTTGGGCTCGTGATTTTACAGCAACAGCTAGGTTATGAATGTGGACCCACTTAATTGGAATGGTTAGATATTTGTTAACGATTGTGACACGTGGATATTTTTTGAAAATTTAAAAATGCATTTAATGTGACACTGATATGCCTTATAGTCTGTGCAATATTTGTCGTCAGGTGTCAGCTTTGACTTATTAAAGGACGAAAGGTAACGATGGAAAGAAAAAAAGATAAAACGGAAAATAGACGGAAAAGTAGATTTCAGGGGCTAAACTCAGAATTGGACAACATTAGGGCCTAAACATTAAAACTGGTCAAAAGTTATAGTCTAAATGCAAATTATCCGTACTTAGGAACTAATAATCAAATATAATTGTGCATATAGGCCTTTGGCTCAATAGTTGTTCATCCTTCCTATAAAATCTTTGGTAGTTGGAGGTTTTAGGGTCAAAACTTCTCGACCGGAGTATTGTCGTTAAGTTTGTCCTTTGTAATCTGATAATAAATATAGGTATGCCGTTATTGACAGTTTTTCTACTCCCGTTTGTAACCTAGCCAATAGTCATTTTAAAAAACATAATCAAATATAATTACGTAATTTAATATACACATATCTATTGTTTATTTTTTAAAATAGTAGCCACCACTTATATTCTATAAATATACCAATATTACTTAAAATGAGAAAATGATTATCAGCCTTCTAATCGTAAGACAAACATGAATCAATTTTCTTTTTTAAAAATTAAATCATAACGACACATTGAGAATATATGTATTATATATTTATTAATAAAGTTTCAAAAAAATATTATTTGATACGTAATTTTTATTAATGCACTCCAAATAGTTATCCATCTTTTTTACACTAATTAATTAAAATGTAGCTTATTTATTTAGACATTTGAATCTCACATGTGAGAATTTTATATATGCTTGAATCAGAATTGTTTGAATGTTATTAAAGTGAGTATTTAGCTAAAAAAATTAAGTTGAATTTTAGATGAAAGTCAGACTTGATATAAATTTCTTAAGTTCGTACCCAACACAATTTAAGATTAAATTCACAAATTCAAATGCCTAACATACCACTTAAAAATTTAATCTAAAAAAATTCATCATTAAAAATTGTCTTTAATAAGCAACAAATGTTATGCGTTACATGTGTTTCTTACGCTAGAAGTAAATGTAGTGAAAATCGTGAAGAGAGGGAGGGAATATCATGGAGAAAATAAATGAGTTTTAATGGTGTTAAAGTTTTAATTAAATGTATAAAGAAAACATTGTAGGTATTAAAAAATGAGGGACTATCGTAATTGCCACAAGATATTAAATGGGACAAATTAATTGCAAACCACAAGTCAAGATTTTTTATCCTAATACCTCTCAAGTCATAGAGGGCACCAACCATTGGACCAAAAATCTATATACAGGATTTGATAATAATTAAGATTAAAAAAATCGTTGGAGAAGATTTAAGAAAGTGATAAGGGTTTAGTGTGAAATGTTTATATTGTTCAATTTTGAGGGATAAAAAATTACAATAATTTTCATGTATATTTCCTAAAAAAATTATTTTAAAGAGTTTTAAATGTAAAAAAATATTAAAAAGGCAATTGGCTTAATTAACAAGAGTCGTGCACATGCGTTGCACATGTTTCTTACATTGGGATAACTATAAGAGAGAGAAAGAGATAAAAACAATTATATAGAGATGAGGAAAGCATCATGAAAAAATATCATAGAAAAATAATATAATTGTGGTAGTTTTAAATTGTTAATTAAATATATAAAGAAAAAACTGTGGATAGTAAAGAGAAGATTTGAGCCGAGCTCAGTAACATTAGCTTGTGATCCAAGTAGAGGCAATAAGATAGCTGAAACGCCAATTCCAAATCTTAGCCTCCATAGTTGCTAAAGAATTTGAAAATAATTAAGATAGATAAAATTGTAGAAAAAAGATTTAAAGAAGTGATAAGAGTTTAGTCTGAAATGTTCATATTGTCCAATTTTAATGGGCAAAAAGTTACAAAAATATCTTTATCTATTTTTAAAAAAAAATTATTTCAATGATTTTGACTGTAAAAAGCTTTAAAATAGGCAATCAACTTAATTAATAGTATATATTTATAAGTACTTTCAACGCTTACAAAATTTTGATAAAAAAGAAGTTGAGAAAATTTTGACTTTAGGTCCTATCAACTCACATAATTTAAATTTTGGTCTTGAATTTGTCCAACTTAAAATTTTAGTAAGTATCTAATAGTAGATATGAAAAAGTATAAGATGAAAATGCCCTTACGAATTATTTTAGTAACTAATAGACTAATGACTAGATTCCTATTTAAGATTTTCTATCAAAATAGGTACTGATTGGTAGAATAATTTTAAAATAAAAATGTTATTGTATGATCTCTAACCAACAAAATTATAAATTACTCTGCCCAATACTAGTAAGTAGTAAGTAGGGATCAAAAAATTTCAAACTTAGAACTTATAAGGATCCGTACATACACCCGTTTATAGAGTTTGACTTTTTGAGGTCAATTAGTTTAGTAAGGTGTATTATGTAGTTTCAGATAGTCACAAATCATATAAAGAAGCCTCGTTGTAAAGACCTTTTATAATAAGAACAGATTTGGTTCTTACCTAGAAACTAGCACACAAACAACTCAAAATACCACATAAGTAATCAAAATAATTTTTTTCTTCTATATTCCAATCGGTTACCCAAGAAATGTATTTATAATAATTAAAATGCTTATTAACAGAAAAAAAAATAGACTTGTATATCATTATCCTACTAAAAATAAGAATGTATAAAATAGAAATTCCTAATAATTAGAAACGACTCAAAAATAAAATTATAACTCTCCTAACTAATATAAAATATTTACTTTCTATTTGATGCATTGACGTTTCGCCTTATACAAATATTCAACATAGCATAAGGTAGGTCCCACAATATCAGAGTATTGACCCTCTTTATATACAAGCCACCATGATTGGGTTCACATAATATAATCATATCACTTTAAGTGTAGATTTAGTCTTTAATGACACAGAGGTCTTTTAAGATTAAACTTCACCCCTACACCAATCCGTTGGGCGGTCAAGTGGGGGACAATATTGGCGTGCTTTGAAAAGAAGTGTTAGAATTGGTATCAAAGTCAAGGGTGTATCTATTCTTAAGGGGATGAGAATATAAACGTACATATACATATATGTCGAATTGACCTTTAAAATCACATGTGTAAAGTTAGAAGAACTGTATGTAGTTTGAGATAGTCCTAAATCACCTAAGAAAGAGCCATGCAAAAAGTCTTTAAGTGTAGACTTTTTCTCTCTACGAAATCCTTTTAAGATTAAATCCCACAGTGTGCATTAGGAGAAAGAGTTTATAATTAATAATATGAGGGTCTACATGGAGATGATCCTAGTGCTAAATCAGAGAGAAGATGTTCTCCTCACGATGAAGAGCATCCTCACTTGAAAATTAACCCATTTTAAGGCATGTAACCCCATCATCTACTGATTACAATTCATATCACTATTGATTTTCAATCACCAGATGCTGGGTTATAAGTTTTAAAATAGACTAATTTTCTATGAGGATGATTTACATCGTGGGGAAAACATATTCACCTAGATTCATCACTTAGGTCCTACAAGTTTAAACGAATCATTCTACTTCACTTACAAAACGTGCAGGCTACAGTCGAAGCACAAGATTTTTTACGACCCAAGTTATTTTTTGCTGTAGTTCTATTTTTTATTATTATTATTTAACAGTGGCCCCATTAAGATATATTTCTAACACTGCCACATGCATTATATATATTACTTATAGGACAATCACAAAGAATCATTTCTCTACTTGAATAATTAATTTTGATAGGAAGAAAAGTAACATAAAAGTGTATCGACATTATTATATAAACCTCTAAGTCTTTATAGAACAATTTGGTCCTTGAGAAATTTAAATAAGTCTCTTTGGAAGAAGAATATTAGAAGGAAAAAAATAATTGCATGCCCCCATGGTGGTTTCAATACTTTCGAAATAAAAAATGCGTAAACGGAGATATAACTATCCTTTTTAATTAGTTAAACGGAGAGGATATGGCGGACATGCTACTTTTCATTTATAAATGTGATCTTTCTTTCTTTATCTTTTGTTTTGTATGGTGTTTAACCTAGAAAATAAACTAAATATAGGACAAAATGTATTCTTGAAATGCCCTTCTTATTTTTCTGAATTGCCTTATTCTTAACAAAACTTATATTATAATAACATATATGTAAATTTTAGTTATAAAATGTATCTACGTGGTAGAGAGAAAATATGTATTTTAAAAATTCAAGAGCTTCAAAACAATATCAGACAACAATTACAAACCCAGATTTGCACATTCAAGTTTCGTTAACGCAACTCATATTTGCATCTTTATGTATTGTTATACAATTTTAGTTTCCATAAAATTTTAGGTTTGCATATGCAAACTAAAATTTGTATATGGATCTACTAATATAACTTAATGCAATCTGAGTTTCACAATGCAAGTAAAATTTGCATAGTGATCTAACTTTTTGAATGATTTTTTTTTTTCAAATTTTGATGAATTCTTATCTGATCTAAGTTTAAAGATCCGATTTTCATGTTAAAAAGTAAGGTAATTTTTATGTTAAAAAAGTAAAAACGTATGAATTTTCTCTTTCTACCAACTATCAACACCCAGATTACACATAAAAGACAATTTAGTACATTCAACTTTTGGAGTTACTAAAAACGCTGTCATTCACGTTTATTTTTTCCGTGTAGTGGAATTAGGCTTACTAAGATATCATAATAGAAAGAACATAAAGACAAAAATAAATTTCACTTGAAAAAAATGATTTATAACTAAAAACTTAAAATAAAGCTCTTAATGCACTATAACTATCAATACTTAGGGATGATTACAAATGGTAGAAAAATATTTTATTTATACTTTTTTAAACGTTGCACCAACGGTCAAGATCAATATAGAAGATCTGATGGTCTTAAAAAATTACCAGCATTTGAACGTTCTAAATCATTTAAGATTATGAATAGACAGTTATGATACAAGATAGAGAAAACAAACCAAAATATAAAATAAAGTAGGTTATCTTTTTTGAATGGATTTGCGTATGGATGATGATCTTGTACTTCTTAAGTTCTGATTTAGTGCTTCTCAAGCTTATTATAAAATCTAAAAATATTTTGAAAAAAAGAACTTCTAAGATTTAAACCTATTACCTAATGTGTGAACATCCAATACTTAAATCATCTTAGTCCATTGGTTCTTGTGTTATAATGTAATCCATTGCTTCTTTCTTTCACTTCTTTTTTTAATTTGAGCTTATTCACATGCTTTTTGACTTGACTTTTGGACTTTTAGACTTAATTTCTATAAAAATACATATTTATCACAATTAGCTCATTTTTAGCAAAATTTATGTTTTACTATATTGTTATTCGATGAGATAATAATGTATTTTTTGTGCTAATCATGTACATATATGGTATATTTCAAGATTCGAACGGTTGTTGTTATTCGCATACTTATACATATGTAATTTTTAATACTAGGGGAAATTTAGAGTATTAGTCTTAATTAACTTCAGAGGTAACTATACTTCCATCTTTGATAGCATCATTAAGCTTGTTGGACTGCAAGTGCAACTTTGCAGCCGATTTGCATGACAAATATCTTTTTCATCTCACATTAAGAACTTTAAATTCAAGCTTTGTAGGGCTCCTCATCTATTCAATATCTCAGTTTTTTCTTCTCTTTGTCCTCTTTTCTAATGGTGTAATAAACCAAAGGCTTTGAAGAGTAACTCGTGTTGATAATGTATTATAAAATTAGAGAGAAACTAGTAATCTAGAATCACTTTATAAAAAAGAGATAACTGATCTTTTTAAGCTTATGATTTTCATGTGGTAATTAACGACCTCTTATCAGCTTTCAATATGGGTTACACACATTTAGTACATAGAGGGGTTACATATATATATTAAATCTATTGATTACATATACACATTTAAGGTGTAGATTATATCTATCTATATCTATATTTATATCCATATCTATATCTATCTATATTTATATTATTATAATACAAATACCTAAGTTGTGAGGAGATGCCTTTTCGAGGAAACTTCTAAAATTACAATTTATATTATTTTATAAACAAAGTGGATGACAAATGTTATATATTTTATATTCAATTAAGGTCATACCTGATATTTACTAAACAATAAGAAGTCTACTTAAATTTAATTAGTTACTTCCACTCTAACATTAAATACCATTGACTAAACTACTTCGATTACTTTCTTTTTACATTAGTAAATGAGTTATTATTAATATTATTACACTTTGCTTATACATACATTTCTATGGAACATGCATTAAAATGATCTAAGGGTTAATTTTTTGTGTGGATCATCACCTCATCATGTAGATTAAAATAAGCTTTTGGGTCTTCTCAATGCGTACACTTTTTTAGTACAAATTTTATATAAAAAATAAATCCAACATAAAGTATATGCAATACATGTGCACAAGACTTGTATGTATATATTGAATGGGTGGTAGTCATCCACTATAAATCTAATTTATTTATAACAATAATTGATATATATAAATTCAACAATTTGACTCGAACAATATTTAGAAATTGCAAAAATAAATTCCCATAATTTATTTCCAGCAATTCAATTATAGAGAATTGAATTCCTAAATCTTAAACTAACGGGCCCATAGATAAACATCAACTCTTCAAATAATCTCTACGTGGGCCTACACTGGGGTGTAAACGAGGTGTAAGAGTACGTTTATTTAAAACAAGTAAGGTGTTGCTCTTTTACTGCTCTTTGACATAAACCCAATGCAAAAAATAAATCTAACGTAAGGAACATTTGCAATGCATTATTCTAATTCAAACCCTGGTCCCTTATAAGTAGAGCATAATTCTAATTTAAACTATGGTCCATTTATATATGAATATCGTATCTGCATACATTGATATTCATACATTGGGTTTACAATGATTTGTGGATGCTCATTAAGATGATTCAAGGGCAGATTTTAAGTTAGAATATTTTCCTCATTATGTAGATCATTCTCATAATCAGCTAATTCTAAAACTTGTAACTCATCATCCATTTAGTGAAATCAATGGTAATTTTTATGATTTCCAATCACTGGATGATGGGGTTGATCAATTTTATGTTGGACTCACAAGTATTATATGAATAATGATGCACATTGATCCGCTCTCTTATTCATAAAATTAGTTGTAATCCATGGCTTCGACACGACCCATTATTTGTCCCGCATTTTTGTTGTTTAAAATATGCTCAACGATTTCATTTATTCGTGTTTGCACCCGATCCTATTTAACACTTAAAATATATATATATTTTTTATTTTAGTATTAGTAAGTAGTCTCATTTTTAAGATCTCTACGAATCTATTATAATATACTACAGGAGAAGCCTTTCTCTGACACGAGTCTCTCTACTTAGTATTTTTCTTAAATCAAACCACATGCCATTCTCTCTCTAAAAATTCTCTTTTTAAAAATTTATAGTAATATAATCTTAAACTAACTAAACTTTTCTATTTATAATAATTCTTAAAAATTCTCTCCTAAAATATTTATAGTAATTAAAATTTTAAAACAATTAAACTTTCTAATTATCTAATAAAAAAAAATTATTTTTATTTTAAAAAAAAACCAAGTGCGTTGCAAAGGGTATAGGGACTAGTACTTTTAAAAAATATAAACTTTGTCAAAAATTAATTTATAGATAAAAAATTATAACAATTTTATTTTACAAAAAAATAAGAGTTGACAAATTTCACTCTCCTCCACGTGTACAACTTGTTTTTACTCCATATGTACACCACATTTTTCATATACAAACTTATACTAAGAACATCTCTAACATAAATGTCTATTCAATCCTATGTGGCATGACTCACAAGACAATGTCTTATTTATGCGATAGGAATAACTTAAATAGACAATCAAGAAAATGCATCTCCAACGCAAATGTCTTAAATGCCTTTTTATTTTTTATTATGTGGTTTTTAATTTTTTGAATATAACAAAATTATTTTTGAATGATACAAAATTATTTTGTTAATATCTGCTTACTAGCATATAAATATATTGTGAAGTTGAATGCCTAGCAATAGACATTGAATTTTTTGAAGTGAATGTTTATTATTCTTATTTGGCAACCATTTTTTATCACATTTACTTTAGCATCTTTAATGTTATTGTGAATGTGGTAAAAAGTGACTGTTAATATAGATATTTACTTTAAAAAATCTTATCCAATGCTAATGTGAAAAGAAACTTGAATACTGACGTGACAGTAGTTATAGTAGACATCATTGGGCTTCACAATGTCTTCCATAACAAAAAATATTAGACCCATTCAAAAATTAAATGTCACACAAGTTATGAAACCATCCCAAGAAATTTACATTGAAGATGCATTTTTTTCAACAATATAGTGAATATCTTATTGCCACGTAAACAAGACATTGTCTAATGAAACACTCCACGTAAGAAAGAATAGATATTTGCATTTGAGAAACTCTAAGTATATACTCTTTAGATACACTTTTTTTATATTAAATATTTCGATAATTATGAAGTTACTAGCTGTAATCCGTACCTTCGGCACAGCCCATTTGCTGTCTCGCGTTTTCACTGTCTAAATTATACTCTAATGCATGCTCTAAAGAATCTAAAATATGTCGATCATGCGTCATGTGCACTCCGTTTGTATTTAATACCTAAAATATATTTTATGTCTGTTTAGATTTTGATATTGATGACTAATCTCATTTAAAAGATCTTCAAAAATGCTTTTCAAAAATATAAATATTGTTAAAAATTGATTTGTAGATAAATAATTATGATATTTTTATTTAAATTTTTTTAAAGGGCACACAAATTTCTCTCTCGGCCACATGTCCACCTTTTTTACGCCATGTATAACCCACATTTTTCTCTACAAACTCATACTAATCATAAACTCTTTAGAGAATCATTACTTACTGAATTATCATTGATTATAAACTATATGATAGTTTTTAGTTCATCTCTCCTAACCGTTGATGGCTATACATAAGCTAAACTTTCCTGATTTATTATATAAATACAAGCCCGAAGGCACGCACAATGTACATGCGTAATGCGTTTTAGCTATTCAATTTATGTTAAATATATTATTTTCACCATGTAATATTAAAACTTCATTAAAAGTAATAAATTAATATTCTTCATAAAAAATAACAAATTAATATTGATTTACTTTTGTTATCTATTTTATAACTACGGACCTAAAATCTAAGCACTAATGAAATGAGTTGATTGCAAAAGGTGAAATGAAATTCTAAATTTGATTAAAAATTATTAAGTAGTTCTGCTATTATAATTCTATTTGAATGACCAAATAAAACTTATATATAGAATACACATATATAAATATCAAACTCATTTATTAAATTGAAGTAGGGGGTATGGATACGTACGCCTAATACTACCTAAATCTTATCCAACTTAACAAAATAGACGACCTCAGACTGCATTATGTTAATAGCTTAATTTTTGTATTAAAATTAGATTTTATAAATTTAGAATAAATTGTACAAACGAATTAAAATTTACAAAGTTTAATAAAAAAACAAATCTAATTAGTAGCATGTAATCAAAACCGTACCAAAGTTGAATAATGACATATGACCAGGAGTCTAGGACCTGCTTAATGTTAACTAAATCATATCAAAAGTAACAAATTAGTCGTCTACTCACCGTCTTGACTCATCAAATTCATTCGTCTGTCACCATTCCTGCTTCTACTCTAAATCTCCTCAGCACCTACAAATTCATGCAAACATAAAATTATGGTTAGAAAAATTCGTCTTCAAACCCTAGTCGACTAATTGACCAAATAATATCATGACAGATTACTAATGTTATGCACACAAACACATACCATATGAAAGAGAAAATTAAACTCAAAACTAAATTTGTTCCTTTTCAGAACGGTGGTAAGTACTAATTACCTTCTTCTTCTTCTCCTTCTCCTTCAATTTGTTTTGTCTTCTGTAGTTCTTTAATTTTTCTCTCACCATGAAAGGAGGGTATTTGAATGTGGTAGTTAGAGAACCGACATGTCTAACGTCTTTCCGAATAGTAGGAAAATAGATTTTATGGAATAAAGGTCTGTTGACAGTAATGACCCTTTTTATTATTTGGAATAGTTTTAGAAATGGCTTGCTTTACCTTTAAGAGAGGGGTAAAATTGGGAAGTAGGAAGCCAATCATATGGCCTCAAAACTGTCTATGGAAAGTGGAAACCGACTAATTTGAACATGGATAAAATAGAAAGTGTTGATTTAGAATCCCAAAAATATCTCACTTGATTGTCGGGAGAGAGTTAAAGTAATCTTTTTATTTTAGAAAATATTAAAACCACATTAATTGTGTTGACTAAAGTGCCCTTTGATTTTTTATTTTTAATATAAATAAAGACCGCAATCAGGGGCATTTTATGTCTTTTAGTGAGGAGGTCAGGCCATCTAATGAAATAACTACCTAAAATGGGTATTCCTTTTATATAATATAATAGTATAGTATAGATGTGTTTGTACTGTATAAGACAAACGATGACCCATATTTCTGACAAGACAAATTTGGACCATTCTTTGTCCCAAAACAACTGTGTTTTATTACATAAATAAGAGTCAGGTTCCATTACCAAGGTTTTGTTAACATTTTTAAGACACGATTTTACGTGAGGTCCCACATAGAGATGATCCAAGGCTTGATTTTAGGTGATGATGTTTTTCTCACCACATAGATCATCCTCACAAAAAATTACATCATTCTAAAATTTATAACCCATGTAACAGTTGGGTGATGATTTGTTATCCGGCCATAGAAATCGTAAATTTCAACTAACATTCGATGGGGTAGGAAGTATTAGAATATAGTGATTTTATACGAGAATGATTTATGTGGCCAGAAAATTATCCTTATACCTTTGGATCATCTTCACTTAGGCTCTAAAAAACACCATGTCCATATTGAAGACTTGGAGACTACAAAACCTATAATATTTTAATCAGGATGAATTTTTGGTAGGTGGATCAGAAGGTGGGCCCACCTAAGTGACCTAGGCAAAATTGCTAGCGTGACACCAGAATAAAAATGGTGTAAGGCTACACCAAGGGGTTAGGGCCCACTCTAAGGCCTGATTTTTGGTGAGAATGTTCATTTCACTATGTAGATCATCTTCACAAAAAAATTAGTCGATTTTTAAAATTTTAGCCGCATCTAAAGTTGATCTTTATTCCTCACCGTTTATTTATTACCACTGATTGAAATGAACTTTTGATAAGATTAGAAATTTTAGAATTTTTGTATGGAAGGTTTATATGATGAGGAGAACATCCTCACAAAAAATTAGACTTTGGAGTGGGCCTAACTCTTTGGTGTAGAGATCTTAAACCATTTTTTGGTGTCACGCTAGGGTTCCGTGACCTAGGAAAGATGTATTAGAGGGTTGGTATGATTACATATGTAAAGAATCAGTTTAGTACGATGGTGCTGTGCACCACACGAACATGTACGGCACTGCAGCCAAAAGAAGAAGTCACCCCCTATAATTAGCCAAGTAATTATTCTTACAGCTATTATGTCATTAGCTGGTGCTCTCCATTTTTACACGGATCAAATCAATACTGACCGTCCGATACTTCGCCACATTTTAGGTAAGTTATATAAGAAATAACCAAAATACCCTCCACAAGTTGAAGTAATTTAGGAAAATACCTGTTTACGACTCTTCAAAGAACTAGGAGAAGAAGTCGTTTTTTAAGATCTAAAAGCTTTCAGTAGTCCCCCATTATTTTGCATCCCCATCATCGTGTGTTAACTGTTCGTCTTCTTTTTCACATCCCTTTCTCTCTAAAACTTTCTTTCTCTACATCTGTCTCCTTCTCTCTCTAACCCCTTCTCTCTCTCGAAGACTCAAAATCTTCTAAAAGAGGAGGTAAGTTCTCTTTGATCCTTTCTTTCTGTTTGTTCTTTTCCTGTTTGATTGTTCTTGTAAGTATTATGTAGTAGTAACCTTTCAGATAGTCTTTGTCGGTGAATTTATGAATGGGTTTTTTTTTTTTTTTTCAGATTTTGTTGATTTAGGGTTTGTTTATTTTTGTTATTGATGGGCAACGTTATTTATTGATGAAACTCGTTTTTTATGTGGAAGATAGATGGATTAGTCGTTTGGTTGTTGGATTTGATTTCTTGTTATGATATAATTGGAATGTGATTAATGTTAAAAGTTCTAAACTTTAGTTTTGAAGTTTGTGTTGATTCTGGATCTAGGGTTTCTCTTTATCATTCTTTTTATGTGTGATCGTGCTGTTCGTTTCTGGTACTAAGGTTTTCTGTTGCTGTTGGAATCTTTTAGGGTTTTAGGTTTGTCTTTAAAGTGTCTATTTTATGGTTTCTGCAGGAAGAGTTTTCTCTCTGGTTTCTAGGGTTTATTGTGAACTAAGGTTTTATGGGTTCTTGGTCCCTTTGGTTTTAGAACTTTTTTCTTATTTGTTTTGGAGTTTAATGTTTTGGGTTATTAATCAATAATTATGTGACTGGTGCAAACTCAGCCTACTCCGTGCTGTTTTTGCACTGGTAACTAGTAGTGGTAGATTTCAATTTGGGTTCTGAGTTTGGTTGGTTCATATCAAGGTTTTAGTGCACAGTAGTTACATAATCAAGAACTTGATTTTGGAGACTGCATAGGAAACTTTTTTCAGGACTCCATCTTGTACTTGGTTTGTTAATCGGTTTGTTTAGGATTCTCTTTTGTATTTTTTTTGTCCCAATCATTCGTTTTGATACTTGGATTTTGTAGTATTCTTACTAGGGGAGGGGTTAACTTAATAAATTGATGTACTTGGCCTATTTGGTTTACATGGATTTTGCTCTGTTAAAATGCATACACAATGAGTTGTGTTATGCTGACTGTTGTTTCGAATTGTTGGTATTCGGAACACGCAAGTTATTTGTGTTTTCTTATTCCCATAATATTTTTCGCTTTGTAATATTCCTCAAATGTCATGTTGATATTGGATTTAATGCAGAGATGGCAACTACGAGTCCTGCTCCTGCTCCTAGTGCTCAAGTGGTTGGTAATGCCTTCGTGGAGCAGTACTATCATATTCTTCACCAATCTCCAGAGTTGGTTTTCAGGTTCTATCAGGATTCAAGTTCTGTAAGTCGGCCAGGGCCAGATGGTGCTATGACATTAGTGACAACCATGGATGTAAGTTTGCTGAAACCTACAATAGCTCAAATTACTCACTAGATTAATAATGACTGTATAAAGAACAAACACTTCAGAAGAATCCAGACTACGCTGTTATTTTTGAAAGGATAAAAGCAGTATTTCCTGCATTGAAATTTTTTTGAACAGAATATATTACGTACATTGTTTTGCACTCTTCCCACTCATCTTTCCTTCTTATGTTCTCATCAGTACATTTCAGTATGAAATTGAATGTTTGGTTTGCCTTAAACTCGGATCTTATGGGTTGATGAATATTTGAAATCATACATTAAAAATGAATTGGTAATTAGTTGTGGAGAGTTGCGCTCCTTTTTATGATGAAGGCAAAACTATTTTGACAAGGCCAAAAGGCAAAGAATCATAATGCAGAAGTAGAGAATAATGTGACAAACAGGCCAATAATGGAGAAGCATGTCCAACACCATAATTATCTAATCACTGGACTGAGGAATCCCAAAAAACACAAACTATTGAATCTATTGTACCAAAAACGTCTATCAATTGCCACCCATTGAAAGCCCAAAGCTTTGGCTTCTAAGATAACGAAGTTCAGGCTCTTCTTTTTGGTTCCTCTCTATCCAAACCTCCCAAAGGATTGCATAGAGAGAAGTTCCCAAAGCAATTCCCCTTGGTTTGTGCTCCTCAAATCGTTGCATTAGCTTTAGCTAGTGGATATATCTCAGGTTGTATCTCATTCAAAGGAACAACTGACTTAGAAGATGTTAATCAACATTCATTTCATTGGTGAGACATCCTATTAGAGTTGCACACTAAAATTTCACGTCTCATAGTCTCACGAACACAGTAAATTTAGACAGACCTACACACTTCTGCAGAAGTGCAAATGATACATGAATAAACCTCTTTGTGCATTTGAAACAATTTTATTACTTGATTTGTTCTGGATTATTGCTATAACAACATATTCAGTAAGCATATTTCATGGGACAGTAGTGATAAAAAAAAAGATATAACCAAATGAAATAGGTCAGAACTGGTGAGGCTGTATGTTAGCTTCCTCCTAATAGCCCATAGCTGCATGCTATGAAGTAGCCTGCTGTTATACTTATAGCAGTTAATGCATTTTGTACTCCCTTTCTTTTGTCTTTATTAGTGTCATTGCTTTTACATTCCCATTCCCTTCCATTCTGTCCAGGTGTTTATCATAGAAAAGTTGTGAACTAATATAGTATTGATAACATTCATGGCAATTGTGGCTCAATTGACTAATCATAAAGTTGCATATTTAACCTTGGACCAGGCCATTAATGAAAAGATCCTCTCCTTGAACTTCAAGGACTATAAGGCGGAGATTAAAACTGTAGATGCTCAGGATTCGTACCAGGCTGGGGTGATTGTTTTAGTAACAGGATGTCTAACATCTCTATCTGGGAAGGACAATGTGGTAAAGAAGTTCACACAGTCATTCTTTCTAGCCCCACAAGACAAAGGTTACTTTGTCCTAAATGATGTTTTTAGGTATGTTGATGAAAATGAATTGCTGGAGGCGGGTCCTGTGTTGGTTAATGGAACAAGTGAAAGCATTACTGCAGCTCCAATGACCCCAGATCCTGGTAGGTTTCATTCCGTTTTCTTTCTTTTTTTACATGATATTTCTGTTATGGCATTTAACTTCTGGTTTTTTCTTTACAGAGCCATCTCATGTTCCTGATCATCCTGTGCCTGATCCCATTACACCTATTGTGGAGAAGGAGCTTAATAATGGTGAGGAAGTATATCAACCTTTGGACAATGAGGAAGAATTGGTTGTGGAGGAAGAGGTTGTTGAGGAGCCCCCAGTTAAATCTGTGCAAAATGAAGCTCGACCATTGACAGAGCCGGCTGCTTCTGTCGTCCATGAAGATGCTCCCAAGAAGTCTTATGCTTCAATTGTCAGTTCTATATCTAGAAATTTCATCTTTTTCAAATTTGTGTAGGGAATTCTCCTTGAATATTACTTACTGGTATGAAATCGATGTACAGTTGAAAGTTATGAAGGGGAATGCGACGTACGTGCCTACTAAAACTGTAAAGGTAACACATGCTACTGTTAGGCAACATGCGCCTGCTCCTGCATCTGCCTCTGCACCTGTAGCACCTGCTCCAGCACATGAAGCACCAGCTCCAAGCAGCAACAATGCTTCTGAAAATAGCAATGTTCAGGAAGAAGGTAGCTATTTATTTTACTTTATATTTTTTTTTTGATAAAGATTTATATTACTTTATATTGATATTCTGTTGTCACTATTTGTAGTGTAACTTGTACATCCAAACCATGCAGATACTCAACTACAAGAGATTGTGATTTCTTTTTTCTGTTCTCTCTTGTTTGTGATATTTTATTTAGATACATACGTTATATATAGTGTCTACTATGTGTAATTTTCATTATTAAATATTCTGATATCAGATTTGCCCTGGATACTTTATTTTGTTGGTATGGTTCAGCTAGTTGCCTTTTATCCATGTATCTACTCTTTTTTCCTCCCTTCTGATTACCCTTTTTGTTGTTTACTCTTCTAATATTGTGGTTCATGTTCTTTGCAGTTGAGGGCTATTCCATCTATATCAAGAATCTGCCTTTGAGCGTGACAGCTGATCAAGTTGAGGAGGAGTTCAAGAAATTTGGGATGATTAAGCCAGCTGGTGTTCAAGTCAGAAGTAATAAGGTTTGTGTCGTATATGTTTTTGTGGATTCATTTCATGTAACATTTAGCATCTCATTTATTGAGTTTGATTTATTTTCTCATCTGTCAGCAACAGGGATTCTGTTTTGGCTTCGTTGAATTCGAACAATTGAGCTCCATGCAGAGTGCGGTTGAGGTATGGACTCTGCAATACTTCATTCATTTCCAACAAATTAAGGACTTGGTCATTTATTTAGTGGTACTTGGTGTTATACATTTGTTGCAAACTCGACCGTTATCTCTTTGGCCAACCAAATACTATGGTCTTGACCTGCACATTCCTTATCCAAATAAATTAGCTCCTTCTGATTAGCTGACCAATTTGAAGAGCTTGAGTTTAGAGAGTCTCTTCTGTATGTGTCTTTTGCCACATAGGTCTTTAGAATGTTCATAGAGCTTTTCAACTTTTTTTTGCGGAGGAATGTTTTTTTGAATATTCTGCTTTTCCAGTGCATTAAGTATGGAGCTTATCAGTTATCATTTAGAATGAACTTCTGTTTCTCTGTAAATTTAATATACGATGTCAGTGAAAAACGTTTTTTATTTATATGCGTGCCCACACTGGGACATATATATCAAAAGCATTGCAGATGATACTTATGCTGAAGCATAAACTTAGATACACTTAAAGAAAATGAAGGAGCCTTCTATTTATTAGTGATTGGAGTACAATTGTAGTACATCTCAACTAACTTAAGCACCCATTCATGATGTGCAATGCAGTGTGCTGTTATTTATTAGTTAGGAGCCCTAGTCTGCTGTACCAAGGTCTTGATTCTTCACTTGTTCTCTTACAGTTTAGATTCTCTCTGTTCCTTGGATTATATACCTGATAGTTCTGGAATAAGTATTATCTTCCTCCTGCTTCTCTAGTCAATTAAATACCCAGCAAATGAAAATGCATGCTATTGTGTCCGAAACTGCCAAAGAATTATTCACACCCATGTAGTGGAACAATCCTTGGTTTATTCTTCTGTTGTATTCTAGATGGTTTATAGAGAAGTCATAAATCAATTAATCTTGTAGGGAATCTGGTAGGGAAACAGGTGAAATTTGGTCTTAACTGTACTTCGAGAATTAAAAAGTAGATACAAAAAATTACATGATCGATATGAAACAATAAAAGGGACAGAAGACCAGGATACTTGAAGAAAGAAAAGGTAGCCATCTTGTCAGTGGTGAAGTAAAAGGATAATGTCTAGGGGAATACCGAACCCTTTTACATGTAGGAATTTTTCAACGATCTTTCTTTCATATTTTTCGTTCAATTTAATCGGCGGTGAGGCTTGATTAATTGTTTTACTGATCAGCAATAAATTGCCTTTAGTAGACACTTCAGTTACATCATGGAATGTACCTATTGGGTCACTTAATCCTCAAAGTAAACCAATCGTTCTTTTAAATTGTAAATGGAGGTGATTTAGCTGACTCATTTATATGATTCCTCTGGCTTTAAGGAGATACAACTTATGCAACCAAGTAGTTAGCAAAAAGCAAAGTGGGTTTTGTTTTCTAGATCAGGCTACCATATATTTCAACTTCTTGTAGCTATTCGTGGAATTGGATGATGGGGAGGTCGAGAGCAACAGGATGGTATAATTTGGAAACATTTAAGATGGGCGTGAAAGTGATTAAATTGATTGTGGATAGGTTATATTTGGGGAAAAAACTTTAAATATGTTTCTAAAGATTTTCAAAGGTACTTTTACCCTCTGATCGTAGAGTGGGTTGAGGATGTAATTTGCAATAATTGTGGTGGAATTTTGACAACATTTTTGCCACTATAGTTGCCTTCTTTACTAGTAAATTCATATTAAATTCCTGACTCCTGACCATGCTGCGTCTTGGATTACTTTGTCATGGTTCCATAACTGTCCCTATTAAAATTCACATTTGTAATACATGTGCATATTGGTGTATAAGTATGTATCTCTGAGTGTTTCACAAGTAAGTGTTAGAAATTGCCATTTTTGTGTGCAGGATGTTGCATATGAGTATACCATTTCTTGAATTGGTTAGATTTACAGATTTAGGTTTTCTTAACTGTTTAACTTTTTTTTAAATCACTTGTAGAAGCTTTTGGGTTGTGTGAGCAACAATGATATATCTAAGCATTTGTTTATATGGCTTATTTGTTATGTATATAATGATTATCCTGTTTATTTCTTAGGCTATGTCAGTCACAATTTTGGGTCGACAAGCTTATATTGAGGAAAAGAGAACTACAACTCGAGGCAAGTGAAAATACTTCAGCGCTTATTTTTTACTGTGTTAAAATTTGTCTGATGTGTTGAGAGATTCAATGACAAATGATACTAAAGTTAACAATTACTAATTCATGAACTGGGCTAAGCTTATGTTAGTTGACGGGGCACATTTGTTCTACAAGATTGATGACACTATTTGTACTTGCAGTTGGCAGTGGGAGAGGCCGTTTCACTCCGGGAAGGGGTGGGTTCAGGAATGACTTCAGGGGACGTGGGAATTTTGGTGGCGGTCGGGGATATGGAAGAAATGATTTTGGGAACCGTGGTGACTTTTCAGGCCGACGTGGTCCATCAGGACGCGGTGGAGAAGGTTACCAGCGGGTTGATCAAAATGGGAATGGAAGAGTTGGTGGTCGTCAAGGTGGGATGAACCAGACCGCTGTTTCTGCGTGAAATGGTACTTGGCCAGATCATTAGATGGTAACTATTTTTGCTGAGAGACTGACTGAGCAGCAGCAGAGTTTTCCAGAGTCAGCACTTAATACTTGAAATTGAGGTTGGTGATATAATTTCAACATTGCATAGGAAGTTAATTCTTTTGACTCTGGATATAGTTTACCTTGAGAGGAGAGGGGTACTTAGTTGTAATTTTTATATTTTTTTTGGAAGTTCTACTCCAAATTTTGTGTGGTAGTTTTGTTCATATTGTGAGGATTGGATGCCCTATTGGTAAACCTAACTTCTCTTCTTTAGTAGATTTAATAGGGTTCCTTTTGGTCTCCTTAGAAATTATGATAAAAGTAAACATTACTACTTGTGCTGTAATGTACAGCATGTGTTTGGATGATCCTAGCCATTCAATGAATGGACTTTCTTTTGCCCAAATGTTCTTTTGTCTATTCTGAATTATACAGTTGATTGAGTGGATAGGTCATCCAATATTTTTATTTTTCGGATACCGCCTCTTAAGAGCACCCTGACTAGTTCTTGGGATAGTGCCATCCTCCTACGGGGCACATTGGGGGCTGGGAAGACCCGAACACTTGACCTCTTTTTTGTCTTTTTTGTGAGGTGAGTGTTTTAATCACTTGGCCATCTTCTTGATGGTTATAGGTCATCCAATATTAAGTTAACCATTGATCTCTTAGATTGGTATGACTAAGAAGCTGTGTGGTTTGGGAAAATTAATTTCATGTTAATTGCAAACTAATTTTATGGAAGTGCCTCTTAAGCCAAGAACAATAAAAAGACAAATGGAAATGAGCAGAAACCTTTTAAAACACTTCCTGCTTATTGTTTTTTGCTGCAAGCAGTTTTAACTAATAAAATTCTGGCAGTGAGAGAATATAGTAGGTAGGACTTAACAGTCCAACTCTAAATACAATTTGAGTGCACAAAATCAGTCTGACTTCTGCAAGTTGGATACAAAATTTGATGCAGCAAATGCTGCTGAACCGCCAAGAACAGAAACCAGAGCAGCCACTACCTGCAAGACAACCTCCCATGCGTATTCCTCAGGGACAAGGTAAGCACACAAGGGACCAAGAATCAGCAAACCCAGACTCAGGTTCAGGAGAGCCCCTGGAGTTCCTGGGTCTGTTGCTGCTGATAGCACACCAAATTCCTCGGCTTTCGAGAGCAGACCCAATTTCTCTATGGATGATAGGGACAGACCGGCTTTCTCAGCTGCCGATAGAAGACCAGCTTTCTCAGCTTTTGTTAGAAGTCTCAGCTGTTCTACTCTTGTTAGAAGCTTTATAGGTGGTGATCCTGTTGAACTTGTGGTACTAGTTTTGGTACTTGCCCTGACTGCAGGGACCTGCATTTCATTGAACATTAATATCATTCAGGGAGTTGAATCTGGTCTAAATTCTCTATTAAAAAGTGCAAAACTGCAACCAGTTCTGAATCAGTTTGAACATTGGATGGGTAAACTTGAGATCATTCAAGCGTGCACAACCAGTTCTGTTTTACTTTTACACCCGTAATTCTGCGAACAAGACGAATCCAACGATCCATCGAAGAATTCAGGTTGGAGCTTAATTTAACCACATCATGGAACAATTCATAGAACTTAAACAGATATCTATATATGGAACTCAAACAATTCATAGAACTATTTTTTTTTGAAAAAAATAACAACAAAGCAAAGAAAAATCAGCATTCAGATACAATAATCCAACAAATTAAAAAATTAAAATGGGTTGATTTGTACTCACCTTTCTAGAGGTAATAACAGTTCGAGTAGGTGAGAAATTAGGCATTTGGGTAGCCATGGATTGCATGAGTAGAGGCGTTGAAGTAACAGAATTGTCTGCTCTTTTTGAGGAAGATGATGATAAGATGAATGAGTAGAGTCCTCTGCTACAACTACAAACCCCCATGGCTCTCTCTTTCTCTCTCTCTCTCTCTCAGCTCGATTTGCTTTGGATTGGTTTGGTTCAGAATCACTGCATGAGTGGACTGAGAGGTTCATGGATAAGCCTTCAACTTTTGGTCGATAAGACACGTGTTCAAATTTAGTTCGCCATTGAACGATGAAACACTATATTATGACCTCCAATTTCTTGGGTCCCAATTAGTTGTGTTAGGATTGGCGACAAAGGGTTTTGGTAGCCAATACTACCACAAGGTTTTTTTTTTTTTTGGAGTCAGATGATCTAAGTATGTAAGGATGATCTCCTCACTGTATAGATCATTCTTGTACAAAATCATCATGTTCTAAAACTTCCAATCCCATTAAATATCGGTTCAAATTAATAATTTTTATAGACAGACACAAATCACCCAACTTTTAAGTGGTTAGAAGTTTTAGAACGATGTGATTTTTGTTGAGAATCATTTATGTGAGGAGGAGAACAACCTCGTGAACTATTAGATCATCTCTATGTAGATCCTATAAAAATTTTGTTTTAATATTGTCCACAAAAGTTTTAATTATTTGATAATAATTACGATTCATCATTTTCCAAGCGACTCTCATAAAGTAATATCATTTTTGGAGAATTTGGCAAAAAGAATTGCATGAGAAAATCATTGCTGTAATATTATTGTCTACTGCTTGATAGTCAAATCTTTGTTTTTCTAATCGTTACACACGGCCCCTCAGGAAAAAAAAAAAAAGAAAAAAAGAAAAAAAAAGTTTGCTGCTTTATTCAAAGAGCTCACAATTTCTAACTATTTTTCTATCAATTCTCTCGTCTTACAAAATCCCTACTTAAAATCTTTCATCCAAACAGACTACAATATTATAAGTTTGTTCTGAAGGAGTATTAAAAGAGTCAAATAAAAAAAATCAAGATATGAAAGAACTCAAATATGCACAATAAAAGAATTCAAAGAACTCAAAATAATTTATATCTCGTGTTTCTAAATTATCCATAATCCACAGTACCAATAATGGAAAATGTAAAAAAAGACCCTGTAAAAAAAGTTATTATATTTTTAATCTTTTTTATAAATTTAGTCCCTACTTTTATGACTTTTATATCCAAAACTAAGGACTAAATTTATAAAAAAGGATTAAAAACATAATGACTTTTTTTACAAGAATTTTGTTTCCAAAAACCCCTACAAATAAAATTTGCACACAAATGCCTCTTTTTTACTTTCTTCGTTCTGCTGCTATGACAGGCCTTATGCAATCAATTATATCATATAGATCGGTAATGTTAGGGTTACAACAGAACCTAAAGAATTTTCGACCGAAATGAATAATCCATGGTGAATGCGAATCACTTTGGGATGGATGCGAATCACGAGGGTATATGCGAAACCGTATTACCATTGGATTAGCTTCGGTAGGCAATTCTGTAGAATATTGATGTAAGTTTAGCATTATCCCATATAGATATATCCCTTCAACATAACATAGGTCATTGAAAGGATATCAGACAACCCAATAAAGCATGAAAGCAAAGAATATTTTAGAAAATGAATTTCTATNAAAGACAGGGATCCTTTTCCCTGTTTCTTGGAGGTTCAAAGGAAGTTAAGGGCCCGTTTGGTTCGCGATTGGAAAACTTGTTTTCAAAAAATAATTTACACCTAAACTACTATGCATTTTGTACTACATCCAAAACTGTTTTAGGATTTATAATAAAATCATGTATGATTTTACAAAACAAAAAATTATTATTTTCTTTGTTTTCAATTAAATCATTTAGGATTTTATAGTAAAGTAAAAAAAACAGTTTTAGATGTGATACAAAATGTAGTTAATTTAGGTGTAAATTAGTTTTTAAAAATAAGTTTTCCAATCGCGAACCAAACGGTCCCTTAATTTCCTTCCAAAATACCGGATGTGTCCCGTGGTAGTAAATGACTAAAATAACCTTATTTTCTTTTTTAATACCCTTATACCCTTTAACAACTTTATTATATAAATGACTAAAATAACTTTATTTACACCTAATAATTTACATTTAAGGGTGAAGTCGCGTTGAGTGGCTCTGGTGGTAGTAGTGATGTTGGTGATAGTGGCGGTAGTGGATTACAAAGTTTTGAGGCACGGCGATATACCTTGTGAATTCCTATTTGAAGAATGCATAACTGCGTGGATAAACTCAACTAACCCATCAATTAAGGGGATTTTTATTGTATTATAAATTTATGTAACAGTATTTTTTTATTTGAATAGATGATCCTATATTTTTACTAAATCAGTAACTTGATGCTAACAATAATGTAACTAGGACTCTGCTTGGTACACCGCGAATATTCGCAAATGCGAAAATTTACAGTTTATCATGTGTTTGTAGATGATTGATGAGTGCATCTAATAACAAATATTTGGTAAAATTTACAATATGCTTACAATTATTTATTTATTTTTTTCTAATTTATAGAATTTTAATTAGCACGAATCGTGAATTTTTGCGAATATTCACGGTGTACCAAGCAGTGCCTAGTTTCCAAACTGTTAACAACTAAATTGTTCGCACATCATAGCTGAATGAAAATTGATCCGTTGGATCTTCCTATAACTACTTTCTTTACTCTCGAATCTGAAGTAAAGGTACTAGTAGTAATTTAACACTTGCCGTTAATAAGAAAAGGGCCAATACGTGTCGAAACAACTATGGATCTAACACTGAAGAGTCGGAAGCATAGATCGAGGACTGACGCATGGCCACGTACTACCGTACGTGTTTGAATGAAAGTAACGACACGTGTCATTGGGAGGTGCATCAGAATCTGGCCAGTCCACGTGAAAGTCGCTGCGCTGTCTTCCCTATATTATCCCGAAGAAGATCTCTCTGTTCTCTCTTTCTCTCTCTAAATTGCAATGATGTTACACGCCCAATACTAGTTCTTTTATTCTGCGCTCCAGTACACATCTGTCCGATCTTCAACTCAACGATGATGGTCTGCAACATCCAACCGCTATTTTCTTGGGCGCAAAAGTAAAACTTTATACTCGGGTGTAGGGGATCTTTTCTCTTGGATATAATTAGATATGAGTTGCAACTTGCCCGCTTGCGACAGCTGTTTGATATCAGCAATCCAGCACTTCGTTGTCTGCAACTTGTTTGATTACTTCACCCACCATCTACTTGACACGTGTCTTATCTTCACTAGTTACACCACGTGACCTTTATTCCGCACTTTTTGCTCACTCAGATCGTACGTTCTGTAATTAATGGAGTTTAGGGCTTTTAAAAACCTGCCTCTAACGTGGGTTAAGAAAACCTCGTTATAGACAAACTTATCACATGCAGGGGGTAATATGGTTTTCTTAGATCCACGTTTGAAGTGGGCCCACAAAATCGCACTCTATATAAAGTGCAACTTGGCGGGGTGGGTCCTACTCTATCAATCAATAAAGTTCAGCACGCTGCACGCGTGGCAGTAGGGGGACCACCTCTGCCGTCCGATTTCTACGCCGCTTCCTCGTTGACTAGCTATCAAGGAGTCAAAGAGGAAGTCCGGGCACTGGTGACCCTCTCTTTTATACTAACGTGCGCAATGATTAGGTTGTGGGTACCCGTTTATCTTTGGGAATGGATAATGCTAAATTTACAATAAAATCCTATATAATTTTGTATTGATGGAAGGACCGTGTGGGGTGATGTGTGGGTTTGACGAAGGTCACCTCGAATCTAATTGATGAATTCAGTGATTCTTGAAGGACTGTTACTTCTTTCAGGGAGAGGTCTTATAAGATGGAAGATGGAGTGAACGAAGAAGAACGAATATTCCGAGAGAAAGAGAGAGAGAGAGAGAGTCTAGTAGTCTGTCTTTCTGCCCCCGAGACCTTCCCCTTGTTGGGTATTTATAGCCTTACTATCTTGGGGTATCTTGGGGTTTTTCCCTTTTTGACCCCTTTCTGTCCTTTCCTCTTCTAGGAAAGAGACGAAGTTTGAGGATGTTCTTGACACGTGGCTAGTGGACCATTTCATCAGGTGTCAGAGTGGTTTCCCTGGTAGGGATCCTCATGATTGGTACAGGAGATACCCTAACGGTATCGCTCAGACTCTCTCCTGGCGTCTCTTTCTCTCGTGAAGACTGTCCTGGCGGGGAGGGGAGCCCTAGGGGAGGGCGCCTTGCACTCTTCCTCCGGGTGATGGTGCTCTAGCGCCCTCCCCAGGTGTCCTTTCTTCTCTTGCCCTCCAATCCTTTCCATCTCGTTCGACCCCCCTAAAATGAAGTGAGACCTTTATGTGTGATATTTTACCTCAATAGGCAAAGCGTCCATGGTGGTATTGTTCTCATGGCGCCTTCGTGGCACCGTCCAAAAGACGGCTAATACAAATTTCATATGGAAAGTGCATCCACAATAAATTGTACCTTCAGTAGAAAATTTGGTGGGTTTTTCCAGTAAGTCTAGCATCACAATTTGGAAATTGTATTTTTCTAGCTTCCTTTGAGAATGCCATTACAGAACACGAAACAGAACCGTCAGGTGGTATGGAAGTTGTTAGGATTTGTCAATGTAATTATTTTTGGAGGACTTTGCATAAAATAATAATTGAAGATCCTATAGTCAATGCTTACAAATTGACGGTTTATGTGCGTCAATCTTGACGTTTTCTTTTTTTCACATAAAAAAAGGGACATTCTTATTTCTTTCTCCTAGTTCTACATGTAAATAATAGCACCATGGGAAAAAAAAATGAAAACTTAAGAATGGCTTTTTGCACAAATTGTGTGGTGCAATGAGGTGTACACAGTTAATATAATTCAATTCAAAATTTGAATCGTGCTTGACTAGGTCAATAACAGGTATGGCTCCAGCATTTGGTTCTAACCTTGCGGCTCACGTTAATAACCGGCGATTTCTTCTTATTGTAACTCGACGTCGTAGAGAAGCAATTATTCTGCAAGGGCAGGATTCCTCGGTCACAGAATCTTCGACTTGGAATAAGGAGGGGCTTCACCGATACGTGTCAACACGACACGCTGTAACCGTCCGTACTTCTGGAAACCAGCTCAGATGAGAGAGAAAGTGAAAAGAAAACAGACATCATTTATCGCGGCTTTACGAGGCCGTATCAGAATTTAATTGACACGTGTTCCTTTTGTAATTCTTAAGATGGACACGTGTATCCTTCTCTCTAAAGTTTCCGGTGGATACTCTTGTTTGGCGTTGCAGATAAATTGGGAGAGATAAATACGTGTCCTCTTTCACCTTCTCTTTTTGACACGTGGCTTTCAACAAGCGTTTCCTTTTTTAAATCCATTAATTTTCCAGAGCCATTTTAGAAAGAAAGAAATTCCTGAACTACTAAAATCTCTCTGCAATTTTTTTTATTTTCTCTCTCTTCTTTCTCTCTCATGGCTTCTTCTTCTGTTCTTCTTGCCTTGTTTTTTTATGAGATAGTTTGAAATTCTGCTTTCTGGGTTTTGTTTAAATCAACCAGAGAACTATTCTAGAGTGAAAAAATTTGAATAAAAAAAAAAGATTTTTTTTTTTTTTTCGTTTTTGGTTTTTTGATGTTAGCTTTCTGTAGCCATTTTAATGGCTTCTCTGTTTGTTTTTGATTCATATCTTGGGTTTTTATTCTGGATTTTTGTTTGATTATGAAACTTCGGCGTCTGGGTTTCGATCAAAGAAGAAAAATAGAAGCGTTTCAGTTGTGATTTTTACAGTATTTTGTTGATATGGAAGGAAGAAAAGAAGCTGAAACAGGAGAAATCGAACATCTTTCGTTGCAAATGAATGGGTACTCAAGAGATCTATTACAGAGATTTACAGAAGGAAATCAAAACCCAAAAAAAGAAATCTCTGAACCACCTCAAGAAATTGAGTTAAATCTTGGGTTATCTTTAGGAGGTTGTTTTGGGGCAGATCCTAAAGAGAACAACCGGTTAATCCGGTCATCATCAATAGCCGGCTTGACGACAATATTAAAAGACGACGTTTTTTTTGCTCCACAACCGGTTGCATGTCCATCACTGATAAGAACTTGTTCATTACCAACAGAAACAGAAGAAGAATGGAGAAAGAGAAAAGAGTTACAATCTTTAAGACGTTTAGAAGCAAAGAGAAAAAGGTCTGAAAAACAGAGGAATTTCAGGATGGGTAAAGATCGAGCTTCTTTTGAGGGTAATTGCGAGGTAGATAAGCCAGCAGAAGAAGAAGGTTCAATGGGTATGAATGTAAAGGTGAAAGTTGAGAGTGGAACCGGTTTAACTGGTTATCCGGTGGGTGTTCCTCCTGCAATGGCGAAACAGCAGCAACAGTTTATGGGTGCTAATGGTTCTTGGACTGCTCTTATTCGTCGAGCTGTTAATGAGAGTATGGATGGGTCTTTGAATGGGAAGAATAATGTTCTGGGTCTGAGAGGATTTCCACCACCATCTCCGCCCGGGTCACAAGGAAGCTTTGGGGTATCCGAATTTGAAACCCGACCCGTTCAAGGTACCACATTTTTCTTGAATTTCATTACTATTGTTGAATTAGGTCTAAACTTGAATATTTTTTATTTTTTCTTCTTAAGATTGGATAAACTGTAAATATGGGTATGTTTGGTTTTCTTCCGTATAATTATTTTTTCTTTCACTGATTTGGTTCTCTTTAATTTTGTTGAATTGGAATGGGAATTGAGTTTGGTTTATTGTGGTTTGGTCTAGTGTGTGAGAATTAGGGTTCTTAGGGATTAGGGTGTGATGGGATTCTTTGCTTTGATGTACAACAACTTGCATTTGTTCTAGTGTTAGATGTTTAGGGTTCTTGGGGAATATTTGCTTTAATATACAACATGGTTGTTCTAGTATTTAAGAATTAGGGTTCTTAGTGATTTGGATTATATTCTTTGCTTCGTTTGCGGTGAAATTTTGAATAGGTCATTATAAGTGATTGATCACAACAATTGTTATGTGGAAAACAGAGAAAATACATAGACATTTAAACCAAACACACATTCACCACTTAAAAACATATCCATGGGAGTCCTATTAAAAAGCTGGATCCTATTATGATGGCCTACATTTATAGACTTGTAAACCCTTGTTTTAATTCAACTAGGCAAATGCCTTAAAGTAGTTTAAGGTCTGGCATTGTTTTTGAGACCCTGAACTCCCCATACACACAGACTTTGGTGCAACTTTATTTTTTGGGTAGGGGTGAAATTTGTTTTTCTAGCAGTACATTTTTATCTATATAACTAACGTCTCAAATGTCTTACATGATATATTTGTATCTCTAGTAGTCGCTTAGGCTGATGTTTTAAGTGTAGGGCGTTCATGATGTTAGAGGGTTGACCATTTATTTGACATTACAATCATGTGAGACTGCTATTAGTGCTCAACACATTAATTTCTTAGTATTATTGAAGTGGGAACAACTGTAGAGAGACGTGTGGTATCAGTTCACAAAATATCAGGCATGTAGATGTGGTTTGTTTGAAGTTGGGAACTGGTTAGGGGGACATGTTGGAAAGTTCTGTTGAAAACTGTTTTTGTGGGGTGCTAAAGACTAAAGTGTAGAATAGTATGTTTTCAAGTGTAGAATGGGAAGGAAGCTTTCTACCGTCGGTTAATAGTCACTTCTTTTTGTACATTTGTATAGATTTTGTTTGGAGATGGCCGTACTCGGAAACACTTATAGATTTTATTTGGTAATTGTGAGGTAGATAAACCAACAGAAGAAGAAGGTTCAATGGGTATGAATTTAAAGGTGAAAGTTGAGGGTGGAACCGGTTTAACCGGTTATCCGGTGGGTGTTCCTCCTGCAATGGCGAAACATCAGCAACAGTTTATGGTTGCTAATGAATCTTGGACTGCTCTTATTCGTCGAGCTGTTAATGAGAGTATGGATGGGTCTTTGAATGAGAAGAATAATGTTCTGGGTTTGCGAGGATTTCCACCACCATCTCCGCCAGGGTCACAAGGAAGCTCTGGGGTATCCGAATTTGAAACCCGACCCGTTCAAGGTACCACATTTTTCTTGAATTTCATTATTATTGTTGAATTAGGTCTAAACTTGATTTTTTTTTTTTTTTCTGTTAGATTGGATAAACTGCAAATATGGGTATATTTGGTTTGCTTTGGTATAATTTTTTTTTTCTTTCACTGATTTGGTTCACTTTAATTTTGTTGGATTGGAATGGCATTTGGGTTTGGTTTATTGTCGTTTGGTCTAGTGCGTGGGAATTAGGGTTCTTAGGGAGTAGGGTGTTTAGGGATTCTTTGTTTTAATATACAACAACTTGCATTTGTTCTGGTGTTAGATATTTAGGGTTCTTGGGGAATATTTGCTTTAATATACAACATGGTTTGTTCTATTATTTAAGAATTAGGGTTCTTAGTGATTTGGATTATTTTCTTTGCTTTGTTTGCGGTATAAGTGATTGATCACAACAATTAGTGTGTGGAAAAAAGAGAAAATACATAGACATTTAAACAAAACACACATTCACCACTTAAAAACATATCCATGGGAGTCCTATTGAAAAGCTGGACCATATTATGATGACCTACATTTATAGACTTGTAAACCCTTGTTTTAAATTAACTAGGCAAAGGCCTTAAAGTAGTTTAAGGTTTGGCATTGTTTTTTAGATCCTGAACTACCCATACACACAGACTTTGGTGCAACTAAGGGTGTTTCTTTTTGTTAGGGGTAGAAATTTGTTTTTCTAGCAGTACCTTTTTATCTATATAATTACCGTCTCAGACGTCTTACATGATATATTTGTATCTCAAGTAGTCGCTTAGGCTGATGTTTAAAGTGTAGGGCGTTCATGAGGTTGGAGGGTTGAACCTATTTGAAATTACAATCATGTGAGACTGCTATTAGTGCTCAACACATTAATTTCTTAGTTGATTCTATTATTGAAGTTGGAACAACAGTAGAGAGACTTGTGGTACCGGTTCACAAAATATTAGGTACGTAGATGTGATTTGTTTGAAGTTGGGAACTAATTGGGGGGACATGTTGGCAGTTCTGTTGAAAACTGTTTTTTGTGGGGTGCGAAAGACTAAAGTATAGAATAGTATAGTTTTCAAGGGTAGAATGGGAAGGAAGCTTTCTACCTTCAGATAATGGTCACTTCTTTTTGTATATTTGTGTAGATTTTATTTGAAGATGGCCATACTAGGAAACACTTATAGGATTCATAGGACCGAGCCATTCAAGTGCATTATTTTTTTTTCTTTCCCATGCTATACATTTACGGCGCTTGGTCTTAATACATTTGAGCTTCTCTAGATCACTTCCTTCTTTTTTGTTTGTAATTTGTCGATGCTGAAAGTAGAAAAGATCTTGTACTTCTTAAAGTTCAAATTTACTTTGATACTTTCATTTTATTTCTTTCTAAAATTACTACCCCTCCAATGTATGAACAAAAAAATCTAAACAAAGTTAACTTGGTTTTTCTTAACCCAATGCAGAAGGAAATGAATCTGTGATATCCATTGAGACCTTTATGCACCATCACTACTGCCGTCACCTCCACCACCTCACAACTTCCTCCACTATGAACAGTCTTGTCTCCATCACCATAACCATTGTGAATGACAACCTAACTTTTAGGCCCCATTTTTTAACCATTAAATTAATCACACCCTAAAATTGATTATGGGGTTTCTTTTCTTCCATAAAAGGTGCCTGTAAGGCTGTAATCAATTTTAGGCCCACAATTAATTGTTTTAAAGGTTACCTAACGTGGGGTTAGTTTATAACTTATTAATCATCATTTTGCTATACTAATTACTTCTAACTTCTTCTTTAGTAGAAGTTCTTTTGCTTTTGGTTCCAAAAATTCCCTAGATACCTGGGCGAAGGGTTAAATTCAATGGGCACGCAGTGTCTTACACTGTACTAAACATCTTGTGGTTCAAATCACTATGTTCAAATACTGTAGTTTCATTTATTGAACACTTGACATGAAGGAAAATAGTCCGTTTGTTATGCTGTGAGATGTAAGCCTAAAGTCATCAAACTCAAGAAAACACACCCACACAGGTTGACAAAGTAGTTAAGGGACTCATATTTTAACTGTTGTAAAGCGCACTTGCATTCTGTGGTTAATGCTATACATGTAACATTGATCTGAAAATGACCTAAAGAAATACGAACTTCTTGTTATAGGGTTGAACAATTGCACCGAAGTGAGAAGCCCGTCAAGCGTACAGTCATTGCCAGAGCAGAGGGAGCAGAAACCTACTATTGCTACTGAAAAATCAGGCACCGTAACCAGAGTCGAAGCTGAGAATCCATCCAAGAAGCCTAAGGTAACCAACGATGGAGTAAGGGATACTGGAATGAAGGTGATGGATGAGATGCCATGTGTGTCTACAAAGGGAGATGGTCCGAATGGGAGAAGAATAGAAGGGTTTTTATACAAGTACAGGAAGGGAGAAGAGGTGAGGATAGTTTGTGTGTGCCATGGCAGCTTTTTGACTCCAGCTGAGTTTGTTAAGCACGCGGGTGGTGGTGACGTTGCACACCCTTTAAGGCATATAGTTGTGAACCCCTCTTCGCCCTTTTCGTAGCAGTGGTGTTTTCCAGATCACACCATCAAAATGGGAAGGTCAGAAAAAAAGAGAGAGAGAAAGGAGCTTTTTTTTTTACCTTTTCTATTTGGATTTTGAGTACATGATGCCTCTTCTTATTGGAAAGCTAAAATCGTTGAAGAGCAGAGGAGATTTTCACATGTACCTGATGGAGTGCTCTCTGTTTCTTTTTTTTTTTTTGACCCCCAGTTTTGGGTTGGTTGGTTTCAACTCACCCTTTTTTTTTTCTTGGTTTTTTTTTTTGAAACTGAAAGCTCTTGAATTTGTACAGGGAAATTCAGAGAGGTAAAACTAAAGGAAATGGTTAGATTGTCTAAAAATATGTTTTCATTTACTAGCTACATTTTGGAAATTTGTGAAGATATAGAGGAACCTTTTTCTTTCAAAAGTCAGTGTCATACTCTGGTTTGTTTTTTTTTGATAAGCCATACAAGGGGGCCTCCACCTTTGTATCCATAGAATGACAACAGTGAGATGTTTGGAACACCTTTATATACAAGAAGACAAGTGGTGGTTGTTTTATTTGATTCGGCCGAGTTCAGCCCATTTAGCCTATTTCGGCCCAGTCTAAAAAAAGAAAAGAATCCTAAATTACTGTTTTAATTTGGGTGATGTTATTAGAGGGTTCAAAATGGTTTTGCGGAGATCAAAATCTCTAAAATAGATGGGGGAGTAGATTTGGTTTAGTAAAGGGGTGGTTGTCTTTTTGTTTTTACAACTCCACCAACCTGCCTGAAAAAGAAATTAAGGCTGTGTTTGATAGCAAGGAAATGTATTCCGCAGAAATAGGTTCATTTCCACCACTTCCACGGAATTAATTCCTTGGGGGGCCAAGAAAGTCTATTCCATGGAATTACCTTAAAAACTAACCATTAGCCACGCTTTTAAGTAACTGAGCCCCCATTTCTGTGGAATTAAAAATGTAAACAAACGGCGGAATTTGTATTGTTTCCGCGGAACTAACCCATTTCCATGGAATTCAAATGCTATCAAACACAGCCTAAGATTATTTACCCCTCTTCCTCTTTCTTTCACTCTTCATTCTATGAAAAACAAAAATCTTCACTTTTTTTTGCACGTGGCCTGCAAGGGTGGCCAATAGTGGAGTGAGGTGCAGGTGGTTAAGATAATGGTGTGGTGTTAAAAAAGAGAGGAGAAATACTCTTTTAGTAAAATGAATTTGAAGTTGAAATGGGGGTTTTTTTGGATTCAAAGCCCATTTAGCCATACCGCCCCTACAACCAGTTTAAATCCTCTACAAAGACCCAAAACCTATGCATACTTCTCATCCCACGGAGGGACAACTTTTTACACAGCTCTTATACAACCTTGTGGGGTCTACATGAGGACGATCCAATGTTATATATGATGTTTTCCTTACAATGTAGATCATTTTCACCGGAAAAAATCAAAGTAATTGAACGTAGATGAACATGTTGATTTTTGGTGAATCATCTTCACTAAAAAATAAGGTCGTCTTCACGTGGACCCTACAAGACTGTGTAAAAAGATCCTTCCTTAATAATTAGGTAATAAACCCAAGTTATTACAAGGTTAAAATCTGTAGAAAGTGTTTCCAGTTCTAGAAAAACAGACTTCTATAAATACCCCAACAGAACAGCTATTACAATAACAATTAAACCAATCCGATAGAATCTACTAAGATTCCAATCGGATATACCGATTTTTGATAGAAAAACCGTTGAAAATTGTTTCTTGAAAAACTAAACTTCTATATGATTAGAAGTCCTAATTCAGTCAGTATCCTGAACCTATAAAAATAATTGATTTCTTATGCTTCATCACCGTCAGATCTGCTAATAGAAGAATTACAACCGTTCAATAGCTAAGAAGATAATCTTACTTGGTAGCTCGCCACCTACAAGATAATTTCCTCAAAACTGAAGATCTATTATAAAGTTTCAACTATTAAAGTCTTCAAAAAAGCTGTGAAAGGAAGCCAAGAAGATTGCAGTGAAGATGACTTCCTCACTCTGTAAGCTCATCTACGAAACCCTAGATAAAAAATCATGCTCTCTCTGTTGTGCATTTTGATATTTTCTAGGGTATATGATGCTGTTAGTTTTTCTGTATCAATGATTGATGTATTACTTCTGTTCTTATTGATTTCTTTTGATCTCTGTTATGCATATTTTTCTGGAGCTTTAGTAGTAATGGAGATTTTTATCTGGTGGGGTTAGCTAAGATATATATATATATATATTTAATCTATCATCAAGTTTGCACCTTTGAGTTCTTGTAAATTGGAACTCTATGTTTATATTGATTATGGGTGAACTTTAAAAATTTCAAACTTATTTAGATTTTGTATTTTAGTTTAGTTTTGTTTTGGGTGTGTAATCTGGTATTAAATCCAAAACCAAGCATATAAAGATTTAGCTGTGCTTTTGAGATTGATTCATTTATGAATAAATATATTTTGCAAATATTAAAATATTAATGGATACAAAATTACAAATGATGTTCTTGAAATGCTGATACTTTCCCCATTATTCTGGGTCGGGGCGGTTTTGATGGAGTTTAAACATTCATGGTGGCTTCATATTTCCCCCTGTTTTGGTGTTGAAGAAGGGTTGCTTTGGTAACTTGTCCTTGATTCTAAAGTCTTTTAGTTTATAGTGCTAGTGTAGTTTTATTTCACTTTCCATATGATTTCTGTTGAATTGATTGTGATATCGACTCTCCAAAGAACTCCAAGTTACCTGATAGTTTTAGTCAAGCATGTGTGCATGGTGGAATATTATGCCATTTATAGACTATGATCTCTTGTTAATGAGATGGAAACTCAGATTTCACCATTTTATGTTTGTATAGTGTTGATTATAGTTTTAACATTTGACATTTCTTTTAAAGAAATTATATTGGTTCATTTCCCAATATTAAAAAATTATATTGATTCATTTGATATTGGCAGGGGTTGTCCCATTTCTTTTACTTTCTCTTATTGAGGGATGTGTTGGAAGGCCTTTCTATCCTCTACCAAGCAAAATGGTTGATAGGAATAAACAGCCGTTACAAACATTCCGACCCTATAATATTGCACATCGAGGTTCAAACGGCGAAATTCCTGAAGAAACTGCTGCTGCATACATGGTATCAATTGAGCATATTCTGACTTGATTATTTTGTTGGAAATAAGAAAATGCAGCTTTTAGTTTTTCTGATTTTATTTTGTTTATACATTTCAATAGAAACCCAAGGAAATAAAGTTGAAAATATCTAAATTACAATTGCAAAAAACAAGGGTTTTTGGATTGGTGTTTTCCACACTTTGTTTTACTACAAATCAATCCAAATCACTTATGGAAGTGATTTATCCTATTCAAGTTTCAAACCAAACTTACACAAATATAAATGAATACAAACGTGGCTGAGCCACGTCAGCCTCATTCAGGTAGTTCCTCCAAAGGTTGATTAAGCCATATGTGAGATTGAGATTTAAATAGACGAACTCGTTATGTTTAGAGAAAATCAACCTCCCTAGTATTTACTTATATATATATATTTTTTTTTTCGGACTTAGTACTTTTATACAAGAATTTATTGGGATGTTTAACTTTTGTTGGATTACGGTTCCATTTGTTGATGTAGCTCGTTGCTGCAATAAGAAGGCAAAGTCTCCCTTCTTAACATGACCTCACCTTTTCAAAGTGCTTTTGCACCTTAGATAGAAATCTAAAAAACATTGTTGTTGCGCTTAAAATCATGTCTGATTTTAAACACAAGAAAGATAGACCTAGATTGAGTGTGGAACTTGACATGAAGAAGTTTGTTTTAAACTTAAGCTTGTTATAAATGGATCAAGTCATTATGTAGTGTATGACCTCTGCTTCATGAGAAACAGAATCCTAAAGATTTTGTTTGGTTCTTGCAGAGAGCCATTGAAGAGGGAGCAGATTTCATAGAAACAGATATTCTTGCTTCCAAAGATGGTGAGCTCATTTGCTTTCATGACGTGACACTTGATGACACGACTGATATTGCAGACCATAAAGAGTTTGCGGACCGCAAAAGAACCTATGAAGTTGAATGGATGAATGTCACCGGATGGTTCACTGGTATGCAAGCTATGCTCCTTTCGAAACCATTTTCTATATGCCTGGTTTTGTGGATGATCTTCCTGGCTTTGTATATTATACGTACTACTTGAATCAGATACTATACAGTGTTCTTGCATATTACATTGTATACAATCTCAGTTTCATCTTGGCAAATTGAGAAACCATAATCTGTAGTGTGGGACACTAAATATGGTACAATACAGGAAAGTTCACAATATGCTTTCATACACATGTAACTACAGAATATGTATGTATGTCTTGTATCTGCTTTTTCTCTGCAAGTACTAAAATTACCAACCCCTTTCATACTCAGTAAATTTGATATTATAAAGTTGTTTATTAATATATAGTCGTTTATATGATAAAATTCTATGAACCACAATTAGTTCTTCTGCATTCTTGGCCCTAAAATTTCTTTAACTAATGAAAATCTGATTAACTACATGAACTGATGATTATTCGATTTATGAACAGTTGACTTCACGCTAGAAGAATTAAAGACTTTACGAGTGAAGCAAAGGTACAAGTTCCGGGATCAACAATATAATGGTAAGTTCTTGTTCAGTAAAACTTTATGAATTTCCAGTCAGTCTGAAACATCCAGCCCTACCAAATGAAGGCTGAAAGAGTTAATGGTAAAATGTGTGGCTTTGCTTGTAATTGATTTGATAGATAAAACTTTTTAGGATGGATTGATTTGTTTTGTGGATGACCTACCTTTTCAGGCTGGCAACATGAATCTTACTGAACCATTCCATATTACCCATAGCTATATTTTCTTTAAGAGTTCACATATCATTGCTTATATCTTCATTGTGCATACCCAAGCAATCACTATCAAGTTTCCCAAGTATCCTGTATTTTATCCCCACTTGGAGCTACTCTTAGATTCCTAACTATGTCCTCATTTCTGATTTTACATTTCCTAGGATTTTCACCCATCCATGTCGACATCCTCATCATTGCCATATTCATTCTATGAATGTGTTTTGTGAAAATTGGCAGGTAAATTCTCAATTATTACTTTCGAAGAGTTCATTTCAATTGCGCTGGATGCACCCAGAGTTGTTGGAATCTATCCAGAGATGAAAGATCCAGTATTTATCAACAAGCATGTACGTTATTTACTTGTGAATCTTCACAAAGTAGTTGAGGAAATATGGACATTTTGTTCAAAGTTTACTGAGCCTGAAGGGAGGGAAGGAGGAAATTAGTTTTGCTTTCTTTGCTATACATAAATGAGAGCAGCCAGGATTCATATTGGTGTATGTAACTGTCAGAGGATTTTATTCTGATCATCCTCATGGGAAACAAGAATCCCGACCCTCATCCAATGGAAAAAAGATATGCAAAAATTATACTAGTTGCAGACTGACATGACCCTCCTTTCCTCGGCATGAATTTGAGTTATCAAAATGTTCTGATCTTTAACCTAATCTGGTCTGTAGACCTATGACTCATGTCAGTTTGATGGAATGCTTTTAAATTACACCTTTTAAATCATGGACTAAAGCTGCTCTTCAACAGGTCAAATGGGCAGGTGGAAAGAAGTTTGAAGACAAGTTTGTGCAGACACTTAAGAAGTATGGATACAAAGGTTCATATCTGTCAAAAGATTGGTTGAATCAACCTGTATTTATCCAGTCTTTTGCTGCAACTTCACTCATACATATTTCAAACCTGACGGACTTGCCCAAAGTCTTCTTAATTGATGACGTGACTATCCGTACCCAAGATACAAATCAGGTTTTCCTTTTCTCCTCATTTGTTTTTTTAACACTTGAGATTTCATAACTAGCATTATGCTTAATGATACTGAACACACTCTATGACTCTTTCGGGATCTTGTTGATATATTGTGTCTAAAATTGACGTTGAATATTTTGGAGTTCCTGTAAATTTGCAAGAATTTCACAGGGGGTTTTTTGTTTCAAAATTTGTTATCTGGGATTCATCAAACATAAATATGATATATCAATGGTACAAGCACACATGCATCATTAGAGCCACCACTCTCACTTTTCTTGGATTGGTCAGTAAATATGGTAAAATTTGATAGAAAAGAGTCCATAGATGGTTGGCTACATTCATGTACTCAAGTAAATTTGAAACAGCAGAGATCAAGGTTTTACCGACTGTTCAACTACATATGTTGTTATTATATTTCTTGGTGGTTACAACCCGAAAAAATTGATCAACCTTCCCCAAATAACTATAAACTTATATTTAACTTTTTTTAGCTTAGATTTTTTCACTTTACTGCTTCATAACCATTTCTGTGTTTAATTGGTTCATCTATCATGTCCATGTTGTTTATTTTGAATAATTATGCTAAAGTCTTCTAAATGGTTATTTGATTTGACTCATGCTCTTAGAATCTTGTTTCTTTCCTTGTTAAATTATCATTTTTTTGGTTTCTTCCTAACGGAATGGAATGATCATGGATTATGTGCAGTCATACTCGGAGATTACTTCAGATTCTTACTTTCAATTCATAAAGGAGTATGTGGTAGGGATTGGACCCTGGAAGGACACAATTGTACCTAATGTAAATAATTATCTAATAACACCTACAGATCTTGTCGCGCTAGCACATTCCCATGACCTACAGGTTTGTAAGCTCTTCGCATTAATACTAGTGTCCATAGCATCCTTTAAATGATGGTTATAGTGCTCATAATGTCTCATTGCTGTGATTGTTGCTTTCTGTTATTGTTGTTTTATACTCTTTTCCAAAATTCTCTTTTTCATTTTCAATATATATATATTTACTAGAATAAGGAAGTGAATCAATAGACAGAAAGAATCATAATAGATCGTCATCTTTCTCGAAACAAATGAAAAGGAGAAGAAAGATGAAACATAAATCATGGATCATCTTTCGTTTCCTTTTCGTTTGTTTCGATATCTTTCTCGAAACAAACGAAAAGGAAACGAAAGATGAAACATAAATCATGAATCAATTACGACCCCTCGGGGGCCTTGCTTTAGGGGGATATGAAAGGGAAATATCATGTAATACATTGTATCTGTTTGTTTAGATTTATTGCTAGGTTATGAAAAACAAAACTGTGATATAGTCGTTGATCGACTTGGCCATGCATTTATGTAATCATTGTAGCAATGGAGTCAACAAGCTTCTAAGGAACTCAAGCAAGAGCTCTCAAACTATTTTGAGCTGGCTGAAATGCTGACTAAATCCTTTCACATGAATAATTAAGCAACTGTGATAAAAGAGAACCTTTTTTCTTCAGATCTATAATCTATTTGATTAATTGAGTTGTACATTATTGTTTGTGTCCAAGTCTTATTTTTTCCAAGATCATGCCTGAACTTCTGGTGGTCATTTTTGTTCAGGTTCCAATGTTTTAGATCTTATAATTATCTTCATCTCCAGCAGAATTTCTACAAAATCAGTGTCAGAAAATCTTTATAATCATAAGTTCTTACCTGATTTGGTTTCAGGTGCACCCATACACTTACCGGAATGAGAACCAGTTCTTACACTACGACTTCCATCAAGACCCATACGCAGAATATGATTACTGGATAAACAAAGTAAAAGTTGACGGACTCTTCACAGATTTTACAGGGAGCCTCCATAATTTTCAGAAACTGACGTCCCACAACTCAGCAAAGGATGATGATGAGGGTTCTGCTTCTAAGCTATTGCATAAGATTTCATCGATGATCACCTCTTACAGAAAGTCATGACTCATGACAGATTGTTAATAATTCTGTATTTATCCATTTATGACACATGCAAAGTAGGATTTTGTTAATAAAGTTTGTCCTTAAAGAGCAGCTGAAATTTTCTCTATTTTCTCTCTTCTGTTTTGGCTTTTTTCGCCCTTCTTGTTTGTTTTGTTTTGTTTTGTTTTATGAGTTCTATTACAGCAACGCTCAGGAAAAATAGTGCAGTCTATCGAGACTTTCCTCAATAGATAGAGCAGAAGATGCCTCTAGGTTCATTCATAGAGCCGGTTCGGGCAACGGTAATGGGAATCCAAGAATACAATCCAAGCTAGGTTTCATAGGTTTAGGGATAAAAGACAAAATAGTGGGAGGAAGAGGGATGAATGGGAGGAATTACACTGTGTTTTTGTATTTTTTAATCAATCCCTGTTAAGAGAGTTTTTAAAAATGTTGGGGATGGACAAGTTAAATGGGCTTTTAGTCCAAAATTACCCTTTCAATTTTTTCTTTCTTTTTAATAGGGGGTGGTGAGGGTGTAAACTAAACTAACACCTCATTTCCACCACTGACCACTGAGCGGAACTCCACCGCCAACCACCTCAACCTCACCGCCGGCCACCTAAAAATTACAGAAAGAGAGAGAAAAGTGAAAGAGAGAGGCAGAGAGAAGACTAAAAGAGAGAGGGAGAGAAGAGAGGACCCACCCACTCCCCTTCTTTCCTTCCTTCCCTTTCTTTCCTTCCCTCCCCTTCTTTCCCCTCACCATTACACATACCAAAAAAAAAAAAAATTCAGATCTAAAGTTTTTTTTTCGAAGAAGACGACGAATTCGACTACTAGTGGTCGAAATTTTCTACAAAACTCGACCACCAGTGGTTGAATTTTGCCGAAAAGTTCGACCATCAGTGGTTGAGTTTTTCTGAAAAAGACAACTATCAGTGGTTGAACTGCCCAAAGTTTTGAATTTTTTTTGGAACTGCCTATTGGTAGTCGAAAATTTCAGTCGAATTCGACCACCAATGGTCAAATTCATCACCTTCTTCAAAATTTTAGTTTTGAAATATTTTTGAACTGAATTTTTTTTCTTTTTATCTATGGAGAGGGCAAGATCAAGATAGCGAGGGGTGAGATTTAGAGAGGGACGAGTTCTAGAGAGGTGGTGGAGGGTGGAGGAGGTGGTGGAGAGAGGGAAGAGATCTAGAGGGAGAGAGAGGTGGAGGCGTTTGTGGAGAGATTTTATAGATCTTTAGGGAGAGAGGGGTGGAGGCGGTGGAAAAAATAAAAAAAAAAAAAGGTAGCCAGCAATATAGTTGCTGGCGGTGGAGTAGGAGGTGGCCGACGGTGAAGTGGGAGTGAGAGTGGTGAAGATGATGGTTTAGTTTGAAAATTTTTAAGGTAATTCGGTGGAAAGATACAAACCCATATTTAGATAAACACCCTATAGTAAAACTCTGTCCATCCCCCAAACTATTTTAAAATATTTTGTCCACCCCCCAAACATTTTGAGGAACTCCTTTAACAATACCTTTTTTTTAAACTACAATGATTTGATGGTACAAACGACCATCTGATCATCGTTTTAAAGGTGCTAACGATCAAATGATCGTTTTACTAGCGATCCATTAACTAATGAAAAGTTGCTTAGATCCTTGGACCTTAGATTCTTAGATTATCTCCTTGTTGTTCTCTCTATGATGGTAATGGTGATGGTGGAGGTGGAGGGGGTGAAGTGGGGGTTGGTGGTGGTAACGGTGGAGAAGATGATGGTAATGGTGGTACGTTGGGGTATATTTTTGGTTGAGATGAAAGTGGTGGTTGAGGTGCTGTTGGTGGTGGCGGTAGGGTGGAGGTAGTGTTGGTGCTAGTGGCGGTCGAGAATGGAGATGGTGGTAGGAGTGGTGTGTATTTTTGGTAGGGTGTAAAACCTAAAAATTAGTAGGCTACTAAGAGCTTCCCTTTTAGAGGTGTTAAGTGGGCCGTGCCGGCACGGCACGGCAAGGCACGCCGCTTAAAAAATGGCACGGCACGGCACGGCACGACACGTGGGCTAACCATGTCGTGCCGGCACGACTAAGGTCACCGTGCCGTGCTGAGCCACACGACCCATTAGCACGAGCACGACACAAGCATGGCACGAGCACGATACGAACACGACACAGTAAATTGGCACGACACACCATGGATACATGACATGACACGAGTATGACATGACACGGTATGTTAAATGGCACGAGACACGGCACGACATATGGCACGATTATAGCCGTTAGACGTGCCAATGGTCGGTATGTTTATATCCGTTAGGCGTGCCGACAGGCGGCACAGTATGGCACGACACGATTAGGCACGACTATTAGTTAAAACGGCTATTTTTTGTTTTTTATTTTTTACCAAAATGCCCTTATTAACAACCAAAAAATGGCTACTTCCAAGAGCATTATGGTCATGTGTACCCCCTTCCACCCTATTTTTCCATAAATACTAACCTCATACACCCCATTTTTCTCACAAAACTTCAATCATTTCTCTCAATCTCTCCTAAAATTCTCTCTTTCTCACCATATCGTTCATTCTCTTACTCAATCAACTACACAAAATCAAGGAATTTGAAGATTCAATGGGTTGAAAATTTCAAAAACATCAAGGTATTGAATTCAAAATCAAGAATCAAGAATCAAGAATCAAGAATCAAGAATCAAGAATTCAAGATCTCAAGTCTCATCCTCTCAATTCTCAATCAATTTTAGTTCATTCTTTGAGGTATTTATATTTATATTTTAATTTATATATATATATATCATTATGGATCATCTCTACAATTCTCCTCCTCATGTTGATGATGATGATAATTTTACTCCCCCCTAAGAACAAGTAGATCCTACTACTCCCTCTACTGCTACTAGTAAAAAAAGAACAAGGGTTAGAATGTTTGGAACTATTTTACAATTAAAGAGATAGAGCATCTCAGACAAATGAGACAAAGAGCCATATGCAATCTTTTCTCCTGCATGTTATGAACGAATTCGAAAGGCGGTACCGGTGCAATAAGGAGGCATCTTGAGACTTGTCTTCCCAAACACCAAAACCCCAATGACCCAAAATAAACTCAAATTAATATAGGATCTAGTATGGGATGGGAACTTTTACATACAACCAACGTAAAATGAGAGATGGGTTAGCATTGTATGTAGCTGGAGTAGAACAACCATTTAGTTTTGGTGAAGACCCTAAACTTGAATATTTTTTGAAAAATTATGTTCAACCTTTTTTTTAAAAAGTTAGTAGAGGCATATGTAGATCTGATCTTTTAAAAATTTTTAATGATAAGAAATTAAAGTTAATTTTTGAATTTTCTTCTCATGTTGGTGCAATTTCTTTTACTTTCGATATGTGGACCGGTTGTAATAAATATGGTTATCTTTGTCTTACTGCTCATTATATTGATGCTAGCTCTTGGACTTTAATTAAAAAAATTATTGCCTTTCGATTGTTAGAATATCCCCGTAGTGGTTAACATATTTATCAATGTATTTTAAGTATACTTAATGAATTAACATTGTCTCTAAATGTTTTAGTATTAGTTTTGGTAATGCTAGTGCTTTCCATCATGACACGTAATTTACTAATACCTCCAGTGTCTACAGTAGCATCGGAGCCTGCTTTTAGTGCAGGTGGCAGGGTTCTGAACGAGAGAAGGAGCCGATTGAAGGAAGATATTTTGGATGCTTTGATTTGCATGAAGGATTGGGATGATTCAGACCGTAGGATACAAGATGTTGAAGATAGTTTGGCTGAAGATTTTAAAAATTTAGAAGCAAATTAAACATTAAATACAAATAAATAAGCATTGTAATTTTTTTTATAATTTATTTACATATTGTAATTTTAAGTTAAGATTAAAGGTTTGAGTAACGCAAATGATTGATAGTTGAGTGGGTGCCAACCTAGTTGGGATGTACTCAAACTATAATGATGCAATTCTCACCTTTGTTTAGCAAAATAACAAAGATGTTTTTATTCAATATTAATAAAAGTTAGCTTGTTGAGAGTTTTACATTTGATTTAATATTTTTTTAGCAAAATAACATTTGACAAATGCCAATTTCATTTTGCTTTGCATATGCAAAATAACATTTGACACATGCAAAAGACATTTGGCATATACAAATTTCATTTTGCATATGCAAAATAACATTTGATACATGCAAAATAATATTTGACACATGTAAATGTCATTTGGCATTAGCAAAATAACATTTGACGCATGCAAATTTCATTTTGCATATGAAAAATAACATTTGACACATGCAAAAGACATTTGGCATATGCAAATTTCATTTTGCATATGCAAAATAACATTTGACACATGCAAATGTCATTTGGCATTAGCAAAATAACATTTGACACATGCAAATGACATTTGGCACATGCAAATGTCATTTGGCACAAAAATGGCACTTGGCACGATTAGGAATGGTTAGGCACTGCTATGGCACGAGCTGGCATGCTAATGGCACGGTTATGGCACGATTTGGCACGCTAATGGCACGGTTGCTGGCACGGTTACTAACACGTTAATGGCACGATAAGACACGGCTAATGGCACGACTAATGGCACGGTAAGGCACGACATGTTGGCACGACACGGCACGACTTGGAGCGTACGGTGCCAATGTGCCGTGTCGTGCCGAGTGATTTGTGTTGATGGCACAGTACAGCACGGCACGACCCACTTAACACCTCTATTCCCTTCAACCAAAACTAACAAAGTCATTTTTTTGACCCCTTAAACCAAAATAGCTTTTATAATATCAGCCTCCAAAAAATAAGCACTATGTGGATCGTGCCCCTAAAAATTGCTTCCAACTCACCTACACCACTCTCTTGCCTTTCTCTTTTTCTTTCTTTTCCCTTTCTTTTTCTCGCTCTATTTCGGCTAAACCTTACAAACCCTAACTTCGTCAAACATTACCAAAAGCGAGCGATCAATTGGCCTCGCGACATATCTTTGATGGCTCCCACGAACACGATGACGAAGCTGGTATAAAGTTTCTAGTTTTTTTAATTTTTAATTTTCTCTATCTCTTCTACTCTTATATATCTTGCTATACTTTGACTCAGTTCTATTTTTATTAGAATCTCTTCTATTCCATCTCCATCTATCTGTTTCCTATTTCCAAATATCTTCTACTCCGTCAAGATTCTTCAGGAAACCCTATTTCTTGTTGATCGATCTGTCAAAAACTTCTTATATTTGGGCATGGAAAACTTCTTATATTTGGGCATGGAAAACTTCTTTCTGCCAGAAGAGATCACAAGAGACACACTTTCTCGTTTGCCCTTTGAATCCGTCTTAGAATGCAAATTAGTATGCAAAACATGGCGAAATCTCATCTATAATCCTTACTTTTTTCATTTGCACCTACGTCGGCTTTATGATCACAATTCTGTTGCTGGTAAGGTGGGTCTTCTTTTCATTACTAAAAAAAAGAAAGAAAGCAAGAAGCTTTACTATGGAGAGTATGTTGAGAATGATGATGATTCTTGCAAGAAACTTCCAAGGATCAACCTTCAACTACCCGTCGACATGGCTTGCATTGTTGGTTCTTGCAATGGATTGATTTGTATCTCTATAACCCACGGTGTCACCATTGACGATCCTGTCTATATCTGTAATCCCATTACCAGAGAATGTGTGAATCTTCCAAGATTCAAAGTTAATACTATTGCAGAAGGTCGCATGTTGAGCGGATTTGGTTATTACCACTCTTCCACTAATGAGTATAAGGTTGTTAGAATCTTCTACTCTTTTAAACAACCCTCTATCGGACGAATCCAGGTATACACTCTTGGTGGTGGCAGTGGGTGGAGAGATGTAGGAGAAATTACCTATCCACTCGAACCAACTTCTCGTCCTTCTCCTGGTACCCTTGCTAATGGAGCTCTTCATTGGGTGGACTACTTTGGGAATATTTTCGCATTTGATTTGGCTGATGAGGTTTTTCGATTGCTTCCACCACCACCTTGTTTCCGTCCTGGTGATTATAATTATTTTCAACTTAAGGTGTTGGGAGGATGGCTCTGTGTTTTTTATCATAATGGTGATGGAAGTTTGGATGTATGGTCGTTAAAGAAGCAGAAGAATATTAGTAAATATGACATTAAAGAGCAGGACTACTACAAGTTTTGGAGTTGGAGTAAAGAGTTAATTGTAAAAAAGGCTAGCATGTACAGGGAGGATTATTGTCCATTGGAGAGCGGTAAAATTCTAATCCACAGTCGTTCAACACTCTCTCGTTATGACCCGAACATGGATACTACACAACCGCTTGTGAAGTTTGACAAGGGTTTACTTATTGTTAAAGTCATACCTGATCATATGAACAGTTTTGTTTCATTGAAAGCTCTTGGAGAAGAAGATACAAAGACAATTGTTTCAGCCAGCTAAAGAAGCAGTAGAGCGAAAGAGCACTAACTAATGAAGGAGTTGGAAAATCAGATCCATACATGGACTATAAATCATCTGATTTTGGAGTTCAAATGGTTCTCTCTTGGAACTGTTGATTCTTAGGTGATTGGAAAGAAGGATACTTATTATTAGCTTCAAACACTTATGCCATTACAAGATGAGGTGCCCCGGGCACCCCCATTTAGAAAGAAGGGTCGAAGGTTTTGGGCCTGTAGCTTTCCCCGTCCCCCCTTCGTCAGGTGGTGTTTGTGTGGGGGGTTCGAAATATGCCTCTCTAGGAGCATTACGATCTGCAGCTCAAATGGTCTCCTCTACAAGGAATGGAAGTGTGGATGAATCGACATCAAATAGAGGAATTCTGTTTTTATTTTCAGCAATAACATGATAAGAGCATCCCTTTCACAAAAACCTACGGATCCCCCCTCCCCCTTTCTTTCCCCCCTGGCCGTGTGTGGGCCACACTTCAGAAAGGCTCTTCAAGACCTTCACTTACTTGTGTGAGCCCCCCGCCCGCTCACGCTCCTTACCAACAACCCATGCTTACCCGGCTTCTATGTACATAGACTTTCCTTTGAAGAAAACATCCGGTCTAACTATAAAGCTTCTTGTCACAAAAGCTTAAATAATTTAGTTTTGTTTTATTTACTTTGAGCTCTCTAAAGAATATGGCAAACTTTTTGTTTCCATTTGTGGACTCTGAAGTGTTGCACGGAATTATTCAATCTACTTTTTTTTTTTTTTTTTTAAAGTTTTTAGTTCATATATAAGAGTAATTAAATTGGATTGGATTGGATCGTTCTTTATAGTTTCTTCCTTTTCATGGCTTATAGTGGTACCTAGTATTTATGAAGGCAGAGCTTGTTGGTGTGCAAGGTTTTCTTATTTCTTTGTACAATTGTCTAGAATGGTGTAATATATTTAAGAATAATGCTACTCAGTCCAACAAAATCATCCAACTTAATTTTCACATATGACATGATAATGGTTGCGAAACAAAATCTTAAATACAGGGGAGTGGGAATAGTACCAAATGCACCCCACAAATTGTTCTCATAATGACTTCGGGATGTGTGCTCCGAGATCATGGATGGCATGCAGGGTTTGGGGGAGAAGTTGTCTGCGTACCCATTAGTTCTTCACTCTTTAGTATGCTACTCTATTCAGCTTCGACATAGCTGAGAAACGAAGTTATAAAGCTATTCTTACAGAGCTCTTTGCCGAGCCTTAGCTAATTCCGAAGTCATCACCTTTGATTTACAATAAATTTTTAGTGGGATTAGAAGCTTTAAAATGGGCGGATATTTGGTGGATGATCCACATGGTGAAGAGAACTTTCTCTCAAAAAAATCAGCCCTTGAGATGTCTCCATGTGGACTATGTAAGGCTTGGAAATTGGCTCGGTAAGGTGATTCTATTGTTGCAAAATACTCACAAATGACTAACTAATGGTGGTAGTCCAATAATACACACCTTTGATGGTGGTTTGAGCTAGGGAGATCAAGGGTTGATTCAAGGCACATGAATTACACCTTGATTGTTTCAAAGAGAATAAAAGGTGGTTTTGATTACTGTGAGGAAAAAAATAAAACAGATTAATCCTCTTATTTGAGGGGAAGGTGTTTGGGATTTTTTGGGGTACGAGTCCACTGAATTCTCTCGAAAAAGGAAAAATCAGTTGCCTAGAAACTAGATTGGTAATTAATAACGGCATTTGTGAGTAAGAAGAAAGGTTAGCTTTGGGGAGAGGAAGTGCTTGAGGCAGGGTATGAATCCATTGAATTCTGTCTCATTTTCTCTATATACTAGAGTGAAAGATCCGATCAATAAAAATCTATTAGAGTGAATGGAGGAGAAAGCAATAAACAGAGTTTGAAAGGAGAAGCCTTTTCCAGCTGAAATAACAATGGACATATTTTATCGATTACCCGTTGAGTCAATCTTACAATGCAGATTAGTAAGCAAAACCTGGCGAACTCTCCTCCATCATCCTTCTTTTGGTCATATACATCTACGTCGATTACTACAACTTAATGATGTTCACAATGCCGCTGCAGATGGTAAGTTGGGTCTTATTTTCTTGAACTGTGTCGAAGACAAAGGAAACATCCTGCAGGTGCAGCTTTACTATTCGGAGTATGATGAGAATGATGAACAGTCTTACAAGACACAAGGATCAATCATCCTCCCATTTTTTTCACGGCTGAAATTGTTGGTTCATGTAATGGTTTAATTTGTATCTCTGTATCCGATGAGTACAACATAGCCATCCTGTCTACATATGTAACTCCATCACCAGAGAATACGTGAATCTTCCAAGATTAATCAATGCCGATATTCTGGAATGTCGCATGGTGAATGGATTTGGTTATAATCCTTCTACTAATGAATACAAAGTTTTTAGGATTTACTACTACCCCAACCAACCCTTTGTGGGACATGTCCAGGTATACACTCTTGGCGGCGGCGGCAGTGGTTGAAGTAGTTGGAGGAACAAAGGAGTAATCAACTACTTCTTATTGACAAACCGTCTTTGTCATTTAAATGGTATACTTGCAGATGGAGCTCTTCATTGGTTGGCAGAGGAAGGAAAGATTGTGGCATTTGATTTAGCGAACGAAGAGTTTTGTGCACTACCTTCATCTCCTTGTTTATTCCCTGATGAGAAGTGCTTTTTTCATCTCTTAGCGTTCGGAGGTATGTTATGTGTTGTTCATTATAATGAAAGCAATGGTGCAGACATATGGTCGATAAACAAGAAGGGCGGTGAATGGGAATGCATGTTCAGTGTAGAACTTGAAGGCCTCTCTGGTTATCGTCATGTGCCATTAATTAGCTGTTACGAAGAGGGGTACTGAAGTTCTTTTTTGGAATGATAATGAAATTCTATCTCGCTATGACTTGAAAACTGCAACCATGGAAAACCTTCTGGATTTTAATACGAATGTTCTTACACTGAAAGTTATACCTCACATGAACAGCTTTGTTTCATTGAAAGCTCTAGGAGAACAGGCTACAAAGATAATTGAATCAGCTGAAAGTGAATTATTTCGAAGGAGATAATTTATTGAACTTTTGAACTTAAATTGGTGGAGTTGGAAAGAGTAGTGATTGTTGGTTGGTTGCAAATTGTTGGCATTTTTCTTGGACTTCTTTGGATGGTCCTGGTTTTGTAGGGATTACTGTGAATTTTATGATAGAGGAGATTGAAGTAGTTCATTTTCATTGAACCTCCATTACTGTCTTCGAGCTTAATCGTTTGTTTGATGGTTTTTCTTTCTCGTTGTTGTTTGATGGTTTTAAGTTGTATTGAATGTAGTCGTTTTTGCTGCTTGTCGATTTAATGATTTCGGCCTATTATCTAGTTAGTGTACTACATAAGGGGTCAAGCGATTTCCCTTACTTGTGTAAAGCTAACTTTCAGATTCAATGGTATTCAAGTGAGACGTGATGAAAAGAAAAAAAAAAAAACTGAACGTTTTATGATCTTTCAATTAGTCCTAGAAGGCTAGAAGTATATGCATATAGATGTGCTTTTGAGGTTAGGTTAGCAGGTCTATTCTTATCCTCACTACCAACTTTCACAACAGGGGAAAGCTTTGCTGGAGCAGATGAAACAGCCACCGCATCAATACCCACCCCTTCGATATTTTCCGGCCCATAGGAGCCAGTAATGCATAGGTCCCCTTCCTTTGTATTGACCACCTCTAGGACCCCCCTCGGCAGGGGCATCCACTTCCTTAGGCTGTATAACATCACAAATACATACATTCGGTCACAAATTAGCACAATGTGGCTCGGCAGTGTGAGCAGAGTTTTGGTGACTTCGGAATCTTAATTCGTTGCCAAAAACCATTATCTGAGCCACCAATCTACACTGTTTCTGGCATGGTCTCAGCAAAATCAATAACTACGACAATACTAGCATAAAACCCAAGCTCTTGAGTTGAAGTAGTCGCATCCACCTGCACCGGCGTACCGAGAGCTCTTCCAATAATGAAGAGCACCGTAGCATCCCACAGTTTTAGGATTAAACTAGAGAATTTCACCCAAGTTATTAGGGCTGTAGAAACCTTTAGGTTCTCTTGATTGAAATTAGGGACCCATTCCCTAACTGTCAACACCGGCCTGTTTCTTAACATCCCAAGGACCCCAACTCCAGAGTCCAGACAATCCTCTTATCATCTTCGTTGTCCATTTTAATCAATAGCAAAGAAACCGCTAGTTATGGTCCTTTTCATTATAGTTTTAGTCCCTTCATTGTTCCCACTGTTTCATTTTCCATTTCCTTCACAGATGCAGAGGGACCTTTGTGTTGGGCGTTCCAGCTCTCCCGCTCAAACCCTCTTATTACTTAGATACACACAACTTTGATGGTGGGTTGAGTTAGGGAGTTCAACAGTGGATTCAAGTCACATTGGGCTACACCCGGATTGTATTGAAGAGAATAAAAGGAGGGTTGGGTTATTGTGTGAAAAAAAAAAGAGATTGATTTCCTGCCTGATGTGGTATTGTTCTTTCAAGGAAAAGAGCAATGCTACTCTTTCCACCTTCATTCGGCCCTCATTGATTTCCGGCCTCATTTGGCAGAATCTCTATCAAGTATAAACACACAGTTTTTAATAAGGTGGTGTACTGGTGTTTGGAGATTCTACTACATCAGGCTCACAGGCAGGAAATCAACGAGCGATGGATCAGGCGGGAAGAGAAGCATTTTCCTTAATAAAAAGAAGAGTCTTTTACCCTGCTGACCTCAAAGTTGAAGGTTAATTACATTTGCTACCTCAAATTTGGAAAAACTCTCTAGATACCTTCCTTTAGCAACTTGCTTATAAAAACTACCATAAATCTTTTAAATCCCCATTTTACCCTCTTTCTTTGAACGGGTAACCTAGATTTTATTTTTTTTCCTCTTCGTTCAAGTTGTCTTCCCCAATCCGTTGTCCACTGGGGCCTTTCATCGTCAAAGGTCTCTCTCATCTCTCTCAATGAAGAAGAAGCTGAGTGAGAAGATTGAGAGGATCAAATGGAGTCACTAATAAATGGGGTATTGACTAAACAAGGGTTTTTCTTTCTTTTTATTTTCAAATTCCCCTTAAAAACGAAAATAACTGATGACAGATTTAAAAATAATCAGTAAATTTTGATGTAGAAATCAGGTTCATGATTTAAAATGAAAGAAAATTAGACTCTTGGACCAATTTTTTTTGCTTTAGCAACAATATTGCAGAATGGACTAGGGATGTAGTTGTCCTGTTGAGTTTTCAAAAAGATTACCTTTACTTTTTCTTTTTGGTATGTTTGAATTAACCGTGCTCTTCTGGATATAGAAATCCCTTTACGATTTGATATGGGTACTAATCCAACATTTCTAATACTGCAAAGTAACTTAAGTGGTGTCTTTATAGTCTAAGGTAGAATTTATGTCTTATTATTTCTTCCTTCTTCCCTCAATCACATTTCGACGAAGAGTTTTTGAGTTCAATTCTTTAAAGAGAGGTAAAATGAGATGGGCGATGATGAAGGTTGAAGGAGTGCTGGTTGCCCACATTAAGAGAGAAGCCTCCGAAGATGGAGGGAAGTGGGTTGGTGAAGAGTGAAGATGACTTAACAATTAAGTAGAGGAAAAAAGAACAACCTATGTCAATGGTAGAATCCAAGAGGGCAAAATGGGGATTTAAAAGCTCTAGGTAGTTTTTGTAAACAACTTGCAAATGAAAGGTTCTTAGAGAGTTTCTACAAGTTTGAGGTAGTAAACGTAATTAACCATCAATTTTGAGGTTCATGGGGTAAAAGACTCTAAAAAGAACCCTTTTTGAACATATGTCTGCCCCCTAATACAATTTACAAAAACACATTCAAGTAATATGTTCATCAAATTAAAATATTAGATTAATGAAGAGTAAGAATGACATAATTTCAAGAGATGATAATCTACATGTGCCATAAGATCATCTTTATGTGGGCCCTACTAGATTGTGTAAAATTGATTGTTCAATCACCATTGATGTCCAATCAATTTTTGACGATGCTATAAGTTTTGTATGATTTATTTTTTATGAAGTTGATCTACATGCTGAGAAGATCATCCTCACTAAGAATTAGCCATTGGATCGTCTCCATATGGACCCTATACACTGTGTCGAGGCTGTGTAAAAGACTAAAAAATTTGTTCACCTATTTATTACTTATCTCTTTTCCCTATTCCGGCATCTAAGTTGAAAGATAAGAAGGCTATTCATTGGAGAGCATGGAGTAAGATTACTGAACATAAAAAGGAGGGTGGACTTGGAATTAAAAACCTGAAGAATATGAATCATGCCCTGCTAACTAAGTGGATTTGGAGATATGGGGAGGACAAATGCAGCCTATGGAGAAGGTTTATTTTAGAAAAATTTGCGGGTAATGATATGTGGTGCACAACTCAGCCCTTGCGATTTCTTTTTCCTCGTCTATGGAAGATGTTGCGCAACAAGAACAAGTTGGTTTCTCAAGTTATTAATGGGCAGAACAGGGACCTGGGTTTGGGCAGAAGTTTAGAGCGTGATGAAGCATTCAAGACTGTGAACCTTATCTCTATCTTAGACAGTGTGAATATCATTGATGAGGAGGACACGAGGGAGTGGGTAGGTAACAAAAACGATATTTTCTGTGTTAAGGACTTTTACAATTCGTTGAGTAGTATAGAGAATGGGTCTTTACTGAAGATGTTGTCTCCGATTACCCGCAAAAGTTTGTTTGGAACACGGTTATTCCAACAATTTTTTTTTTCATACTTGGGCGGCTTCACTCGGGGTGTTGCCTACTGTGGTGTTGAGAACCAGGGGGATGATTTTGGTAAATCCGTGCCTTATGTGTGCTAAGATGAAGTGACGAATAATCACCTTTTGCTACATTGTGATTTCACTTTGAAAGTGTGGACCATTTTCTGTCTATTCTCAAAATTCAATGGAGCATGCCCAATTCAATCATAGGTTTTATAAGAAGGTGGCAAAGCAAATTTGTTATTAAACCTCAAAAGTTTTTTATCTTCTTCTTGCCTTTTGCTATTTGGTGGCAAATCTGGTTGGACAGGAATAGATTGATGTTTTATGGACCGTGACAAGAGGGTGGAAGAGGTGATTATGGACATCAAAGCTCTTTTGTATAGTTGGGATAGAAATTTTCAATCTTTTACAGGGTATGTCTTTACTGATTTTGCCTTCAACTGGGAGAAGTTTGTTGATTAAATATGTAATCTTTCTCTTTTTCTCTGTTGTCTTCCTTATGTAACCTATAGGTGCTTTCTCAGCACCTCCCTTGAATACAACCTTACTTTCATCAAAAAAATAATTATGCGCCACTGGTCCTTACAAAGAGAGGTAAAGTTCTATAGAGGCGCAACCATAAGATTCTTTGTCGTCATGGCCCGAAAACTGAAACATTAGAAAACCTTGTGGATTTTGGTAGGCCTTCATTAAAACTTGTAACTTACATGGACAGCTTTGTGATGTATACAAAATATTCTAGAAAGAGAAAATAGTTTCTATTTTTAATAATTTCTTATTAGCTTTTAGGTAGGTATTTTAGGAGGTCTTAAATTGCTATTTTTGAGTTATTTTATGTTTAGAAAGTGTCCTTAGGTTAGTAGTTTACTTGGGTTGCAAGTTTTTAGGTTTTTAGTAAGTTTTGGGCTCTTTGGTGAGGAGTTATCTATATAAAGAGCTCCTATTACGAAAATTAATTAAGTTTTTAGAATGAATATATTTTTGATTAGTAGAAATCGTTGAGTTTGAGAGTTGAAACGCTTCCGCAAATATTATTTACATCACTTTGTTTCATTGAAAGTCTTGGAGAAGAAGATACAAAGATATTTGGATAAGCTGAAAGAGCACTAGAGCGAGGTTGAGTAGATTTTGGCCTACTTTCTAGTTAATGTGCTGCAGAAGGGGTTATGAACTTTTGACTGCATGTACTCCCTTATCAAAGCTGCAGGATGGTCAGTGAATTTTCGATTAGTCCTTGAAATATATTTGTATTGATGTTGATTAGTTTAGTTCTGATAGATGGCATTTTCCTTTTAGTGGTTCATGTTTAGGAAGTTTGGTAGAGTCATTTTTTTTCCTGCCATTCCATTAAATTATGAGTTGCAACAAGCAAAAGGGGTTTAGTAGCATAGGCAGCGGAAGATGTTTTAGTACTTTCATTTTTCAACTGTTTCATTTTCTATCTTCTTTACAGATGCAGGGGAGGACTTGAATGATATGCATAATTCATTGAGTACCATTGTTCAAGGGGATATGGTAAGTAGTGATCACAAATGTTATCATAAGGTTTCTTTCTGACCAAACTTCGGTTTTGTAATTATGAGCAACCTGTTAATCATAGCTGAATTCTTTCGAATTGATTCATATTTCATACCTTGTTGTAAACGAATCAACGTTTGACTTATATCAAGACTAAGCAGAAATAAACATATTTGAAGTGTATAACTCAGGGTAGGAAATGGAATAGTTTCAAGTTCAATGAGTGTTTATGGTTTAAGGCTCTAAGCTTTAAAATTAACTGGGTGTGCAGTGACAACATAAGACAGAGAAGTATGATACCATCTTACCAATCCTATCCAGTTGATTTTGTGGTTGGTAAGAGAACCAGAAATTTAGTTATAAATTTTAACTATCCAGTGTTCCGGTAAAACCAGTTCTTATACTTTTATGCTTACTTTGTCTTTAGAATTCTGAGAACAGATGTCACTAGTGCAGTCCCATTCTTGCTCCTGGCTATGGTAGTTTCTAAATTTTTGTCTTCTGCTAGGCACCCAACTATATATCAAATTTTGTAAACTTGAGCAAATCTTAGTTTCATCTGTGCATTTTAGCAAGGTAAAAATGGAATCCAATTTGGGAGGAAATTTTCAAATGAAAATGCAACTCCGAACATATATCTGCTGTAGTCTTTGTTTATTGAATGGTTCTCCTAGTAGTTACATATCTTTAGTATAATAAGAATTATCCAATGAGCATCCGCTCTGAGGTGGTGCTATTTGACAATTGCAATTTATACAGGTTAGGAGTTACAGATCTTTACTACATTGCTTTCACAGTTAGTATTATACTTCGTTGCTGATGATCATGGATTACCCTTTAGGCCAACAACAAAACCATCAGCCTATGAAGTCGATCTCTGGATATTGGGAGCAAATTCAAGCAAAACCAGTTTTATGTTACAAGTCAGTATTATTTCTAGATGACCCTAACTAACCAGAGTGTGGAATGGAGTGCCCAATTAAAAAATATCCTAAAGTTCAAAGCACGTGTAGTTGGCAGTTGCAAAGAAGAACTCCGAAGTTGCAGATATAAGCGTGAGGTATAGGGATGGCAAAAATCCCCATAAGCTAGAATCCCCGCGGGGAATCCTCTAACGGGGTGGGAATGGGGAAGAAAATTACAAATCTGATAGGAGACGGAGTGGGAACGGGGTTCAAATTCCCCACCCCATCCCCCCGCCCATTTAGTGAATGCATATATAATTACACTAGCCCCCATATCCCATGCAAGGCACAACGACTTCTTTTAAAACAAAATTTTGAATTTTTTATTAGATAATTAGAAAATTTAATTATTTTAGAATTTGAGAAAGGCTTCTCCCTATAGTATATTATTATAATAGATTGTGCCATATGTTTATAATGTATATTTTTTTAACCCACACCTAAGATAGAGGGTTTTCTTAACCCAAGAATAGATATAGATTGGGCCATATGTTTATAATGTAGGTTTTTTTTAACCTACACCTAAGAGAGAGGGTTTTGTTAACCCATATATTATAATAGATATGAAATTATTTATATATTTATTTACATAATGATATATAATTATTTTTATAATATAATTATATATGCATCTCAATTATTTTAACATTCTTAAACGTATTTACTTGATTTTAACCTCTAAAAGTAGTATTTATATAATTTTTTATTGAGAACTTTTATTAAAAATATTAAATGAGGTAGAGATAGGAACCCGTGGAGAACCCGACCCTTATAGGAGTTCACAATCCCCGCCCCAACCCCGACCCGCTCCTACTAGTGGTGGGAATAGGGATGGGGAGACATATCAGACCCCACCCCGCCCTGTTGCCATCCCTAATGAGGTAAAGTAATGGTATAGGACACGTGGCTTAAGATGATGGATATATAATATGCAAAACTTGAAAAACGTCAAATTAGCAAGAAGTTTTTAATGCGGTATGTTACACGAGCCCTAAGGCACGCGCGATGCGCGTGTATAATGCGTATTAGCCCATATTTTTTTTTTCAAATGTATTATTTTGTACTTTGAATTAATAAGTAAATTGCATTATCTAAATGGGTAAATTTTTTTACAGTTCCTATAATAGGTAAGATTTCAATATTTAAGTTAGATACATATTATCAAAATACAATAAAATTACGCGAAATAACATAATTTAGGAATCTATTTTAAATCGGAGACTTAGTAATTTTCTTCCACAAATCTGTACTTGTAGTATTTGAAATTCTAATACTTTATCCAGCCTAATCCTGCATATGTAAAAAGAAAATTGTAGTTAGAAACATAAAAAACTTTTGGGTGAATGCATATTTGAAAATATTTTTTATTAAGTTTTCAAGTATAAAAAAGAAAAACATCTTGATTTATAAAGAACATAAAAATAAATAAAAATAAAATATATAACAATTAGATTTACTAAAACATCTAGATATATAAAAGAAATACCTCTTCCTAGATAGAGAGGGAGTTATAGACTTGAGTTTTTTTTTGAGAATTTGAGTTGGAATCCAAAAGACGAGACATACAATTTAAAATTATTTTATGGATCTCATACTCGTATAATTCTACCACCATCTTCTACTTCATTCATTATTTTTTGATTAACTTCTCATCTTAATTTTGAGATTTTTATGCGGTTATGTAATCAAGAATCTCTTTTTATTAGGATTCTCTACCGTTATACTATTGTGAACGTGGGAGATTTATTAGGAAATATGAAACAAAATTGGTTGTAAGACAGATATACAAAAATATCTTGAACACAATGAGTTTTATAAAACTAAAGGGGTATAAACGTAAAACTCAATTTATAGTAGAATAGTTAAAAAGTGTAACAGCTCAATTCATGGGTGAATGGAGATCTCAACGTATTGACAATTATACCCTTTTTGGATAAATTGAAAACCTTAAAATAAAATTATTTTTTATTCGAAAGGGTAATTTTTGATATTTGATAAAAAACTAGGCCATCCAACAAAATGACTACCTGGAAGGGGTATTCCCTTTATATAATACAAGCGTTGTGCACGTATGTTGCACGTGTTTCTCACACTGGGTTTAATTTTTATTTTTACACTGGTTTTGTGATAAACTATTAATGCAATTAATTATAAAAAAATCAAAAAATGCAAATATCTATTGCACTAATTCAAATGTGAAAATTGAGTAGATAGTTAGGGAGAGATTTTAGAAAGTGGGAGAAAATCTTGGAAGAAATTTAATTTCCTCTGTAAAAGTGAAACGGTTATGTGCGAGAATAAAATTACTAATTTATCTTTTTTTGAGGAGCAAAAGATGACCATTATACCCTTTTAAAGTAAAGTTAAACTTTAACAAAAAATAATTTTTTCAAGGACACTAAAAGTAAAAAGCCCCAAAAAACCTCTCCTACATATATACTAGTATAGATAAGGATTCTTATAACCTTTCTCCTACGTACACAAATTTATAAATACTTTCCAAAAGCAATACATATAATTTTTTTTTTGTACCACAAATATATAGAATCTCGAACATATCCCATTTTTCTAAAAAAAAATTGGACGCAACACAATCTTGTATATCCATGATTTTAAACATCCTATGGTATAAAATTAGTTTATATATGAAATTGATCAAATCTAAAACTAAAGATCATGCCAAAAGACTATAATCCATCTGATGTTGAAATCTCTTTCTTCTTTTTCGATTGTTTAAAATCAAAAGTTCGTATCTACCCTTTTTTACACAGCTCCTTTTCAAGAGATTTCTCTCTCAAAATCACTAAAAGCGGAAAAAGGGCAGTTGGATAAGTATAAAGGAATTAGTATTCTTTATTAAGGGTTTTAGGGTGTTTTGGTATTCATAGAAGGATTTTGTGCTCACTCTGTTTTCTTCTCTCTTACATGTGTCTGAGTGAATGATGAAGAAACAAAAGAATGGATCGAAAGCTTCTTCTTCTTCGTCTTATATCCCAGAAGAGATCATAGTTGACATAGTTTCACGTTTACCAGGAGAGTCAGTCTTACAGTGCAGACAAGTATGCAAAACATGGCGAAATCTCCTTCATAATCCTTCCTTTGCTAATCTCCATCTGCGTCGATTACTACAGCTTCATGATTACAATGCTGGTGGTGGTAAGTTTGGTTTCTTTTATATGAAATATTTAAAAGAGAAAGGATGCTTCTATCTTTTCAGTGTCAAGTATGATGAGAACTCTAACCAAACACTAATTACAAGGATGAACCACAATTGCATGGGTTGCCCCGCGCGTTCAATTATTGGTTCATGCAACGGTTTGATTTGCACTCGTTTATCTGACCCAAACGCTCCTCTCTACATATGTAATCCCATCACCAAAGAATTTGTGATTCTTCCAAGATTAATCAACACTTATAATAACAAATATTGTTTATTTATGGGTGGAATAGCGATTGGATTCGGTTATCATCCTTCCACCAACGAGTACAAGGTTGTTAGAATCTATTGCTGCAGTGATGATTCCCCCCTCCACGCCCGTGTCGAGGTATACACTCTTGGTGGTGGCAGTGGTTGGAGAGATATTGGAAAATTCAAGTACCGATTTAATTTATGGTTACGTGTTGGTTTACTAGCGAATGGAGCTCTTCATTGGCTAGGCGAGAAAGGGAAGATTGTGGCCTTCGATTTAGCGAACGAAAAGTTCCGCTTGCTCCGTTTACCATCTTGTTTCGGTCCTCATGACTACTCTGGTGTTAAACTCCTGGTGTTGGTAGGGTGGTTGTGTGTCCTTCGTTATAATCCTGATGGCAAAAGTGTAGAGATATGGTCGCTGATGAAGAGCGGGGAATGGGAAATCATGTTCAGTATAGCACATGAAGGCGAGTATGAAGATAATTATGAGCCATTGGCCCTTACAAAGAGAGGTGAAGTTCTATTGTTTGACAATCAGAACATTCTCTATTGTTATGACCCAAAAACTGGAACCTCCAAAAACCTTGTGGATTTTGGTATGATTTACCCTTCATTGAAACTTGTAACTTACATGAGTAGCTTTGTTTCATTGAAAGCTCTAGGAGAAAAAGATACAAAAGTATATACAAGAATACATTGATAAGCATGGGTGCAGGAGTAGATTTTGACCTACTTTCTAGTTAGTGTGCTACAGAAGGTGTTATGAACTTGGGACTGTACTCAGCCTGTCAGACTGTTTTTCCTTGTCTAAAACTAACTTTCAGTTTCATTGGTATTCAAATGAAGAAGAAGAAGCTGGATGGTCAGTGATTTTTGGATTAGTTCTAGAAATATATTCTTATAGTTGTCGATTAGTTTAGTCCAAATAGATGCCTTTTCTTTTTGTGGTTCATGTTTAGGGAGTTTGTTAGATCCATTTTCTTATGCCATTCCATTGAATGATGAGTTGCAATAAGCAAAGGAGGTTTAGTAACAAAGGCAGAGGAAGATGTTTTAATCCTTCCATTTTTTCCACTGTTTCATTTTCTATCTTCTTTACAGTATGCAGGGAGACCTTGAATGATACTCATAATTCATTGTGTACCATAGTTCAAATGGACATGGTAATTGACCTCCTTCCCGCTTATGTTATCGTATTTGTTATCGTATTTCTTTCTGTGCAAACTGAGGATTTATAATTATGATAACCGTAGCAGATTTCTTACATTGATTCAAATCTTGTTGGAAACAAATTTTGACTTAGGCCCTGATCAGTATGCCATGAATATTTGCAAATATTCACGGCTAAAAGTTGTGTTTGAATGTGCTTTGGTGTAATGGTTTAAGTGCAATCATATGATGAAGTAATTTACAATGGCCTCCACATTAATTTGGTAAAAGATGGTGTATATATTTGCGGTTTTAAAATTATTCCAAATATTCACACCCTTTTTTACTAAATTTGTATGGGGCTCACTGCAAATTAGTCTAATAATTTCACAAAACCACGACCAAAGCACATGCATATGGAATTTTGGGCGTAAATACTTGCAAATATTCACGGTATACCAAGGACAACATTATTATCAAAACAGAGCATAAATAAACTTGAGTGTTAATGATTTAAGCTTTAAAGTTAACTGGGTGTCATGATTGCATAAGGAAGAGGCAAGTATTATACCATCTTAACAACCACTTGCGTTACAATGTATATCATATAATTATGCAGATCAAATGAGTACCAGATTCATCTAATAATAATGTCCAAATTTGTAGTTATGCCAAAAAAGGACTTATTTTTCACCCTTTTATTTCGTATAATTTCTGTATATTGTTTCTTTAGTCATTTTCTCCAATCAAGATAAGTGGTAAACATCATATCGTCTATTTATATTGATATTAAGCATCATGAAGATTATATATTAGTTCACTGCTGGAAGAACATTCTGAGTAGTGAAGAATGAACTTATGGTTATAACAGTACTTAGTAGAGTGTATATTGCTTCTTATTTTTATCTCATCATTTTATGAATTGATAAGATTCATGAAGATTATACAAATAGTTTAATGTTGGGAGATCATTCTGAGCTCTGAAGCTATGAACATCTTTATTAAAACAGTGGAGGGTATGATTTTATAATCTTTATGTGGGATGCAGTCCTAGTTAAACTTCCTACAGTTAATCTGCTTAATAGAAAAGGTTGGATGCTTGTAAACCCCTGTGAGTTTCGCAGAACTAACGAAATACAATCGAACACTTGTTCCTTTGTTGCATTGTTGGCTCATCTTTGTGGTCATTTATTACCTGCTCTATTGGGATCCAATGGTCTAGGCAAGGTCTGTTTGGGAGTTGATAGAGAGTGGCAATCACGTGTGGCTCCCAAAGAAAGAAAAAAAAGGTAAGGAAGTGTATTCCTCACGCTCTGTTACGAAACATTGGAAGTAACTAGAAACAAATGCAGCTTCAGAGATCACAATTTTGTTTTGGAGAAACTTTAGATATTTGCCTGAAATCTTTGCTTTTTAACTGGAGCAGACACATGGAGTGAGCATCTAGCTAGCTTTCGTTTTGAAGACTTAGTTTTTTGGTGAGATGCAATATGTCTATAATTGTAGATTCCTAGCCTTCTTTTTACTCAGATGATCATTACTTTGTATAGCTCTTTATTCTGTGGATACCCCTATTCATTACATTAATAAAATTTAAGAAGATCATATTTTGATCAACCCGAATTATACGCGTTTAATACTCGTATTTTTTGTATTTCTGAATAACGTTTAATACTTCTATCCAAATGAAACCTAATCAATAATACATGAATTTTTTAGTTAAAATGTTTAAAATACATTTTAATCGAATTGCCGAATGAAACGGATAAAAAATACTCCTACTCTATTTAATGAGTATAAGATTTTTAATACAAAAAAGAAGAAGAGAAACTCTAGCTAATTGCTTAAGAACCCTTCTTTGTTTTCTCTCTTTGTCCATAAGGACCCTAATTCTCTCAATTTTTCTCTTCAACCGACACATTCGGAACTCCATGAAGCTTCTAGAAGACTTGGCAATTGCCGAATTTCTACATGTGAAACGTATTAAAAACGAATTAACTCTAAATCGAATATTTTCCGTCTGACAAATGTTTGACCGAATATTGGTTCGTATTATAATTCTTATGAACCGAATAATACTTGTACTTGTGCCATCCTGGATTTTAGCCGTATGCTGAATTGCTAACAATGCAAGGATCTGAACACTCTTTGGAATGAATTCTAACCTATTCCAAAAAAAATAAAACTAAACCCCATTAATGGAAAATATTCCATCAAAAAATTCGTTTGTGAGGTGATTCTGTCCTCAAATCCCATAAAGGATGTTCGACCACAACATTTAGAGGTAATTTTTTAATCCTTTGTATGCATTTTCTTTGATTTTCTTTTAAAAAATAATACAAATGTTAGTGTTTTGTAGCAGTCGCTCGGACAAGCAGAGACTAGTCACATTTTGTTTTGGATTTTCTTTTCTATATTTTCTTTTTTTCTAATTTAGCCACTATCTTCGTATTGTTACATCACTCGGTATAAATTTTCTTTCGTCTTGTTTCAGGTTTTTTTATTTTTTATTTTTTTTACATTTTTTAATGCATGGGATATCCCAAATAAAATGAGAGATAACGGCCTGAGTGGGTTTTTAAATTGAGGGATACCCCTATGGCTAGGATAAAACCGATAAAAAAATAGTTAATATAAACTATCTTTTTTATGAATACTGAATGTGTCCTTTTTTTTGAAAAATAAGTTTTAAATTTACACTCTAATTCCAAATGTGTTCATCTGATTTCTTTCGTTAGTTAAGAGTTCTGTTTGAGAAATTTGCAGTTAGGGTTTTTTAAATCTAGTTTACCTGTACATGATTTAGTATTTTCATGGAGCAAATTTTATTTTAGAGTTTGAGGAGACCAGATTTTGTTAGTTTGAATCTATAGATGTGATTAAGCCAGCTTTATGAGATTCAATGAACACCCACATTATACTCAATAATTAATTCTGATCGTTCCATCACCATTAGTGCCTTTTAATTTAGCAATAATAGCCGATTGAAATCATGCTGAGCACTGAGAAACAATAAAGGAACAAGGAGGAGACGAAGAAAGAAGAACTAAATGAAGAAGATGTTGAAGAAGATTCACTCTTTCATCATATACACCTTACCCAATCAAAAAAACATGCAGGTATCCTTATCACAATTCCTGTGATGGATAAAAGAAGATGTTTCTACAATCTCAGCACCCGAGACTAACACCCTGGTTGGAAAATACAACAATAAAAGAGGAAGAAGTAGAGCATCATGATGCTGAGGTTCTTTCGCGTCCAATCTATGAATTTGGATACGATCTAGTCACTAAGGAACACAAAGTGATAGTGTGGGAGGTGTACTTAAGTTCAAACTGCCTAATCATGAATTTATAGGCACATATCAAGTTTGTGAGGTCTTAACTGTAGGCGAAAATACATGGAGAAGGATCAATGAGGTCCCACCATACAAGCTCTACAGAGCTGCTGTTTATGTGAATGGTTCCATATATTGGAGGAAAATTAGCTGTTACCCTTGGGATCCTCTGGAGCATTATGCCATGGTGGCATTTGATGTTGGAAGTGAGAAGTTCAGAGTGATCCCAATCCCTAGATTTATCCTTGATCATCCTCGGGCCTATTATGGATTCTCACATCATCAGTGTCCTGTTAAATTATTAGAAGTGGATGGAGGAATAGCTCTATTAGATAGAGTAAGTGATTACACTGTCAAGCTGTGGATATTTGATAATCATGACAATAAAGAGAAGAGCAACGTTACACTGCTAGAACTAGTAGTAGTAGTAGTAGTAGTAATTGGACTGAAGAGACTATCTCAGTTCCTTTTCCTTGGAATGGAAATCGGAATCTTTCTTTTCAAGCCATTGCTGGGACAGACCAGATCATCGTAAAATCTTGTGGACCGCGACAAAACGAAGTCTTTCACAAATATTGAAATTAGCTGGACCTCCTCGTGATGAATTCTCAACTAACAGGGAAGTCCTCAAAACTCACATAATTAATTTTTATAAGAACCTTTTCTCTGAAGACTTCCCATGTAGACCAGCTATAGATGAAATTTCCTTTCCTTCTCTCCTTCCTCAGGAGGCTAAAATTTTAGAAAATCGTTTCACAGAACAAGAGATTCTATCCGCAATACATAATCTTTGATCTGAGAAATCCCCTGGCTACGATGGGTATCCTATTACCTTTTTTAAAAAATGCCTTTTCATGAATATCTTCGTTTAGTAGATGAATTCTTCTTCTCTAACTCAATAGACGCCAGACATAATAAAACCTTTATTGCTCTAATTCCCAAAAAGGAGCAAACTGAGGCCATCAAGGATTTCAGACCAATCAGTCTACTTACCAGCACATACAAGATCATATCTAAAGTCTTAGCAAACAGACTAAAACTTGTTATGCCAAAACTTATTAGTCCAAAATAAACAACATTTATTAATGGAAGACAAATCTTTGATGGCATCCTTGTAGCTAATGAATTGGTAGATTCTAAGATTAGATCCAACACCCCGAGTGTTATCTGCAAAGTTGACATGGAGAAAGCATTTGATAGAATCAATTGGTCTTACTTAAAATCTATATTATATAAAATGGGTTTTAAAGAAAAATGGATTAGGTGGATGACCTTCTGCTTCTCCACAGCCTCATTTTCAATTTTAATAAATGGC